>OX244275.1:17487782-18087782 GCA_945867215.1 Epinotia demarniana
TTTGTATGAGGAGTCGGTCTTCCTAGAGACTACTAAGCTAACAGTCACCATCCTTGAATAATACCAGTTTTTTTTATGTATAATATAATCTGACGCTCACTCCATATAATTTCCTGCAAGATTC
Source organism: Epinotia demarniana (assembly GCA_945867215.1). Lineage (NCBI taxonomy): Eukaryota > Metazoa > Arthropoda > Insecta > Lepidoptera > Tortricidae > Epinotia > Epinotia demarniana. The sequence continues at coordinate 17,487,907 of OX244275.1, forward strand.
GCCGTCGATCTGTCTTATTCAGGGCTGTCAACAGCACCTACATGCGACGCACGTTGCCCGCCGCGTGTGGCAGCCGTATTCATTCAATCCTATTCTTTATTAATCAAATCAGAATGAAATGTTTCGGTTTATTTAGTACTATTCTTTGGCAGCTACAATGCAGTGCTGTAATTCCATTCATCTTAATTGACAGAAGGGGATATCCCTAGGACATCGGTTTTGTTTAAGGCTAAGACATTTTGGTTTTGACGTTTTTGACATTTTGGAAGACAGGGACATATAAGTGAGGAGATATAGCCTTTTATCAAATATCGTGTATGGAATACAGGCCTGATCCTGTATTCCGTATTTTAATATCAAAGGAGCAGAAAGATAATGAAGTCTACCTCATGATCGTAGAATTTCGAGTAAGATTCCCAGACGATCTGTCTTCTTCAGGGCTATCAAAAACGCCCACATGCGACGCATATTGCCTACTACTACACAGTGTGTGTCAGCCCTATTTTTTCATTCTTTAATCATTAACTCAGAATGATAGATCTATACAAAGATTCACGCCTTTATTCCCAAAAGCGGTAGGCAGAGCACATGAAACTTACTCAGAATTATACACGTTTAGATTTACTAACCAAGTGCCAGTGGATAGAGTTAGAATCTGTCACATCAGATTATTTTGCTTACTACAAAATCAGGAATTGCATAAATAATTATGAAAACGATATTGCTCGGTCACGTTTGTATTGAAAAAAATATAATTACTTTAGAAATATTAATTATTTTTATTTAGTGACTACAATTGCAGAAATAAAATGAAAACAATATCGTCCCCAGCATAGTTGCTTCTGAGACAACTACTACTTACGTTGAAATGTTATGTTAAGAAACTTAGACATGTCACATTTTGAGATAAAAGACTATTAACATATACATATGTTTATCAAATATTGTAATTATACTTAAAATTTCCTGTTCGGGTTCACAGGTAGATCTAGAACTGGAAACGAAAAGTCGTTTTGAAGTACTCGTACCATTCCACTACTAAAGAATCACTCATATTTTATACATGGACTGGTCGCTGTTGATTACCGTTGAATTATTTTTGTAATTCAACGGTTATCAACAGCAACCAGTAGGCATAGCACATGAAACTTACTCAAAATTATACACGTATAGATTTACCAACCAAGTAACAGTGGTGGTTAGAATCTGTCACATCGGATTATTTTACCTACTACAAAATCAGGAATTGTATAAATATATGATTACTGTCACGTTAGAGTGTAACTGGCTTCACACCTTTTTTATTGCTTTATGGGCATTTAGGGAGAGCATCCGACACGACACGAACGCTCGATGGTTTTAACACTGGAATACTAGTAGTTTGTGCTCTAAATAGTGGGATTGGTTGAGGCGATTTCGAATGAATCTGTGGTGTGTGTGGAATCAAGTAACTGGGAGAGCCGCGTTAAGAAGATTTTAGAATGAACTCTACTAGGCTCGACTTGAATCAGACAGAACGCTTACCGTGCAGACGACTTATACAGAGCGACGCTGCGCGATAAAAGTCGCCACCATTTAACTATTTTGATATGATATTGATTTTTAAGTCCTATTGATCAATTAATTAAATTTAGAATTGTCCACCAGACCGTTATATACACAAATTAAGTCTGAAACTGAATCAGTGTCTAAGACTATTCACCAATGAACGAGCTTTTACAAAGCATGCCCAATTAGGACAAATCATTATTTTCATGAGCGCCTATTTGAGACCTATCTACTATTAATTGCTACAGAAAATTCACGATACTATTAACTAGTTTATCGGTCATATCGGCGGTCAAAATATATTTGTTTTGTATCGGTATTAGTAGTATAGCATCTGCTTTCATTAAGAGCCCGTGATTGTGTTGTTATAATTGCGCCTCTGTGGAAAATATATCACTTGCAACATGTCAGATCACATCGGAAGTTTCATGTTGCAGTAGTACTCGTATGTATTTGCTAGCCGATGTCACACACACATTTCTCCGTCATTGCACATCTATCCGTGTATATGAATGAATGTTTGACGTTCTGCGTGAAGATTACTGCACGACCGTCTTCTGTGTAACAATAATTATTATTTGTTTTTTTGTTTATATATTTTTTTCTTTTGTTTCACAGTGCTTTGATAGTATTGTAATGCTGTGAAACTTTATGGATAAATAAATTAATGTCCGGCTTCATAGGACATAAAACCTATAAACGTCATGCAAAAATGTTATAATATCTGTGGCGACGCCTGTTCAAATAATACTATGCTATGCGTCATAACTAAAGTTACAGTTTTCTTTAGATCAATCTACGGACCAAAAAAAACCGGTTTAACCTCATAAAACTAGGTATTATGAATTGGATAACGAATATACAGATGGAGTCTCCGCACAGACCGAACACGAAGCACCTAGCAATAAAACAAACCAAACATTAAAATCCACTGAAGTAATCAGACCCTTAAAAAGGATTCGCAAAAACCGTCCAAGTCACTTTGGAAACTTCTGAAAAATAACGAAACGAAATACGGCAAATAAACGGCAAAATCGGCGGTACCAATTATTTTTGCCTCTGAAATTCGAGACTTAACGAAATTCGAATCGCTTAGCGGGAAAAGGAATTATATATAAAAAGCAGTGCGCATCTTCAAAGGTGGGCCTCAACCCTTTGGGTGGCGAGGGGGTGCGTAGCGATATAGAAAACTTGTGTTAGCCCAGTTCCGCGCCTTTGTAACATCATTTCGGCTCCCGATCTACGAGGCGCGAGGTGTCTTGGTCCTTGCTCTTATTTTTTCTATATTAGACTGCATGTGATTGACCCTAGCCTCAATCACTGGCTGAGTAGTGTCACCTGCTGCTAATTAACGACAGGGCCTAGGATTCATCTCGTTGTCATAGGATCAGTATTCCCTCTTATTTAGAAGGTACCTGGATCGTAGTGTTTGCTACAAAAAAAATTTTTCATTGTTTTTTAATTTTTTGTAACATGTTTGTCTCTTGTTGTGGTGCAATAAAGAGTATTTATTATTATTATTATTAGTTGATATTTTTAAGCCTTTATGTTCGAACCCTCATCACTGACTATTATTCTTCATACATATACGGTGTGTATATACGGTGATATTTAATCCGTGATCAGGAGCAGAAAAACATTAATAAGGGTTTTGAACTACCGTTTGAATGAAAATTGTTTTTAATTAAAAAGTCATTCCTTAGAATAAATTCAGGAATAAAAGAACTTTTGTTTTGGAATTGGTTCCTGATTACGAATTAAAAATCACCGTGTATAGAATCTTAATACTTTACGAAACACTTGAACCAACCGCAATGGAAATAACAATAGACCCATAGATAGGAAGTTTGCCATACGCTGTGGATTCAATTTCAATTGATCTCTATATGTATACATAATATACGATATGTTATGTATATATAACTAGGGCGTGTTTTTTAAGTACCTACTTTCTTTTCTTCCTCCATGTAGAACTATAAACAAGTCCGAAGGCAAAAAATAATCTGAAACAAGTACTGTTATTTTTACAGCTCGGGATAAAAAGTTTAATTAGATTTATCTGAAATAAGAAGGACGTACTGCATAGAGGTGATTTAATATTTAAAAATTTCATAATTAATACATAAATTTCAATTCAGCTCCAGCAAAGTTGGTAAACGTAAGCCCTTAAGTTCATATTTAAACGAATAGAATCCTATGTCTACGAGTATCTATTAAAATAAAGTAATCAAATAAAAATGACACAAGTATCAAAACCGTTCCCGTGACACCCAGCTTTATAATTTAAGAAGAAGAAACAGGCCATAAGAAATAAATGTAAAGAAGGAGAAGAAACGCTCGGCCCGAAAGGGTTGAAGGGAGACACCCTCTCAGGGGTGCCACTGCGGGCGCGTACGTTAAATCTATGTTATATTTATTTTATAGCATTCTGATGAAGAGGTTGAATTTAAATTACATAATTGTGTAAAAAAAGGCATTACATTTCAATAGTTTTTATCTACTTATATGTATTATTAAAAATTAAATAATACATATTTAAAAAAAAGTCTTAAGTATCTAAATGTCATGCTACTTTAGATATTTGGACTAGATTAATGAAATACCTCATAGTTCTACAATGATTGATTTTATATTAATGATGATAAATATTAACACAGGTGTATATTTTTTTATTTAAGCCTAAGCCCGGGTTTATAAATATGCCTTCTAATGAATATTTTAAGTAACCAACTCTCAAATCAAATTTTAAAAACTACTTGTTTGATATTACCTACCAACCTAAATGTGGTCGAGGTAGCGCATCTTTATAAATAATTAAAAAATAAACATTCTTTAAGTGATGCCCTAGGATATCTTCCTAGTTTAAACTTTCCACCAATAGGATTTATAAAAAAACTTTAAGTTATAATATCGAATGAAGTTACGACCTTTTTATTTTTGTACGTGCTTAATAACCTTCATGTTTTGAAATATTTCTATAATAAAATATTAATGACTATCAACAACATTTATTATAAGCTTCAAAATGTATGCTAACATGAAAGCTACTCATAGTATTACTTTGTATGTAATAAAAAACAGTCATGGCATAACCCTAGGTTGCATCAGTGTTAGTGATTTTTATGTGTGCGTAAGAATTTTTGCTTACGCGCACTGCTTCTTTGTTTCATTAGGTGTAGGGTTGTTAAGGCCCTTTCTTGCAGAATTGTTTTTGGACGTGTATTGATTGCGTTACATTACAGAGAAGGGTTATTTTGGTCCTTAGGGTAGTTTAAGGCTGTTCGGTAATTTTTAATTTAGGGTTGAACAAAATTACAACGGGTAAATATTTAATGCAAGTTACAAAGAATATTCGATTGAAGTAGTACCTCGTTTCGTATATCATTAGAATATTCACAATTGTGTAAAGCGAAGAGCCTTTTAATATCCAAGTGCCCCGCAGCACAATTTGACAATAGTGAAAAATATTGATAAATTACTAATAAAAAATATATACGACAACACTCGTGAAACATCAATCTACTACATTTTTTTTTAGTACTAAGTTTAATACTGGGTTTTGATTGACTAAAGACAATTGTGACGTCATAAATATGTATTTCCTTACAAACTCCATATAAACTGAGAGCGGCGACGTTTCATAAAAAGACTGTTGACTATTAGTCAACTACCATATTATTGTGTAAGAATAATGTAAATGATGACTTGCAATCTCAAGTCATAGCAACTAAAGTGACAAGCAGAGTGCCAATTATTAGAACTAGGTTAGGTGCCACACATTGGGACCTTTACCTTATTACGTTTTTTTTTTCAAAGTCACATTGTCACGACCACATAAATAAGATAAGCCTTTTTATTGACTTAATAAAATGGCAAATAATACAATAATATACTCCATCTCCTTACAATTTTAAATTTTACACAAATCGACTTACTTACTAAGCAAAACTTGTGCAGTAGTGGACAACGTCATACATACTGCGTTATACATAGTACCTACAATTTAATGTAGATAAATAAATATTTCCATATATTATAAAAAACAGCCATAACTCACGATCAAATTTTGTGCTCATCACACAAACAAATGCCCATGCCGGGTTTAGAACCCGGTGCCGCCGGCTCCGTAGGCATGGTCACTAACAACTAGGCCAAAGTCTAAAAAGAAACAACGAAAAACCTATTTTAGCACAAAAATTAGAAATTGTATCATTAAAAGACTAAATATTAAAAGAATAGAAAAACAATCTTTGTACCTATTGATACTAACTCATAGCACGAAAAAGTAACACAAATAAAAAAAAAACTGGACAGTTACCCAATGGACAAGTTTATCATAACGATAAACTATATAAACCTGTATTGGTAATCGGTAAACCTGGAATTAAATCAGTAAGTAGTACTGAGTTAATTCCATCAAAGGTTTTTGTTCCCTTTGTGTTTTTTGTTTTTTCCATATTTCACATTATCAAGTAGATAAAACATACGTATTACGTGAGTAGGTAAAGAACAATAGTGTTTACATACCTATAATGATTATATGATTTAGTCCGTATCTCAATTTTGTGTGTCAAAACTTGAACTCCAAACAAACACGTACCTAGTTTCACGTTATTCTAATGAAGCCTTCCTCCATAATTAACTTCTCCGTGAACACCTGAAAAATGTGTCTCGAAAGCACCGCCCATTGTCACCGGAGCGCGTCGAATTCGCCAAAGAGGACGCCAAAATTAAAATACTTACAAAATAATAAACGAAACTTAAGACCTCTTAAACTGTCATAAAAATGCCCCCCGAAATATCTGGAACGTCTGTCAACGCCCTCCCGAATTAGAACCCTTTATCTTTGAAAATTCCATTTACCTCAAAAACTGTAGAGTGACACAGACATCGAGAAAAAAGTCGGTCCCAATCGAAATTCGATACCAATTAAAAGATCTCCCGCCGACTTGTCAGCGAGATAGTATAAATTAAAGAATTTTTGGTCTCATTCAGTTGAAACGTCTCATTTGAATTAAGAAAAAGTCTCATATCTCCCGTGCCGGCGCGAAGGGGTGGGAAAGGGTAAGGTATTTTTCTTGGAGGGGCGGAGGGGGAAAAATGCGTAGCAACTCACACATTTGTGCGTGAGTAAATACCGCCGCACACAGACGCACCCTGTATGTAAAACACTTTAAGAAGCGGAGAAGAAATGCGAGAAGCTTATACGGTACAGGGTGCTCCGAAATTGCGCAGTGCCCATCTTGGCAACTAATTAAAGTTCGTACAAAATAAACAAATTAAGATATTTCATACACAAACGTTATGTTTAAAAAAGTATGTACCAATGCTTTAATTTTGGATTACAGGAGAAATACTCTTAATTTACTGCATACCGGCAATTAAATAACAGCACTAATAAACTACTTGAGTAATAAAATTTAGGTAGGTACACACACACACCGTCTGTGAGCTCTTATAAAAATCTTCGGTTCAGGTACTTTCCTGTCGTTCTTATGTAACTATAAACATTATCGACAAAAATTCAAACATATGAGCCATGTAAATTTTTTAAATGAAAGGAAAAATTGAAAAATTTAATGCTCCGAGCCGGATTCGAACCGGCGACCACAGGCATTCATGGCCCGTCGCTACTACCAACTGAGCTATCGGAACAATCTGGTTCGGGCACCAAATCCGTCAATCAGTTCCTTCATATAACGCCTTAGGGGGGGCCTTTTTCCTTTCATTTAAAAAAATTATAATTTTCTTTAGCAGCGTTACTGCTTAAAAACAAATATTAATTTAGTATGGGGTGGCGCATCGTTACTGACGATTTCTCAACATAATTTGAGACGTTGGTGCCGTAAAGAAGCCTAAGTCTTCTGGTAGATGTCGCTACATACGCCTCCCTAAGGCGTTATATGAAGGAACTGATTGACGGATTTGGTGCCCGAACCAGATTGTTCCGATAGCTCAGTTGGTAGTAGCGACGGGCCATGAATGCCTGTGGTCGCCGGTTCGCATCCGGCTCGGAGCATTAAATTTTTCAATTTTTCCTTTCATTTAAAAAAATTATAATTTTCTTTAGCAGCGTTACTGCTTAAAAACAAATATTAATATGAGCCATGTTTTAAGCGATTACTTGATTACTATAATATCTTATTCTAGACCTCTAAAAAAAATCAATACATTTTTTAAACCTATTTCAAATAAATCGTTCTATTCTGCAATATAAATGCAATAGGCCTGACAGTACACAGGTCAAAATTAATGAATACTGTCGGTTCAGTAACATAGTCTCTCACACACAAATGTTATACTTACTGTGTGGCACGTATCACAATATATTAGACTTTCATGCAAATAATATTCACTCAACACATTTCTATTTTCTTAAACTAAAAAAAACTTAAGAATTGGCATCACCCTGTCCAGTGGGGAAAGCGAAAGGGTTGGAGCCACCCACGGGGTGTCCACCGTCTTCTTACAACCTTTTTACAGAGGGGGGCACAGAGTAGCCTAGCCTACACGCCGCGCCTCTGACCCAGGATACTCTATGTTTTGGTTTTGAGTTGGAATGGAATAATTAACAATTTGTTGTCATGGTTGTTTGATTAAAATGTGAAAGAATTCTTTACCTACTTTTTAAGGGTAACGAAACTGGAACATCTTTTCTTTGATGTTGTGGCGCAATTCTGCTATAGGTATTTATTATTTCAATTAACGTATTATCAACAAGTATCTGTCGAACATGCATCGAAAGGGTCTATGTATGTTCCTTTTTTTTTCCTACGTCAGTAACCTTACGTCCTCCAGCTAGTTGGGTCGACGACATTCATTAAATAATAGTAAATGTTTATTAAGCAGAAACGTCCGCTAACGAAATTCCAAATTTCTGGTACTGGCAATTGGTACGGATTCCAGAGGTTGTGGGTTCAAATTCCGCTTGTGGCGAATAATGTTTCAATTTTCCACTTTGAACGAAAATTAATTATTTCTTATTATAATTAAAAAGATCGCGGGTCATTCTTGGATAAGACTACAGCACGGGATCGCAGAGGTCAATGCTCAGGCGGTCGGTAACCGTATGTTACGTACGTCGAAATCTAATTGTAAAGGAAGTTTGATTGTTCTCTATGGACTGACAGCTGCCGCGTCTATATTTAACGATTACTGACCTGTAATAGTCATTTACGATACAAGTGCCGATAGTAGGAAATTCGCAACGAGTGGTGATAAATGAAAACACGACCGCAGGGAGTGTTTTTAATCGACACGAGTTGCGAATTACCTATTCGCACGTGTATCGTACAACCTTTTACATATGGCTCTTTAAAGTTTCGACATATGCACGGAAAGTGGTCTTTTCCGCACTAGTTCGGGAAAGTAGCACCATATGTAACCCAGTTTGTAACCTCCAGTCCTTGGGATAGTAAATAGATATTCGTCTTGTGCTGACATCGTATTGACGTCCTTTTCTATAACACGAACCTCTTAACCTAAGTGCTTCTGAAACCCGAGGGGTCGTCTATCAATTTATGGACTGTAATTTATTTTGTACTTTTTAATTAAGAAAAATCGAATCAGGCAATCCTTCAAATGATACCGACAAGATGACCATGTAAAAAGTTCATCTAACTAAGAATTTACAATCTCAACTGCTGGTCGATTGCTATACACTTCATAAGGAAGTTAGGTAGATTGAAATGTTATTTATTTTATTGGAGAGTGATAGTTGACCTGTCCGCTCGTTAACAGTAACGTAAATGAACCCGTCTGATCCCTACCAAAAACGTTTATTGTTTATAATTTATAACACATCCAAAAACTCGCTTTCCAAGCTTGTCGCCAAGAATGTTGTATTAGCAGCAGGGAGACCACCCCGAGGGGGTGTAATTGCAAAATAAAATTAGCCGGAACGGGTACGTGCTCAATTTGCGCCTCCCAGCACTGATTTGTTTTCGTTTCTTGCCTTGCTCTTGCCATGTCCGTCTTGCCTCTTGCCGATGCCTCGGTGTTGTGCGGTACTCTGTGTTTTCTTAGCCTATATACTATCGATCAGAACGTTATGCTCTGCCATATTGTTTCAGAGGTCGCGCTAGCGTTGCTTATATTTTTACCCGATAATGGGGTAGGTAGCGGGGGGGTTTTGTTATATACATGTACATGTTTACATATATGTTTTTACAGTGACTATGTGATGTAGTATAGTAATGTGAAATTTCAAGCATCATGTAGGTACATACTTTCCTATAGGGCAACATCATTTCCTTTTGGGTAAACTCCAGCCAAGCTAGCACGACAGGTTTTATTGTCATGTTTTAGGCCAGGAGCACATAACTGTAAAACATAAAATTCTACAAGGAAGATGTCATATATGTGACATCTTCCTTGTAGGATTTTAGCGTTTTCGACAACCATTCATATACATATATACATTACAAATATATACAATACAAGAGGGTACAACATATTCGAGCCCGTGCTTTTGTTTATAACACTTAAGTACTCATCTCCGTATGTAGGCTATAGCTACCATTAAATCAGAAAACTTTTCGAAATTAAACAGCCGCTGAAAAAAGGAAATATTCCCACCTGTGCCCGCAATTATCGGGGAAAACCGCGGAAAATTGCGAGACGAACGCCAAACTGACACTCCGGAACTCCCTCCAAATAAAACTTCCCGAAGTTCAACCGGAAAAAGAAGAAAACGCGAAAATAAAACAGCCATTGACTCCGGAGTCCGGCTAAAAGTTCTGGCCTTTTTAAACATGGCGGGAGGGTTTTTTCAACGGCTCCAGTGCTCGGTAAACTAGCGGAGTTTCCAGTAATACGTATTTAAATGGGTTTTTCGACGGGACTTGTAATTATAAGCTGAATGGTCACGCTTAAGACGAGAACTTACTGCTATAACATATACGGACCTCCGGTTGAGTCTAGTGGGTACTTAGCACTGCTGCCTACGAAGCGAATGACGGCCCTAGGTTCGGAACTCGGGAATATTTGATAAACATTAATATTTGGTTAAAAATCTTGGATGTTCTCTATGTGTAATTAAGTATAATATCCATGACTAGGTCTTAGACTGCCATAAATGTTGCAACCTATATTACAAATACTCATGGTTATTGAAATCTTTTTCGAGTATCATTCACTACATACTAATAGATTGAAAGTAACGTTATAACCCTATCGTGTTTAACCGTAATTTCTCTAAGCACATATCTGCAGTATATGCTATTTCCTTTATATGGCCACCCACGAATCTCAGGCCTTCACGTGAGCCGTACCCTTTACATAATCTCCACATGGGCCAATACGTGACGCACACGCCCACACACACGCCCACCCGGCGACACGCCCACATGCCATATATGCCGACATGTGCCACACATGGGCGTCACGCTCACTGCGCATGGCAGGGCGTGTCACGTAACACAACCGTGAGACGCGGCTGTGTGCGTTCACGTGACAGCTATTTATTCGAACCCCGTCAAGATAAATGAGTTATAATTTATTTTTACCCGAAAGGGTGGTAATTAATGGGGAAATTGGCTATTCCCGCTTCGGGGTAATGAGGTGGGATCGAGATTAAAACTCGAAAATGTTAAAAATGAGCAAGTTTAATAGTTGGTAGTTAATTATTAACAGGGCTGAAGCGCTTTAAAATTCATTTGAATGCGAGATTGACATCGAGTTTTAAAGTGACAATTAATGTAATGGACTCCTCTCTGATTGTATGATCTTTGCGTAATTTGTTCTAACTTCTCGACTTAGATATTTTCTGTGATAATACAAAATGGCTTTAGCAGAGTAGCTAAGTGCCGGGCGGGTATAAATAATTCAGGCAATCCCGCGGGATAAAATATTGCCTAGTCCGTACATACATTTGACGATCTGTGTAGCCTACTTAGTTGGTACTTGGTACCTTCTTGCCTACGAAGCAAGAGGTCCTGGGTTCGAATCCCGGTAAGGGCATGTACCTACTTGTGTGATGAGCACGATTTGTTCCTGAGTCATGGATGTTTTCTATGTATTTAAATATTTATTTATCCATGCAACGTGCTCCTGAGGAACCCGCATAACTTTACCAGCGTATACCTGTCCTGTGGTCATAACGAATTAAAAATGTTACATGAACCTAGGTCGAAATATGAATTTTAACTTTTTTTAAGTTTTCATACATAAAAAATAAATAATTTTTGCTTCACCAGTAAAACAATGCCTTAGGATGAGCGGGCAGCGTTTATTATTGTTATCTCTTTCCATTAAATAAAGCAAAGCAGGATTTACATGAGTGCAATCGGAACTCTTTATGATTTCGGGCTTGCCACACACTAGGCGATTCTCAGTATTTACGTGTTTGAACAACCTCTTGCGATTCAATGCGTAATTGTTAGGTACTCTTGATTAAATAAAAGTTTTAAATAAATAAACTATGAAGTGTAAATCTAAAATTATTCAAAACTCGAATACTAAGCTGAGTTCAGCAAACATACGACATTTTATTTCCTAAAAATGATCAGGAATACGCTGGTAAAGTTATGCGGGTTCCTCAGGAGCACGTTGTATAAGTATGTATATCATCGTCTAGTACCCGTAGTACAAGCTTTGCTTATTTTGGGACTAGGTCGATTTGTGTAAGATTGTACCAATATTTTTTCTTTTTATGTTTACATGGTACATTTTACACACAGCAGCAGCAGGCGATGCGTGAAATTTTTCGATGGGTAACCCCGAACAAAAAAAGTAGGTATTGAAAGAGTTTAGAACATATAACTTCTTTTTAGGCAAGCCTGTGGAATCGGCTTGAATGGGCGTTCTGCCACTCATACAAAAATAATGAATTCGGGTCAGTAGTTCCGGAGTAGTAGTTGGTCGTTACATACAAACTGACAAACTACAATCTTACAGAGTTTTCCTCTTTATATATCTGCATTAGTATATATATATTATATCGCCGTCTTGTACCCATATAGTTTGGGACCAGCAGGTCGATTTGTGTAAGATTGTCCCCCAAATATTATTATTATGTATGTCTTTCCCGTTCACGGGACAATGATGTCCCGGACCTTTGGGAGGCGTGCGTGGAGCTAGGTACCTACAAAGTACCAACTGAGCCAACACGTAGAGACCCTTTTGACAATTTAATGAAATGCAAGGAGTACATCGAGCGGATGCTGTCCCTGCCCGTGTCATGGGACGCACACAGAGACAGCACCCGCTGGGGTGTATAGGGACTATTGATGGTTGATGGAATCTAAATAAAACGGGTTATTGGGTTGAAATGATGGACTAGTGGCTGGGCTATTGGGTGAAACATCGGACGCCTGCCTAATAAAACTGTTTCAATCTTTATCTCTGGCAGACGGTGACTCGCTAACTGCTAGATGGGCCCCTATTAATAGCGACATTAAAAAATGACCTAAGGGCAACACCAGTCAGAGAGCTGGGGGGTAGATAGGTAGCACTGGACTTTAAACATATAGCCAACTCGCCGCTTAGGTGTCCACATCTACCCTCGAGCAACAGCTCTTGCGACTCCACTCTGGACGGCCAGTAAAGGCAAGCCAGAGGCGGAGGGCCTGTCCAACCAACCACCCGATCGGCTCAGCCTGACCACAGGACACCCCCAGGAGCACTCAGGTACGTAGGGTCGCTACTCCCTAACAGCCCGCCACAAGCTGCCTTACGTTGACTGATTGCATCAGAAATCTGGTGGGCGATGGGGCCGTCGCATCCCTACGCCTTTATTATTATAATTAATATGGATTTTCTCGTAATAACTCAAAATTCATAGCATTAGGTATTTGTGTTTTGATCTAGCCTGGTAACGATTACTATCGTATGAACCTATGTAATATGTTCCTGTTATCATACTAGTATGTGCTGTACTTCGTTCACGAGGTGCCCATAAAACTCGATTGGTAAAGTGGTAAAGATTTATAAAATATCACTTACAAGCATTGCTTTTTGGGAGGGCCCCGGTTCATGATGACCAATTATGACATCCCCGGTATGTATAACCTAATATCATTGTTGGATCTCTTGAAGTGTAATTTTAACTATTACTAATAGTGTCTCAGGCAAGATAACGTCCCGTAGTGCAAAACGTATACAAATATGAATATAAGTAATAGGTACTTGATAGATACATTATTTGAATTTATAGGACATTGAGTGAAACCATTTCAACCATTTTCTTCGAAATAACTTCAATGGTGGCCATTTAAGAGATTGTCTATGATAAAAAAAAACATGCCATTCCGCAGTAAAAAAATGAACGATTACATTATTTGAAACGATTAACTTATTTAGTTCAGTATTTTACTTGAACAAATCAATGCGAATCGTGAAAAGCTACATTTCAACTATTACTTACACAAACTCCTATTTCAATTATCTGACAATTCCCAATTCAAACGTTATGTTTAAGCCATCAAGGTCGCTTTTGCAATGCCAGGGTAGATTAAGAAAAGAGGTAGCACGCATATTAGTCGATTGACGTAAATCAAAACCTACGCATTATGTATGAAATATGTAAATTTTATATCAACACAAGGTGAAATCTCTTGAACACACGCCATGCTATACAACATAGTTATACTGCGTACCCATCAAACCATTTTAAGCCTTATCACGAAGTGGGTACAGCTAAGTCGTTCGTCAGAGTTTGTTAACATTTAAGTTATTGAATGGAGTTCATATTTGCGATTATGATGAGATAAGCTTAGAGATTTGGATTCAAATATTTAACGGGGACTATTTAACACTTACATTTCGCGTTTTGATTTGATTTGTCGTTTTGACCTATAAATTTGTTTCACGCACGCCGAAGATGACGACCTGGTAAAGGTCGCGGGAGTCCGCTGAATGCAGGTGACGCAGGACCGGTCACTTTGACATTCTTTAGGGGAGGCCTCTATCCAGCAGTGGACGTCTTTTAGCTGATATGATGATGATGATGACGTCGAGCTTTTTTATGAGTCGATAAGTTGGTACAGAGCATGGCGGGGCTGGTGGGCGGGCCACATTGCAAGTAGAACCGATGGCCGTTGGGGCAGAATGGTTCTCGAGTGGCGACCACGTACCGGAACACATGGTGGAGTGATGACCTGGTCAAGGTCACGGGAGTCCACTGGATGCGGGTGGCGTATGACCTGTCATTGTTGCACTATTTGGGGAAGGATGTCCTGTCCATGACGATGATAATGATGAAAAAATATTGTCATATATTTTCTCAAACATGCAATGACATATTGACGTCGTGTTCTTCATAATGGGCTTCGAACACGTTTCGGGCGCAGCGAGACGAGGGATCCGTAATGGCATTTCATACAAAATTATAGGCCTAGGCCTGCAAGATGGTGTTTTTTAACACACAGTTCACAGTTTGTGGCACAGCATCACGGCGTTCAGCCATGAAAATTAAAGTTTGATTTCGTGAAGTTTTTTTTGTTTATTTCATTGCATGTTCGAGAAAAGCATACATACCTCTGCGTTAAAGCGACCAGATCCAGACTATATGTATTCGGCCGGCAACCACTTACTTCCCGGCCTCTGTAGTAGTGTACTATTATTCACGAAAAAAGCAATTCAAAACATTGTGGCTGGACTAGGCTGGGCCTGTCCCATGAAAACCAAACAGTACAGATTAACAAATACGCGGCTTAAATAAAGAACAAGATAAAGTATGAACTTTGACATGGTAATGATGAAGATGATGATGCAGGTACTCCCCCGGGATATCGACTAATGAAAGTCATCAGTCGAGCAAAGTCGTACTAACGCTTGCGGGTAAGTATTCCTCACACGCGATAGCACGACCAGCACGGTCTATCACAGGACGGTCTGCGAGCTGTGTCGCGGCGACATAGACGATCTGTCTCTTAATAATTAGAATGCTTAGAAAGAGACAAAAGTCGCCGCGGGCCGACCTATGATAGGCGTGCAGTGTCCATCGGTCCAAAAGCGTGCGAGAGGGTAGTTCGGGCACAGAAGGTTTACAGGAACACACATTAAAAACAACTCCTGTCCGCCGCTGAACCGTTGACGCACGTCTATCGTGGGACAGCTGCGACATACTCTGTTCTGAGTGTTCTAATAAGAGAGAGACGTTAGTGCGAAAAATAGAGAGAGCTCGCGCGCCGTCGCGTGATATAACCGTTCAGTGGAAACGGTTGCTGGAAATCGCGCTATGGCACGCGTTTTAGAAATATCCCGCACCGCGACTGCGGGTAACTGATGCAACTGCGCCTTAATGTAACAAAGACGCGAAATACATTGATGTCAAAATGGAATCCAAATAATAAATTCTGATTGGCCATGTTTGATAGCGGAGTGGTCTGTCTAAACAGGTAGGCTTTTAAAGTAGCACCGTGGGTTGACATTGCAGAATTCTACATGTTTCATAGGTATTGAGTTTGTACTATCGACAACACAGCTAACTGGCCACCCGTGCCTTTATATGCGTTGTAATAAGGTTCTATTATAAATACAGGATGGTCAGCTTACTGTGTTGGCGTTTGTACATGTATGTACCTACGAGTACTATGTTTGCACACGCATTCCAACAAAGAATTTCATTTAGATTTATACTACCGCATGTAAGCACAGTCATCAATGAACTTAATTCCCTAACCATTTCGTTGAAATGTCATTAGACATTCGCAATGCATTATGATCGACCATTATATTCCAGTCATCATCATCATCATCACATCAGCCGAAAAACGCCCACTGCTGGACATATGCCTCCCCCAAAGAGTGCCAAAGTGACCGGTCCTGCGCCACCCGCATCCAGCGGACTCCCGCAACCTTTACCAGGTCATCAGTTCAAGCGACCACGTTTCAGTGACATATGTCATCACTGGCAACACACACTGGTCAAAGAATCTCTATATTTCAGTAATAGAATTGAAATGTCAAAACGAATTATCACTTCACATTTGCAGATAACCTCTTTGCAAAAAGTTATCATTTGCTTTTCTAATTACGGACATGTCTCAGTGCCAATCGAGAAAATTGTGAAATAAAAACAAATACGTATCGAAAATTCTTGCCGCTTATATGCAAGGAACTAGCGAGATAACAAACGAATACAGACTCCGGTTTTGGCGTCCCAAAGTTTACTTCACCATAAAGATACCTATAGGTAGAACATATTTTTCTCAAAAATGCAATTAAATATTGACGTGTGTTCTTCATAATGGGCTTCGGGCGGCAAATTTTAGCGGAATATAAATATTGTATTTCTTTTTAGAAACCTGGCGGTAAAAAGTGAAGTCCTACTTTACAGAAGACACAGGAACAGACGATAATTTAGAAAGATCTCTTTCTCGGACCGAACTGCAAATAGAGTTGCTTGTGGCTTTGTTTTTATGTAATTTTTGGTTTAAAGGTGGTTCGCTTTGCATGCAAAACGTTATTTGACATTCACAGGCTAACGGAGGCGTGATAATAAAACTTATGTAACAAACTTTCATAAATTTAATTTCCATTTGTGCGAAATTCCCCCTTTTCTATAATAAACTTGTATAAACTAGAATGACTTGAGAAATTAGTTTGGGACTTGGTACTTTGGGAAAACATTTTTTCTCTAAAGCGAACCACCTTACGAAAC
This sequence comes from Epinotia demarniana, assembly GCA_945867215.1. NCBI lineage: Eukaryota > Metazoa > Arthropoda > Insecta > Lepidoptera > Tortricidae > Epinotia > Epinotia demarniana. The sequence continues at coordinate 17,505,059 of OX244275.1, forward strand.
TTCGATGGTGTAATTAAGAACACGTCATGTTTGACAGTTGACTACACATGTTTCTGTTCCTACGTAAGTACTATAGCAAAATTTATAAATATATTTTTAATAACATTATACTACTCACAAACCAAACGCAAAGTAACATTCGATTCTCAATTTTAATCCACTTGAATTAGACTCAAAGTTCATTTTCGAGACGGTAAACTACAAGCCACGTGTGTTGACAAATGAGGACGCAGCGGGCAGTAGGGTGACCATTAAGCACCGTCAGAGTCCCAAGAATTCAGGTAGTGTGGTTGACTGATGCACTGTCCGCGGGCGGCCCCTATCTGTTGTGTGGTCACCGTAATATAATGTTTTGTTGGGTCTGAGGGTGATGTTTTAAAGTAGGTACAGGTCAGTTCAAATAGTACCAGGAACCGTAAACCAGTGTTCTTTCTATCTCTCTCATATAATAAAGAGATATAAGAAAGTTAAGTTTCTATTAGCTTTGTAAGTGTATTATGTAGGGAGCAATCTTTGAAATTTGTATATAAAATGGCTGTTTGGACATAGGTTATATACATTTTATTCCGAGGCTCTGCCTAAACAGGTATTTGTTATTTTTTGGATTTTTGTTCTAACCGAATTATTTAATAAAATCGATCGAATACAATTGGGGAATACTATTTATATATCGCAAACTCTACCCTCACTCACCTCTCACTCTACACACCTCTAAAGGTCGATACCATACAATTCAATACAAATACTCCTCAAAACGTTAATCAAATACAGGACATAAAAAGTGTTGATTGTTGTTTATTGTATTAAAATGTACATTTAAATGTAGATAAGCTAAATCATAATTATGTGTATTAGGTCTATATATGGGCAAGCGTGGCTTTCAACGACGCACGCTACGGACCATATGAAAGCACAAACCTTTGATAGATTCCATAAAAACTTTTTTGTACTTAAGTGTACAAGTCTTGTCATACCAGAGTTAACTGTTTTTATACAACTATGAGATAACGCTGCACATCCCTGGTGCGCAGGGTGCGGGCTAGCTCTAGTGGTATCCTGAGGGCATTTGCGGAGAGGTTTGATTGTGAGTATCTGAATCATTGTCACATGATCCACGTACTGACAGTCAAGCCGTGTAAGTGCTGTCCTTATTGTAGCATTGATCCAGAGGTCGATATTTTCCTTGATCGCTGGCCTAAGTTACTGTGAGATTGATGAGAATTGATGGAAGACAGTACAGTCGAATAAATACGAGTATAATAATGTATAATAATTATTCCTGTGTGTAATTGGTGTAAACCGTTCCTGTTTTTAATAATAATAAATAAATAATGTTTTAGGTTAAGTTTAGCAATATTTGCTAACTTTAGGCTGAGAAACTGTTACTAACTTCATTTATGATCCCAGTTGGTCGAAATAAATGTTTCGAATTGAATTGAATTGTTTAACATTACTCAGAGCACCCTGTACACGTCAAATGGACGGCGCTGGTATTAGAAGTGATTAGTATTAAACACACAGAGGCGATTGTATGTCGCAGTAGCTTGGAGTGGGTGGTGTGCTCCCGCCTTATTCTGTTTTCGTTTGGTCACTGTAAAAAAAGGTCTGTACATCTTTGTTGAAAATATAGGTATTTTTTTCTAATATTGTAAATGCGATAGTTTGGAGGTTTAGATGTTTGTTACTCAATCACGCTTTAACGGCTCAACCGATTGTGTACCGATTTGTGAAAATAGTTTATAGCCTGGATTAAAATATAGGATAGTTTTTTTCTCGAATTCATGCAGACAAAGTCGCAAGCGGAAGCTAATAAAACATAATTATAATTGCTTATCTAAAATAACCTCCATTACCACCCTTCCACGGCTATCGCAAGATGGCGCGCGATATGTGTCGTAGCGAGATAGACTATCCGTCTCTAACTAGTTAGACCACTTAGAAAGAGAGGGATAGTCTATCTCGCCGCGACACAGGTCGCGCGCCGTCTTCTATGTAATAAGATTTCAAACGCCTTACTATATTTATTGTTATTTACGTAATAATTGGGGGATGAAGTTACTCGCGTCCGTAGGATTTACCACCTTTTCCTAGACCCACCCTACACGTGTCCCCCGGGTGGTGCGAAACGAGTAACGACAACGCCGAGTGTCGGGCGGCGGTTAAATAACCAGACCCAAACTTAAGATCTAAATGTCTTAATAGTGCGGGTAGGAAATGACTTGCACAACCCGTTACCCCGTGGTCATGTCTCGCGAGGCCGGGGGTCTTGGCTTCAACGCCTGGACCAAGAGGAAGAAAACCTCAATAATAAATCACCCCAATCCTACGGTGGGAAACGCGCCAAAGGGATGAATGGCTGAGGGTTTCAGTCGCGAGCGCCGACCTTGACGGACCTGGCGAACGTCATTGTATATAGCCTTCTCACAGGAAAGGCGTCACCCTGTGAGCGACAACATTATCGTCCATACTCGTGGGAACAAAATGAATAATCTCGAAAACAATACTACAAACAATACACCGAAAACTTACACCCAGCAGGTCTTTCATAAAGGCATGTTTGAGCTCAGGCAAAAGATCCACCTCCCTCAGTGAAAACACTAGTAATCAACAAGACCATGAAGCTGCAGCGAAATCCCCGACAGCCACATGCGAGCCTGACGAAAGTGCTCCCGCAGGTAGGGTAAACATATCAAGTGAAGGACACAATCAAAGCAATCCGACTCATTACCCGGAGTGGCAAAGGGCCCCCACTCAAAGAAGCTCAAAGCGTAAAAGAATATCAAATTCCCCACCACAAGACAGCGAAAACACCAACAGGTTTGCTAACTTGCCTCTGAATAGCACGGGTCCCGAAACCGAACAGCCCAAAAAAGATCCCAAACCACCACCTCTGATACTATACGGAATAGAAGATGTCTGTAAGCTCAGGGAGACTTTAGAGGCTGCCTTAGACCAAAGCCAATACACATTCAAGATACCAAATAAAAACCAAATGATAGTGAATTGCAGAACTATAGAATCATATAAAAAGCTCATGACTTTAGCACGTGAAAAGAACATTATTGGGCATACTTTCACCAACAAGCAAGACAAATGTTACAGAATAGTTATCAAAAATTTGCACCATACCACACCCCATAATGCAATCATAGAAGAAATTCTAAAAACAGGCAATGTGGTAAAAGGAGAAATTATAAACGCCCGAATAGGTGCAGACAAGCAGCCAAGCTCAACCTTCTTTGTCAATATATTACCAGGTCCCAACAACAAAGAAGTTAAAACCATTAAATACATATATAACACCTCAGTAAAAATAGAAGACCCGAGGAAAAATAAAAACATTGTCCAGTGCACTAGGTGCCAGCAACTTGGGCATACAAAAAACAATTGTCTAAAACCATATCGCTGTGTGAAATGTGCAGGACCCCATAAAACGACAGAATGCCTGAAAGATCGTAACACCCCAGCAAAGTGTGCCCTTTGCCTAAGTGACCATCCGGCAAATTATAAAGGATGCGAAGTTTATAAGGAAATCCTAGCCAGAAAGGAAAAAGGAAAAAGACCAAACATAAGACAAGACAACCAACATCAACCATCAGGAAACCATGAAAAATCACAAAAGACACAAAACATACCCCAGCCGATCCACAGCGACAAAACATTCCCTCTAATTAATGGAAGTAATACACAAGGTGAGAAATCCAACACCAGGGCACACAGAAGCTCTGAAAAATGCACATATGCTAGCTGCCTAAAAGACAGAAATGAATGTCATAATGACATCGAGCCAACACAAGTCCTGAGAGACTTCATAATACAACAATCACAAAAGATGGATACATTACTTCAACAAATCAGCTCTCTAATGGGACTGATAATTACACTAATAGAAAAGACGCAAAAATGATTGCTCTGAGAATTGCAACCTGGAACATCAATGGTCTCTCACCAAATAAACATGAAGCAGAAGCATTAATAAACTCACATGATTTGGATATACTTCTCATCTCTGAGTCACACTGCACCACCAGAAGTCTCATACAGATTAAAGACTATTATATATACCACACCAATCACCCAGATGGAACAGCCCATGGAGGTACAGCTATCATTATAAAAAAAACGATCAAGCATTATCAACTTCCGCATTACCAGACAGAGCAACTTCAAGCCACCACCATATGTATCTACACAAAAAACGGAAACCTTAACATATCCTCAGTATACTGTCCTCCAAAGCACAAAATCACAGAAGTACTATTCACGGAGTACATTAAAACTCTAGGACACCGCTTCATAGCAGGTGGTGACTGGAACTCGAAACACACTTATTGGGGATCCAGGCTCACCACCACGAGAGGTAGAGAATTGAAACGCAGCATTGATTCAAACTACATGACCCCAGTTGCACCAAAAGAACCAACACATTGGCCAACGGACATCAACAGGTTACCCGACTTAATAGATTTCTTCCTAACGAAAGGACTAGCTGGATTATATTTGGATGCTGAAACATGCCTAGACGGGTCGTCTAATCATGTACCAGTGATTTTAACGGTCAGTACAGTAGCCCTGAAAGAAGAACAGCAAATGAAGCTGTACAACAAGCTCACAGACTGGAACGCATTTCGCGAACTAGTGGAAGACAATCTGGATTTACGAATCCCGCTTAAATCCCAAGAAGACATCGAAGATGCTGTTAAAACCTTCACCAACACCGTACAAGTCGCCTGCTGGAAAAGCACACCTGAAATGACAACCAGAGCCAACAACAGGTCTATACCGTTAGATGTCAAAAGAGCCCTGAAAGAAAAAAGAAGGCTGCGTCGCGTTTGGCATAGTAGTCGCCTAGAAGATGACAAACGAAAATTCAATAGAATGGCAAGGGAATTAAAATCAATGATCAAAGATGCCGAAAATGAGACCCTGCAAGCGCAGCTGATGACGTTGTCAGCCACAGCGTATTCTAATTACTCCTCCCTCTGGAAAGTAACAAAGAACTACAACCGTCCTCAAAATGTCAAACCTCCCATTAAGCTCACCGGTAACGCCTGGGCCAGGACCAATCAACAAAAAGCAGACATATTTGCCAGACATCTAAGCCAAGTATTTACTCCAAATGAAATGGACTCGTCAGACCTGGATAATGAAATAGATCGCGCACTAAAACATCCATTTCAAATGGACTTGCCACTAAAACCAACAAGTCCAAATGAAGTATCCAAACACATAAAGCTACTTAAGGATAAAAAGGCTCCAGGGTTTGATCTAATCACGAAAGAGGTTCTAAAGGAGCTACCAAAGAAGGCGCTAGTTCTTATCGCAACAATCTTCAATAGTATTTTGAGGACAGGGTACTATCCAAGTCTATGGAAGGTCTCACAAATACAAATGATGCAAAAGCCTGGTAAGCCCATTCACGATGTATCATCCTACAGACCGATAAGCCTACTACCACTGCTTTCCAAGCTCTTCGAAAGAATATTCCTGCACCGACTTCTACCACTACTGGCACAAACAAACATAATTCCCGAGCACCAGTTTGGCTTCAGAGCACATCATGCTACAACTGAACAAGTCCACAGAGTCTGCAACACCATTAGAAAATCCTTGGAACAGAAAGAGTATTGTTCATCGGCTTTCCTTGACGTGCAACAGGCGTTTGATAAGGTGTGGCACAAAGGGTTGCTATACAAAATAAAGACGCTCCTCCCTCACACTTGCTACACACTGCTAGAATCTTATCTACACGAAAGAATATTTCAAGTTAAAGAGGGAGACAGCACCTCAACCTTCTTTGATATAAAAGCAGGGGTACCACAGGGATCCGTGTTAGGACCAGTGTTGTACGTACTCTACACATCTGACCTCCCAGAGGTTCCGGGAGTGATCACAGCGACTTTCGCAGATGATACTGCCATCCTTGCTAGCAGCAAAAACATACAGCAAGCGTCTGAAAATCTCCAAAGAGGTCTTGATGAAATTAATAAATGGCCAAAGAAATGGCGCATCAAAGCTAGTGCAACCAAATCAACACATGTGACATTCGCATTAAGACAAGGTGACTGCCCACCGGTTAAACTAGGTGATAGTATGCTTCCACACACCAATGAAGTGAAATACCTTGGCATGCACTTAGACCGCAGACTTACATGGAGGAAGCATATACAAGCAAAGAGAAATGAGGCAAACCTTAGATATAAAGGACTGTACTGGCTGCTCAACAGAAACTCAAAACTATCCACCGATAACAAATTACTGATATATAGTGCAGTAATAAAACCTATTTGGACATACGGGATACAACTCTGGGGTTCAGCGAGTATCTCAAATGTGAACATCATCCAGCGCCTTCAGAATTGCATACTGAAAAGTTTATCAAATGCACCCTGGTTCATCACAAATGTAGAAGTCCATAAGTATCTGAACATGAACACTGTAAAGGAGGAGTTTGAACAGAGCATCAAAAACTACAAAAATCGCCTACTAAGCCACCCAAACCAACTCGCAGTGAACCTGACCGTCCCAGATTACACCAAAAGACTGAAACGACGCGATATATTCGAACACAGCAGCGTGGAGACACGGCTTTAACAATAGGAGCGTGTCAAAGGAGACTCGCCCCAAACGTCATCAGCAATATTACATCAAACCTGCTTATAGTCAGAATGACTGATTGCAGATACAAGAAAGAGAAAAAAAAAAAAAAAAAAAAATTACGTAATAATACCTATGTCATCTTAAAGTTGTGAACTTCGTTAATTGGGTAATTTGTCAGAATTTTCTCCTGTTAGGATCAATAGGGGTTTCGTCTGAGCGTAGGAATAGTTGTAAAATTTGTTGTAAATTTTCAGAAAAATGCAGTACTTACTCAAATCGAAAAAAGAGTAGCTACGAATAGGAAATTGTCCAAACGGGAATCGAACCCACCGAGCCGTATTAGTCAAATACGTCACGGCGCGTTAGTACGACACCGAGTGTCCAAACAGATCACGTGTACAGATACCGCGCTGATCTAAGCAGATAATATATGATGCGGTATCTATTATAATTAGGTAATATACCAACGTGATCTTGTAGATAAACAAATGAGTGCCCTCTGATATTTTTCTACACACACTGTGCTGTTAGTCGTCTTGAAAGCATTTCTAAACAATGCAAATGAAATGAAGAAGTAAACCCATTCCTTATTTCACACCTGGCCATAATGTAGAAATTACCTCACGCTACGCGTGCGGAATATCCCAGTTTCTGGCAAACTCACAGTCAAAAGCCACTGACTTGTATAAGTTTTTTTTCAAAGTTCGTGTTTCTAAATACTTGTTTAGGTTGTGAATCTTGACTAGGTAGGGTACTTAGAAAACGCTAAGTACGGGAGTGCCGGCAGAAGTGAAAACTTGAATAATTTTAATTTTGCAAAAAATCCCTTCCTCCCCCTCCCTCCCCCTGCGTGCCAATATATATCTAATAACAACCTTATTAGTAGTACGCCATTACACTTATCTCACCAAAATTGATAAAGCGACGATGAAATAAAATACCAATCTGTTTTTGCGATCGCCAAATATTCTTCAAAGCTTCATCTCTTTAGGAATAACATCCAAATTCGAACTATTCAAATTTGCTCAATATCAAAACGGTAAAGGACGAGTGGACAAAATTACAAATGTAGTATGGCAATTGGCCGCATTTAGTGTTTAGCAGTAACACAATAGTTTACTGCTACATAAACGCACATTGCTTGTATCAGCGATAACTTGTATGTATAAAATAGGCTACACGATTCATTAAAGTGTTCTTGTACGGTCTTTTACTTAAACCTATACTGGTGTATTAGGAGTAACGAGGAGTGGAGACTCCTCGTTACCACCTCAGCCCAGTCACCAACATAAATTATCTATATAACCCCCCCCCCCGCCCCCAAGCCTCGTCCCGAATCTCTCACACAAAATCTGTCGCGAGTTTATCAATTTTTGCCCATCCCAAAAAGTGCTCAGCGCCGCTAAAGAAGTTTTCACTTCAAAAATTGTTAAATTTAAAACATTCATATTTATTGATGCTTGGAATGCGAGTTAAACCGCGGGCAACATCTAGTATTCTAGAACACAAATATATTCCAGCATCGAGCTCCTAACAAAACCTAAACATTTCAATCTTACCCAACATAACCGCATTTTAACAAACTAGTTAATAACATGGATTCCCAACGACCAATCTATCCAAACCCCTCAATCATACGCAGTCGCTGTCGGTAAGAGTCCAAGTTACGCTGGTTATATAAGTGCCTATTATAATAATGCTCACAATATAGTAATCATAGATCTCGGATAGCTGAGATAGGATCGGTTGTGATGAATGGCCAGGCTTTACCTGTCTTTAGACCCAGGTCTACTTATTGTGAAGCTTGTTGTTTCAGAGTAAAAAGGTAGTATATACACGATGATTCTTAATCCGTGATCAGGAGTCGAAAAATATTGATAAACAGCCAAAACGGATTTCAATGGATGAGGTCTCATGCAATTAAATCACTGTTTAGTTAATTAAATTGAATGATAATGTTAACACTAATATCCACTGAATGTTTGGTCACCCTACATTACTTGAAGTTAATTAGATACGTCAAATACAACGTCGATTTTTTGCAAACTACCGTTAGGGTGACAATGATTTTGAATTATAAAGTGATTCCTTATTCAGTTTTATTTAAAAAAAACGTCTGTTTTAGGTAACTTCGAGTTAATTATAACTTTCGTGTTTGGTAACAATTACAGAATTAGAAAAAATTACTCCTGATCACGAATTAAGAATCATCGTATATAGTGAGCTTTTATGATGTTACGGCTTTTTGGACTGAGAGGGATTTCAACACGAAAAACTGCTTATGAAGGAATTTGGTAGCTGATTTAGATAAGTAACTGGCACATATTTAAATTCGAGTATTTCTCTGTAGACACTGTACCCGAGCGGTAAGGTGAGACTTTCAATTTGGATGGAGCTCGTGAGTTCGAATCCTGGCTGGTACAGTTGACTATTTTTTTATCGATACGAGATATATGAGATGTAACTTTGGCCGTATACTTCTCTGTACATACCACTGAAAAATATAATTTCTTCGGAAGATAAAGTTAAAGTTATAATAACGACGACAAACTTATCCTTTTGATAGACCTCTCTATTCACAAAAAGGTAAAGGTAACGTTTGTATTTAGGAATATCCAAAAGTACTGTACGTACGTTGCAATAAATATATTTTACCTATTTATAGAAAGTTCTGGAAGTTCCCGATATAATTTTCTTTTAAAAGCGAATGAAGATTGAACAGGAAGAGATACAAAGGCAGTTTATACCATGATATACCACTATTAGTACCACTAACACTATCTTGAAAAGAATACAGCCGCTTTAAACCCCATTTCAATACTTATTCACCCCAGTCAGAAACATCACACGTGTATTCTTTTTAGACATCACATAAGCCCTATTTAAAACACTAGTGTAGTTAGGTCCAACAATGTAAGCTCTACGTAAGCTAGGTGCAAACGTACACTTAACTCTATATCGTACGTAACGGTTATTATTATCAAAAGCACATGCATTAGAGCTTTCGCCATAGTTCAAACAGCTGCGAAGCTCCATTTTCAGAGCATCTGTGTAGCTTTGGAATAGCAAGAATGGTCTGTTTGAGAAAAACGCTTTATAATCTTGATATTTTGGGGAAAACTTTCAACTAAATACGAACTCGATTGATTCTGTAAGTTGGGAATGCGTTTTTTTTAAATATAATAATAACATCTGTTCGATTGTAAGTATTGTGTCACCAATCTTACTAGAATAAAACTCTATACCAGTAGACGTATGTAATTGCAAAAATCGTTGCCTCACGGCGTACACGTGTCGTATCATTCCATTGTTTAAGATTATTGCGAACATACCGTACATACACCATATATATATATATATGGCGTATGTACGGTACCAACTTGCGATTACTGATATTTCTTTTTACAATATTATACAATTTACTTTTCTCAATCTGCTTACTTCAAAAGCTTTACAAAAAATTTGAATAGCAACGCGTGAATAGCCTATTTTACTTTTTTACTACCCATACTTCTTTCCAAAATTCAGGGGTTAATTTTATTAACAGCGGCTCTTTCTAATAAACGGATTTGAAAAGAGGTTTCCGTGTGTAATACACCCTACAAGTTGTTATACAATACGCAATAGACTCTAGGACCTAGAGCCTATTGCTTATTGAATAGTCACTTGACAAAAAATGCTACCGTGACTCTAGGTAGCATTTTTTTGTCAAGTGACTATTCTGTTTACCGCTGTGCTATGACGCAAGTGGAACCTTTTAACCGAGTGCGTTAAGGCGATGCTATCGCTTATCGGACGCCTCGCGATCGCCGGCAGACATCGTTTGTTCGTCTATCTATAGCCTAAACTTGCAACCCGATTTAGGATAAGACGTTATTGATTTAGACTATCGAGTTGACGTTATCTGAGGCGTGGATGTGATTTGTTTCGTTGTAATTAAATTGTTGAGCTAAATGTGTGTAGGCTCTGGCACGGTTTGATTACCGAAGCATATATTGTTGATTATTATAAAGGGTTCAAGAGGTTATGAGTGCCAACATTAGTGAGATCGAACGGCATTTCGCGATAAGACTAGCCGGAGTGGCGTACTTGAGAGGGAGTCTTTACTACCCAAAGGTTGTCTGGAAGCTAGCATTTTAGCGCTAAGGGAGGATACTCTACCAGAAAAGAGAAGACTAAAGGTTGCGTGACTTTGCCCCTGATTTAAATAGAAACTAGACGGAGTTACGAAATAAAATATGACTATGATTTTATGGCATTTCGAAGGTCAATTGTTTATTCTTAAATCGGATGCCTTACATACTAACTTAAGCTACTAAGTAACTCACAAGCTTAACTTTTTTTGTAATATTAGTATAGATGAATTTGCAGGGTAGATAAGCCTGATATTATAACCACAAGCAAAGTCGCGGAAACAGCTAGTCGTCTTAAGAAGGTACACTGCAGATTTAAACTATGAATACGTGGACGGGGTAAGGCACAACAGTAATCGCAGTGAGAATACGGCTCCGGGACATGCGGCTTACGCAAGAAGGACCCACTACATATCGGATGCGGCGCCATTTTAGAAACCGCATCAACTAGTTTAAGAGAAGAAAAGAGCGGTGAAATCTCGTTTAGCTCATATTTAAAGCAGCCCCGAGGGAGTATCTACAGCGTGCTTAGCCAGCTTGCTCTGAGGCTCTGGTATAAGTTTTACCGAAAAAAAAAATACGATCGCGTTTTACCCTCAATTTGTATGGCATTTGACAGCTAAACGCGAACGAGGTCGCAACGTTTTGTTTCGGTAAAACTTATATCTACTAGAGCCTCTGTAGGTACAAGGTGTTCCTATGAAAAAATAAATAGTGTATTCCTGATGAATAAGGTCCGACGTATACCTCTGCAAGAATTGGACTCAGTCACGTCGCTCTAAAAAAGGTCACCAGAACTCCCGGGGATATGATGTGCTGAGAATGGGTGAACTGCATGTTCTTTTCAGCTGTGAACACAATCAATGCTCGAAGAAATGATCGGCAATACGCTTGTGACGTCTGATTGCACATTTGTGTAAGTAAGATGACAAATGTCATCAAGTGGATCTGGTGAAGTAGACCCTTAGCAAAAGCCAAACTACACTGCCGGATAAACCCATTCAGGCTAATTGTAACCTTCACAAATAAGTTGCATAAGCTTCCGGCATAAGCTTATAAATGTACAAAAGAAATTTTTTTTTGATAAAAACGTTGTTTAGTTGTGACTTGCTTACGAAGACAGACAATTGAAATAAGTAACACATCCAATCCGTTCCAAGCTCCATGCATAGCTGATAGCAAATTTACACCGGCCCAGCCTACATGAAATGATTACACTATAGCGAACAATACCCTATAAGAGTTTATGTAAGCATGTATAATATCCCACTACCGTGCTGCTTCAAAACGTCAGATCTCCTATAGTCATCCTACACTACTTATGACTTTTTTACAAATAATAAGAGCGCTCCATTGCCCCATTATACTTACTGTAAGTGGATAAGTTGTTACGACATTTCATAGAACTTGCGCGTCAAGAGTACGTATAAGTTTGTATGGAATTATAACTAGAGGTTATTTTAAAAGGAAGACTATCTCTTTCTCGATTGCATGAGAGTTTAAAAACAGACGAACCTACAATGGTTCAAAAGTTAGAAAATAACTAATTTCCAACCCACGTCCAAAGAAAAGGACGTTCAAAAACAGGAAGGGTATAGCGGACTGTCATATCTGCTCATATTCGGAGACCCTTATTAATCAGTACTTGCTGCTTTCGGATTTGGTGTTACTTGCTTATGCCAGCGACTCCGTCCGCGTGGAACTCGTTTACATATATACAAGCTTTCACCCCTCATTTCACCCCCTTATGGGATCATTTCCGGGATAAAAACTATCCGAAGTCCTTTCCCGAGGTTCGAACGATCTCTATAGGTACCAATTTTCATAAAGTTTTAATTTTGTACCTCATAAACAAAAAAAAAACTTTGCACCCCTATTTCACCCGTTTTGGGTTTTCCAAAACCCCAAAATTGCTTTCAAACTCAAAACTCAAACTCAAAATGATATTTATTCAAGTAGGCCCAGTAACAAGCACTTTCAAAGCAAGCACGTCAGGTAGAAACATAACTTTAAGCTAATTACTTAGAGTAATTTATTAAACATAAAAAGTAAAATTTGTATGATGTAACATTTTTATTAAAAAAATACTAGTCTAGAATGTTTCTAGAAACACAGTATAATGTCAAAAATAAATAAAACGATGATAATAAATTAAAAACACAACATACACTTTCTTGTATTATGATAAGGAGACCGTATACAAAGTTCCTAGTCTCTCACTTAAAATTTTACTCCGTCGCCGTACCTTTCAACCCCATTTTTACCCCCTTGATGGGGGGTCTAGTTTAACTGATGGAGAATCGATTCGTAATGTTTAGATTTTTGTTACGAACAATTAGTAAAAATATAAAAATTAATTAATGTGTTTCTTAGTGACAACCCTACTAATACTACGTACTATCTACCTATATGTATACCGCCCATGATATGGGGTCAGCTAGCCAGCACGCGTCAAAAACGATGCATGAATCCGTCACAGCGTTTGCTTGCTGACGCTCCAGCGTATCTTGAGCAGTAGTTCAGTGTGGTCAATGTCTAAGTATATTTAATGCGTAAGTATGTGGAACCCATTACCCACGGGTAACCATAGCATCATGCTGGCGCTTACGCCGCCTCCGCTGCACGGAATCGACTCCCACGCAGTTATAAATCGCCTGAGTTCGGTGGCCGTGTTACTGGACGTGTGCCTGACGATCATCAGTCACGGTAGCCATACGGGCTTAGATGCATATATAGTGATAGATACGTTAATTAAATATGATCATTGATCATACTTTAAAGTATAGTTTAGGCATTAAACAAACTGACGGTCGATTTTAACAAACATGTAATGCAAAATGTGAAATGTAAACAAACATTCACGTAAATCATTAAGTGTCCAAACTAGACAAAGCAGCGACCAAATCAACTTCCGTTAAGGGGTGAAATTCCATGTTATGACATTTGAAACATTTAGCTTATGTCATGTCCACCATCTAACTTCACAGCTACGCTAAAAATTGTATATTTAACGCGCTGAAAGACTTCCACTACTAGACATAGGCCTCGTGGTCCATTTTAAAACATTATTAGAGGAACTGCTTTTTTACAAATATTGTCTTTGTCACTTCCCGTTTAAGGAATTCCAACGCATCTCATTTGTCAAAATCCATTAAACCGTTGCTGGTTATTATTATTATTATTAGGAGCCTGTGGTGTCCCATTGCTTGGCAAGGGCCTCCCCCCTCCTTTTCCAGACATCCCAAACCCGAGCAGCGTCTGGCCAATCGTTTGAAAAAGTAGTTTAGCTCATACCGCATCGCCGCCGCCTTCTCTGGCCGCCGAGGCTAGGATGTAGCCCGTTATATAAGATTAGGTATTCTTTTCCACATAAAAATACATATTCTTGAAAATCATAACCTTTTTGAGGCATGCGGGTAAAAATAGGCAACGCCTCGTAGACTATTGTCTTTTGACGACCGGTTAGCCTAGTGGGTAGTGACGCTGCCTACGAAGCTGGAGGTCCTGGGTTCGAATCCCGGTAAGGGCAAATATTTGTGTGATGAGCATGAATATTTGTTTCTGAGTCATGGATGTTTTCTATGTATGTATTTTTTATATCTATTATATATATATCGTCGTCTAGTACCCATAACACAAGCCTTACTAAGCTTACTATGGGGCTAGGTCGATTTGTGTAAGATTGTCCCCTTATATTTATTTATTTTTCTACATTTCGTCCATAAGACTAACCGCATCTAAGCTTTGATATGATCTAGCATACGGGGCACAAATAAATCTTCGCTTTACGGTGATTCTTCTAAAGTCACGTTTGATTGAACGCCTCGATATGGAACGGAAGTGTTTTGTTTTTTAAACGGTCGGTTTTACCGAAATTAGACAATGATGTGGGATCACAGACAAGTTTTTTTAAAAAGGACACATATCTATGTCCTTATTTAAACGAAGATTAAGTATATATTATTTATAAGTATTTGATTATTTCAGGTTAAGTTTATTTAGTTTTTTATTTTATTTTTAACGTTTTTACGAAGATAATCTTATTTTCTTTATATATGTCTTTAAGTTGTGTTTTATGCCCATCATGTAAGTCTATGAAACCTTTTTCATTTGTTTTAATTGTGTTACTGATTAAGTTGGCACTTTTCTAGAAAGAGACAAAACTGTGTTACTCTAAATTTTTTAACATCATCGTGTAAAAAATACAGTAAAGATCATGAATTAAAGACATATTGAACCAATAACTACAATCACCTCCGCGAAATTATCTCATTCAATGGAATATTTGTATACTTACTTATGGTATTTTTAGATGTACACATAATTATTATATTAAGTCGATGACTAAAACTAGAACAGATGTTTACTATTTTGTTTTTTTTTTTTTTATTCTTTGTCAGCCTTTTTGCAATAGCCGTATGGAGTGGTTCTCCATAACCCTATAACTACTATTTAAAAAAATACCCAGTCAAGTAAAAGTCAAGATTAAGCGAAGTAGCCTCAGGAGGCCAACAAACGCTTATTAGAATTTATACGAGCATCCGAAGGGTTAACCGATCGCGAACAGCGTAATAATGGTTTTGAGCTCCCGTGCAATAAATAGCTTCTTTCACAACTTGTTTAGAATTTGCTCATAACTGGGTACCAGAATTTCTTGACCCCTGGTATCGTTACTGATTTGAATTACGTACCAGTGAGCATCAAGCAGCGTCTATCATCCATAGTACATCCTTACGTTTTTCGGGCACGTATGTCGTCGAGGGGACGTAGCTATCGAGCGACTTGTGGTCCAGGTAAAGGTCGAGGGTACCAGACCACGAGGCAGGTTACCGAAGAGATGGACAGACCAGATTAGCTGCAGTAGACGCATCACTACAGGAAGGCGACTGCCAGAGAGTAATGGCGGCGTGTTGTGAAGCTTGCTACCAAGACCTGAAATGATGACCACGACCACTCTGTCAAGAGGTTATACGACGAAGAAGAAAGTCTCGTAGCATCCATAAGGTGCCGGATTGTACTGGTTATGAAAGGTAAGCTGAGTAAACGTTGTGAATGTCCGATCTGAAAAATTAGCCGTTGAAGCTGAGCAAATGGGACGTAATTCGAAAAGGCAACAACGATCAGTAAGCATTCATTGTGTCTAAGGTTGCATCAAATGCAGTTTACGGGTCGGTAAACGTTAAATACGGAGACAGCTGACATTTCATGGAGAACTGTGAAACTTCCCAATACTAAAATCGCTAAGCATCACAACACATTTGGTGCAAGCTGTGTTTTTATGTTTGAGACGTCGTCTGTCTTAGCTGCCTGAGCCGTCAAATATGAAAAGTGAAAACGCATCTTCTCACATCCTCATCATCATCATATCAGCCGAAGTACTTCTACTGCTGGCCATATGCCTCCCCCAAACAGGACCACAATAACCGGTCCTGCTCCTGCGCCACTCGCATCCAGCGGACGCCCGCGACCTATACCAGGTCATCAGTCAACATTGTGGGGGCCTACCCACGCTGTGCTGCGCTGTGCTTGTTTAATATGTGTGTCCTGTGTGTTTGTGAATAAATGTATCTTTCTTTCTTCTTCTTTCTTTCTTTCTGTGCCTCCCGGTACGTGGTTGCCACTCGAGAACCTTTCCACCCCAACGGCCTTCGGTTCTACTTGAAATGTGCCCCGCCCACTGCCACTTAAGTATAACTATTCTTCTCACATGTCTGGTAGATATTCACCCTTAGGCGCGATGAGACAGATCGCCATATAAATCTTGATCGATAACAGGAAACTTATTAAAAAGACTGACCTTGGTGATCACCTTAATTGTTGTTCAGATTTTTATCAACAAAAATGTAGGTACCCATCTAACGGTCATTGCATGAGCGTTACATCCGTGTTGACCTTGACTTCAGTTCTAACAGTCACAAGATCTTCGCGAAATTCTTCGTTGGAATCTAAATGCAAATGTCATAAAAATTCAAAAATTCTATTATCGATGACTACAGCGGTAGAAGCACTCACGGGAGTTTCACTCCTAAAAATAGCATAATTATATTTAACAAAATTCGTCGCAGAAATACGATTAGCAAACCCAACAAATAGCAGCCTACTTGTCATGCCGGAAAAATACATAATGTGATTACCAATAAATACTCAAACTTGCCACTCAAAGCCGCAGGCATTATCAGGTACAGTTTTACCCATTCTAAAATATGATATAGCAAAGCTAAAAGCCTGGAAGCTACGCTTTTTACGCGATCTTTCATTAGAAGCAGGCGGTTTGACGTATAGTGTTGTTAGGTGCCCGCGGCCGGTAAGTAGGATAATCCTGCGCAGCCGAGCTGTCGACAGCGCGTGCGAGGGTAATAGGAAGTTGTGCTGTGGGGAAGCAATGCGTACAGAAAAGTTTTGTAATAGGCAATGCTCAAGAAAGAGCGGGTGGTGAGTATGTGACGGCAATTACCAAGCTGGGTAAAAAGTCATTCAGCGACTTAAATAATACAATGCGTACAGAAAATGTAAATGACAACTTCCAAAGAAGCGCATGGTGTGGTAAATAATATATTTATTTAATTATTTAATCTTTATTGCACAAAACAATCACAGGTACCATGCGGCTGCAGTTGTCAAGCTGGTTTACACCTTTGGTGACTTGAAAACTTCTCACTGAAGTTAGTCACTCATTAGTTAAAACTTGATCCCAATAAGGCTTAGCTGCCCTTTGGAATTAGAGTGCAAAAGGCGGATTTAATGCTATATAGCATGACCAGTGGTATATATATGGCTGCAGTTGTCAAGCTAGTCTACACCTTTGGTGACTTGAAAACTTCTCACTGAAGTTGGCCACTCATTAGTTAAAACTTGATCCCAATAAGGCTTAGCTGCCCTTTGGAATTAGAGTGCAAAAGGCGGATTTAATGCTATAAAGCATGACCAGTGGTATATGGCTGCAGTTGTCAAGCTGGTCTACACCTTTGGTGACTTGAAAACTTCTTACTGAAGTTGGCCACTCATTAGTTAAAACTTGATCCCAATAAGGCCTAGCTGCCCTTTGGACTTATGGTACAAAAGGCGGATTTAATGCTATAAAGCACGACCAGTGGTATATGACTGCAGTGGTCAAGCTGGTCTACACCTTTGGTGACTTGAAAACTTCTCACTGGAGTTGGTAACATATTTGTTAAAACTTGATCCCAATAAGGCCTAGGGCTTAATGTTATAAAGCATGACTAATAGCATATGGCTGCAGCAGTTGTCAAGCAGGTTTACACCTTTAGGTGATTTGAAAACTTCTCACTAAAGTTGGTCACTCATTTGTTAGACCTTGATCCCAATAAGGCCTAACTGACCTTTGGGATTTGATAAACTTGATTAAACGGTAGGGAGAAGACTATAAACCTCGAAGCAGTAGTTAAAGACGCTACTGATTAATGGCTAAGATGAGGAGTAGAGGATGGAGATCTTAAAGAAAAAAGGACATGGAAGGAAAGTCAATGAGTCGGTTTGAAGTCATATTGAAGTAGGTAAAAGATCCAAAAATGTATGATTATTCTACCTCTAGTAACTAGATGTCTTTGTATTTGCATTATAATCGGTTAATAGCTGAGTTGAGTATTCAAATTTTTCAAAAATGTGACTTAAACGTGATAACAGCAATTGCACCGAAGTAAAACCCTTCTATGCCGATCTGTACTTACACACATCCGCAAAATTTCTCTGATAATTTCGAGTAGTACTGCCTCTGCCTCATAGGGTCACCTATGAGGCAGAGGCAGAGAAGAAGCTTCAGACAATGCGTCTTCTGCCGTCTTACGGCACATCGATCACTACTGCTTATAGCGTTAGCTGCACTATAAGCTTGGTTCAGTCAGTGTCCGTTTATTTCACTTATAAAACTGCGTACGAATTATCTCATGAGCTAAAGTTAAGCGCATTCAATGTCAGTTCCAACACAGTATAGCACTAAACCACTTACCCGCTCCTAGATTCCGTCAGCCGAGCGACAGTCAAGGATCCGGTAGCGGCCCGTAATAGGCCAGTACCTAAGGGCGTCGCCGTTGCGAAACCCAAGAATTCGAGTGGGGCTGAACGCACTTACTAAACCACTAAACACAGCAATTGGTTCGCCATCTGACAGCTTGATATATGGAACTTGGAGGCCACAAACTTACTAATACGGCAAGTGAAGCTTGTTAGAATAAGAACACTTGAAAACGACGCATGCGACAGTCAACTGTTTCGTGACGCGGGACATTTTCTGTTTGCACAAAATATGTAGGACTTGATATTCAATATGTGCGTTTTCATAGCTAAATTAGTCTGTAATGCTATGGAAATAGAAGCGCATGTTTTGACGTATGAGAGGCAGATAACAAAATTACTGATTTTAGTTTTGGTCAACGGCATTTTGAAGTTTGTACTGCTATAGGTATGAAATTAAAACTGTGTGTTGTCAATGTTTATTTGCAGTAATGCGACGTTTATTTGGTTTTATAGGTGTTTGCGGTAATTACATTTTACTAAGTAACTTGGTAATAGGATTTAAAATGGCCGTTATACTTAAGGACAATTCCGTTGGCTGGTAAGAATGTTGCATGGAAGCAAGTCTGCACATTCACTTGAGAACTGGGCCTTGTTCCAAAAAAGTTAGAAACCTTGTAATAGAGGCGCTTAAGTGAATATTTTGCGCATTTATGCACTTAACTATTTACTAAGTATTGGTGTGGCGATAATCAATAAACTTAAGTACCCACTAATAGTAACTACTAGTAAAGATTGGGGGGTATTATGAGCTCTCGTATCCAGGGTACCCATCACCCTGGAATAAAGTACGTATTATTTAAGAATAAGAGAGCTGGTGATATAAAAAATCTGTTATCTAAGTAGTAGTATAATTACATACTCACCCTGGGTATGTTTCTTGACAGTTTATGTATAAAGCCTCATCAAACCAATTTAGAATTTGCTAGCAAACTAGTAAGTTGCAATTAAAACGAACCAAGCTCCCATTAAACGTATCTACATTCACGTATCACGTTTACTTTCATTCCCAATCATTGCCAGACACGTCAATCAAGGTGATATGCTTGATAACAAACCCAATCAATGCTGTGCGGTAAGCTGCTGACATAATTATATTATCGTTGCATGTAATGTATAACTGCTTTGGTTAAGAGGAAGCTTGTTCTACACTTGTTGCCATGCACCGAAACAAAACGAATTTGTATTTCAAACATCTCCATGTATATTACACTTCGTGTCCAAGCAATAGAGATAGTGATATCTACACAAACTTCGGGTAGCTCCGTCATGCGATAGGGCGACAATAATTAGCCACTTACAGACCATTCTTTCAGCATCCTGGTGTTGTTTAGGAATACTTTGGCAATGCTCACCAGCAGGACTGGCTACTTGCTGAGAGTTTTCCAGCTGCATTCGCGCCACTACGTGCACTTCAGCTGGCTTGTGGTCACCAGGACACCATCGCGAGTGCTGAGTTCTAGCCGGAGGGTGTCGTGTTTCGGCGTTTGCGGGGCAACTTACGGGATTCTGCCCCCCTATTCTGTAACTTGTTTTAAGTTCACCTCAACGCTCACCCCATACATCTTGACACCGCGATGCGTAGTAACTAAGCGTAGGTAGAGGTCTAGTTTCGTGACGTGTGACCGGCGGGGTGAGCTACATTAGCGCGTGGCGAATAACAGTACGCTTACCATGAGTTTGACAATGATGGCTTACGCTAACGAGTATCGAGTTTTCTATCTGTGCATCTCTATTGCACTTTGACAGTACGAGCGGGATGCACAGATAGTAAACTCGATACTCGTTAGCGTAAGCCGTCATTGTCAAACTCATGGTAAGCGTACTGGGCTGCACCGGACTTGACAATGCAACGGAGCCACGCTGTTTCGTCACCTATATAATAAATACCTATATTATAATAGTATTGCATGTAACTTAAAGGTTTGTCTTTAAGGCATTTGTATGTAAGGGCCTTAGTTGCCTTTATTAAATGGTTTATTATTATTAATGCTCTAAATAACAGTTTGGTATTTAATTACCCATTTTATTGTCATTACAAAAATATGAACTAATTATCTTTGCTTTCTAATATTTATGACGAGTGGCCAGGTTGTAGTATGGCCAGTTAAGCAATGCACCCTATGTTGGTTAACTTTGAACCACTGTTGACTGGCAGCAAATAAACGAATTTCAATTGGAACTCACATCGTGACCTCCACTTAACCCCGCTCCCTTTAACTACCTGATACAACCACAGTGTTATTACAAATGCAGTGATTACGCGAGAATTCCAGGCATGTATGTTGCTACTCGTATAGTAGTTACCATGCTGTGTAGTTAGCTCTAAACGCACCACAACTGTGTCATGGAGGTCGTGGACAAATCACTTTCAGTTTCGTTTTGTGGTTTACGAGTTACATTAGTTTTAGATATTTGTGTATTTTTTTAGCGTTTGTGGACGCGAATGCTACATAGCATACGAGACATATTTTGTTTGTTTAGTCTATGACATTCACGCTCACTGTCTCACTGACTGTCGGCGAACGTGTAAACACATTGGCGCCATCTTCTTATTCTTCTTAGGGTGCCATATCCTAACCTAAAGGATGTCGGCGATTAGCATGCGAAAGTCCTCATTGCTCTTCGGCGTCCTGGCGAAAGTAAATAATAAATAAATGTAAGGGGACAATCTTACACAAATCGACCTAGTCCCATAGTAAGCTCAGTAAGGCTTGTGTTATAGGTACTAGACGATATATATAATAGATATAAATACTTAAATAGGTACATAGAAAATATCCATGACTCAGAAACAAATATTCATGCTCATCACACAAATTTTTGCCCTTACCGGGATTCGAACCCAGGACCTCTTGCTTCGTAGGCAGGGTCACTACCAACAAGGTCGTCAATCGTCGTCAAAGAGTGGCGGCGTAAATAGTACCGCTTCAGTACCTGATATTTTCAAACCACGTTGTTCTAAGTCTTCCCCTGCCTTTTCTTAACTTCTATTTTCCCTTCTATTATGTTTCTTAATAAGTTAAGCTGTGCTGTTTTCTTTATTTTTATGTTGGCGCCATCTATTAGTGTGCTTTTTCATTGAGTTTATACGATTAGAGTTGCAGCCATCGAAACGAAACGAATTTGTAATATCGCACTTCCTGTCCAAGCAATATATATAGTGATAATATATGAACTTCGGGTAGCTCCGTTATTAGAGGCGACATTAATAAGCCACTTACAGACCATTCTTTCAGCATTCTGATGTTGTTTAGGAATACTTTGGCAATGTTCATCAGGACTGGCTGCTCGCTGTGGGTTCGCATTTGTGTTAAGAAGAGGTCCAATTGCCTTACGAAATGAATGGTACAGAGACCTCGCTGTGATAAAATCAGCCTGGTCCTTTTTAAGGAATGCGTGATTGTATAAACATTGTCAGTCTTTATAATTGACTAATCACTGAAGTAATTGAAAGACCGAGACAAGTTTCCGGCGAAGAGACCGTTTAAGCTTAGGCGAAAATGCGTTCGTATGTCCGGCTGTCCAACTGTTCTCATGTACTGGTGAAATTTTGTGAGTAGGGACGACGATGGAAGATTTTTTTATCGACTTAGATTTAAAAAAATACGGAAAAAAAACTGGTAAATTCGCACTGTTTAGGTACTTACTCACAGAACGATTAGTATATAGATTGTACTATGACATTGTCAAACAAACGAAGCCTTGATGTATAGTGTCATCATCATCATCATCATAACAGCCGAAAGTTGTCCACTGCTGGACATAGGCCTCCCCCTAAGAGTGCCAAAGTGACCGGTCCTGCGCCACCCGCATCCATCGGACTCCAGCAATGATGTATAGTGTGCTAAGGGGTAATCACGGAACGTTTCGAACGCGCGTTACGACAATATAACTGACATTTTTTCATATAGAAAGTGACATTTAGATCTACCTGCAACGCGTACAGTGTGTTACGTGCCCGACCTGCATGAGTAGGTATATACGGTATAATACAAGAGAATTTTAAAAAAACCTACATAAAACCGTGAAGTTGCTTAACGACGCAGACTTAGTTACAACAAAGTATGTAAATTAGAAATACGATTGCAGTAGCTGTCGCAAGCTAAACATCGATAAAACACACGTGTTTTAATTGACAATAAACATCAAACTACTTAGTTTCCTCAAAACATACGAGTTAATTTTCTCAATCATCATAAAACCCAAGAGCAGACAATCCGGAGCATTAAATATAAAACACATCTAGGTGCAACGGCCTCCAATAAATATACTACTTTGTACCCAACTAGTTTCTAATAAAATCGGCACCGAGAGCAGTAATCAAATATGACTTACGCCAATTATACCAACCTCTATTACCGAGTATGTAAGATATATACGACAAGACATTTTCACATTCTACCTCCGCGTAAACACTCTTAATGGCCCAACACGATCGATACACTAATCGATTACAATAATCGAGCCCCGGTTTTGCATACTATTAATAAAACATATGATTATTCGCGTAATTTTCTCCGAGCAGGTTCGATTTGACATATCGGGGACCGTTATATAGGTTGATGGAATATGTCATCGGGAGGGCCGCGGGCCGCAATTATTGACCACTGGCTTGATGCGGGCCCTGATTTACAGCCCCTGATGGCGGCCAGCGGGCAGTTTTAACATAAACTTTGTAAAGCAGAGCAGTCGGTAAACACCGTGGCTTTAGTCGTACGACAAAAAGGTTTGATTTAGTGGTAATCGCGGTGCAGTTACGCCGTTTCTGAAATAAGGTTGTAGAAGAATATGTAATGTGCATAATTACGCATTTGTTATGGCTTTATTCGAAGGTAGGAAATAAGGGCTGTAATCTTTGAAATCAGATGGTTATAGTAATCAAAATACTTACCAAAATCTTTTAGAACCAACCTTAATGTTTTGGGTAATTTTCACGAATTGTTTCGTGAAATTTATATAAAATTGCATCGGACACTAACCCTGACAACTCAAGTCTTTGACAAGAAAAGTTACCAAAGACAGTCAGTTCCGGAAAAAGGCGAGTGCGATAGGCCTGGCTTAGCGGTCAAAATATGCATATAAAATCGATAAATAATCATAACACTTAATACGAGTCCCATAAAGTGTACACGTGGCTTCCTGCTTTATTTACTTCGTTCTAAGCTCTAATAACTTACGGACCATCGCACATATCATGTGAAATTATATATCGCGCCGCTGGGTGCGTGCGATCGTGGCTGTTAGAGATGTACCCGACGCTTATCATAGGATAAGATAGATATGATTTTCATATTGATTATACTTTTACGATTTTTACAAATAATTTTTATATCATCGCGTCATCATAAATCTCGTAGGCCGGGTGCACTTACGATTATAGGCCGATCAACATTCATAGAAACTTACGAATTTTCAATACATTCAGAAGTTAACGAACACCGCTTACGGTTACAGATGGATCTCAATCTATCGGCGACCTAGGATGTTGTGAGACCAGCGAACGAAACAACCATAGAAGTTTTAGTAGCACCGTAAAATGGCCCCACAGAATGGGTGCTGTTGCCATCATGCGGGGACAGAGGCGGGCTGTCAAAACGATGCTAGGCACCCGTTTGCGCATACCGGGTTTTAGGCTCGTGTCTAAGTAGTGTAAAGAGCTCGCATTCTATGGTTTTTTCGTTCGCTGTGTGAGACATCGGAAACATCTGACCTCAAAGATGGAAATGTAATTAATAGAGGAGGCTTATACCCAGCAGTGGCACATATATAAGCTGATGAATATCATACTCGATTAATTCCCGTTCATAGAAATAATTACGTATGATTTTTATTTTTTCAACACGTTTAACACGATCGCAGACGCGGATGCCATAGCATTCGAAACACCTTTTGTTTCAATTGGTAAGTATATGACACTGTCACTGACTGCCCTTATTTTTTATATATTTTGCAAGTAAATGTTTTGCTATACAACTGCAAATACAGATACATGTAATTTACTGTGTAAGCAACAGACCAAGAACGCGAGAGACTGCATAAAAAAAGCAAAAGTGAATTTATATAACTATCGAACCTATTCCCAAAATTTCACGAGAATCGGTTGTGAAATGCGACCTATATAGAAGAACAGCTGAACAGCGGGACAGAGGGACGGACACCACGACATTTTCAGGCAAGCGTAGAACTTCAATCGCTTCGCTCGCTAAACAAGCACGATTCTAAATCTGCAAAACCCTTTCCAATTGCGGGTTTCGAAATTTGAGCTGTATGGAATTTCTTCCTAATTTCCGTGACATTGATTGTTCTGACTCACTAGGTATTTCTGACCTTAACCCATCCACGGGAATACAAGGGTTTATAAAAGCCAAACGTTATGGCACTCGCGTATCGACAGCGTCACATCTCTGTATCGATAATTCGATACGATCCGACGCGATTACCGGTACCGACTGATTTATTCGATAATGAACGTCCTCGCTCGCGGAACACAGAAGTCATGTGTTGCTGTAATTATGGGATCCAGTATGAATGCTGCCGGTAGGGGTTATTCTCTGGGAAAATGTTATAAATTGGGATTGAATGAAATGTACCTATAGGTAAATGAAAGAGTTATATCGATTAAACAAGGATGGCAACATTGAAAAATAATTTTGCTGCTGGCCATAGGTCTCTTCCAAATAGTACCGAAGTGATCAGTCCGGCGACTCCCGCGCCTTTTGCCAGGTCATCAACTTTGCCTTTGCTTTTCGTAATGACGACCGTTTTAGCCTAGTTGGTAGTGACCCTGCCTACGAAGCAAGAGGTCCTGGGTTCGAATCCCGGTAAGGGCATTTATTTGTGTGAGTGTGAGGAGCACGAATATTTGTTCCTGAGTCATGGATGTTTTCTATGTATTTAAGTATTTATTTATCTATATAAGTATGTTTATCGTCGTCTAGTACCCATAGTACAAGCTTTGCTTAGTTTTGGACTAGGTCGATTTGTTTAAGATTGTCCCCCAATATTTATTTATTTATTTGTATGGACCTTTCTAAAAATTTACAGCCTTTTGAGGCCTGATTTTGAAACCTTACAGACACGGATCTGTAAAGCATCTTTGCAAGTTATAACTTGTATGACCGGAACATAATTTATATGTACTGAAATCTACTCATAATAGTCATAAACCATCAAACCACACTCTAACAATAGCCATCTCTACCACGATTATAGCTTCCATAGCCTCGTTTTACCAAAATCTCTAAATGAAGTCCAAACAAAGCCTCGAACAAAACACGGAAGCCATTTAAGGCACAGACACGCATTCGGACCACTTTCGCGAGGCAACCGTGCGAAGCGGCCTTTAGTAATCTGTGCCTAACTGGATTATTGGAAACATATTGAACAATAATAAAACGGTAGTCGATCCACGACTTGAGAATAGTGGAATGGTGAGTTTTGTAGAGTGGCTAGATGTGGCGGGAAATTGGAGAATCCATATTTCCATACTAATATTATAAATGCGAAAGTTTGCCAGTCTGGTACCTCTTCACACTTAGATCGCTGAACCGATGCAGATGAAATTTGGTAAAGACAAAGGATACTTTTAATCCTGGAAGTTATTCCCTAAGGGGGCGAAATGGAGGGTGAAATTTTGTATGGAGCTACGAGCGAGTATCGGATAAATTAAACGTCGCTGAATTGACATAACAGCGTAGATATTTTTCTATTGTAGATTTTTATTACTCAAATGGGTACACATTTGTCCACTATCTCACGAGGTATGTGGTCGAGAGTGTTACATGCAAACAACAGGGCCTATTCACTCTCGTCTTGTAAGGATTCATGATAAAATTAGTTGGGAAAAGGTATGCCGAAAGTGACTTTAGTACGCTTTGGCTGTCCTCGCGAGAAAATGCTTCGTGTGAATCAGTGGCTTATCATTGGTGGTTATGAAAACACCTTTTATTAAACTATTTCGGTGACAAACATGCCTACGGCCTGCCTTATGGTAAGCGGTCACCGTAGCTATATACGCTTGCAACTCAAGGGCTGTCAAATGCACGTAGCCGACACTTTAAAAACGTATACGAGTACATTCCTTTCTTGAAGAACCCCATACTGTACGAGGGAGGATATTTCTCTGAAACCGTGCCGTATGCGACCATTTGGGTTCTAGGGTGTGAGCATGAATGACCTGCCGACGATGAGCGGTAACTCAAATGTCAAATTTGCTCAGACTTAAAACAAACTAAGTCGAACTAAAATCTGTACCAACTAGACCTAAGCAACAGAGATGACACAGACAGCTGGCTTACTTCTACCATACCGACACCGCACCGCAAGAGGCCTAATTGCAAAATGACCTTCCAGTTGAACTATATCTAGGTATTAGATATGGTTTCCTCTGACTCGTGAGACGTGACGTCGGGAAACGAAACTTCTTTTGTAATGAGCGATTATGACTAGCCTTTTTTCGGCAAAACGACAATCGGTTGCGAAATTCGCGACGAATTCGCTTTTGTCGCATTTGTTGAAATGTTGATGCAACTGCGCTGCGGGACATTTTGTTGTATAGTCGTGTGACTTACTATAAACCTAGTTGTCTAGAATTTTCTCTTTTCACTTTGTGACTTTTGTGTTTATTTATTTATAGCTTAAAAATATACCGCGCTGAGCCGAACCAAATATGTGGAAAAGGGCAAGGCAATGATAAAGTATTTATAATTTATTTAACCAACAATGAATACATTATTTGAACTAGCATTCTGGATAGATATTTATGGAATAAAATATAGGCTATTCCCTAACTTTCCATATCGGATGAGTAATTCCGGTGTTTCTTATGTAGGGCACAGCACATCAGATTTATGAAGTAACAAACTTTATATATTTAAACATTAAACCAAAAATTATAATAACGTACACCTATAGTAAATAACTATATAAATCAATAAATTGCAGAGGGTGCAGCGGCGGAAAATGCCGAAAATCTGAAACGCATTAAATATGGAGGCCTCGGCAGAGAGTACAACTTTGTACCTTTTGGCGTCGAGACCCTCGGTCCATGGGGTCTTAGTGCGCAAAAGTTATTTGCGAAAATCGCGAAACGTCTGGTTGACGTAACTGGTGACCGAAGAGCTGGCGGTTTTCTCGCGCAACGCATCAGCATTGCAATTCAGCGAGGAAATGCCGCCAGCATCCTCGGTACAATGCCTCGAGGGCCTTTTTTAGATTTAACTTAGCTTTAATTTAATTAAGTTAATATTATCATCTTGTATATACTTACTTTAGAAAATAAATGTTTTATCCATAATCAATAAAAAATAAGAACATTCTCGATATAGAAGAGTTTTGATTAAAAATAACGCACTCAAATCGGGTAATCCGCTAGGAGCTTGCCATCATAGCATCAGCAGACACAAAGATATTCAACATATTATAGCACCTCTGTTTTTTGGCAGGAGCTAAAAATATCACTTAACTCTTATGACATAATACATCACTACTGACTAAATATTCTGCCAGCATTTACTCACTGTTTCTCTAGTATAAACGCTCAGTAACACTCAATAACATTCTCAACACAATGCACCATAAAAACCAACTAACAAATCACTGATACGAGATCAATCGAATCAAAAGATTCATAAATAAGCGCGCGCGCAATCGCGATCGCTTTGTGGTGACAAATCGTGACAAATTGACACATTCGTCGCTGCCGGTGACATTTAGTGACATGTTGGGTCGATGTCAGATGTTAGATTGATTCGTTTGATTGGGTAATAACTGATTGAATTAGGTTTGGTTGGGGCGATACATTGATAATATTGTTCATTGAATATTGTCAACTAAACGAAATTTATTCTTAGCATCGAAAATATTTGTGCAGTGATAGACTGTTTCTTATTTCCAAAAACCGTAAGAAATTTTTGACTTTGGATTTTTTACAGTAGTTTAGACTTACAGTCACCGGCATCAATATCTGCCATAACAAAGCCTGCAAAAATATCTGACACGTCCTTATGGCATTAGACATAGAGTCGTGTCAGATATTTATGCGTGCTATGTTGTGGCAGATCTTATTGCTGGTGACTGTACCGAATCTATTAACGTACCTAATACATTTTCGAACTGTAAGTAGGTAGGTACTCAAGAAAAAAAAATGTGTAACATGTAATTATCTGTTTATTTTACATGTAGGTATCTCTTTATGGGGTAAAACCAAATAGTTGGTTCCGTCAATTTTATTAATGAAAATATTTTTTTTTCAGGGAGCAAAGCCGAGAACCAAGATGTCATTTACTGAATTAAAGTGTCATTAAACGTATTATATATCTCTCTATTTCTATATTTTTAATGAAATTAAAGTACCTAATGTCAATATTATTTAGCCTTCTTGCAAGTTTCAATGATTAGTCTCATTAACCTAGTAGGTACAAGCCAGTAGCTTGCCAGTGCCTTGTCGAGCAGGGTGTACCAGTGATTGTACAACTCCGCAATAATATATAATCAGTTAATGTGTACGTCTGTAATGACGGCCACATGCGGCTAGGGCTGCTGGTGGCAGGGGAAACGCGGGCAGTTGGACTATGATGAAATCTACCCGGGTTATGAAAACGTCACGCATTTTAAAATTAATTAAATGTTGATTATTATGGACTTTGAAAAGCTTTGTTTCTGGATCATGCCCATGATTTACGATAAGTTTCAAAAATATTTTTTGTTACCTAGTGTTACAAGAAAAGACATACCCATTAGAAAAGTGAACGTATTTCGGATGCGGCCTGCTTTACCAAAAATATGCGGAAATAATTGAATGATATTTTATGCACGTACTTGTTGAATCATTGTCTTTGTTCAATAAAAACAAATACGGTCAATAAATAAATTAATGTTTTGGGGAAATCTTACACAAATCAAACTAGTCCCAAACTAACCAAAACTTGTGCCTACAATGGGTACTAGACGACGATATACATACACACTTATAGAGATAAATAAATACTTAAAGACGTCCATGACTCAGTAAAAAATATTCGTGCTAATCTCACAAATACATGCCCTTACAGGGATACGAACCCGGGACCTCCACTCCGGCTTCGTAAGGATGATCAATACCAACTATAAATATACAGGCTACAGAGGTCTTCAAATCTATTCATGAATCCAAGTTGTGCTGCCTAGTATGCAAATAGAGACAAATAAATAAGCATTATTAGAATGTAAGTACATCAATGTATCAATATTACCCTTAAATAGTTGCCAACTCACCCCAACCTCCCCACCCAGCTCACTTGACACAGTTCCAACATAATTGTAGCAATTACCTACACCACGACGATTTCTGACATCGACACGTCGAAACATACCCTCTTGCGCAATGATTGAGCCATTCATATGTAATCAGTTCCATTTATGCCACGTTCACTCTCCGACGCTAGTCCTTCGGGCTATAATGCCAGTTCGAATAGGTTTAAGTTTAGGTTATTTCTATTTGCTCTGGGCGTTGCGATTGAATGGTTTTTGTGTCGCGAATGATAAGTGTGAATTGTAACTGAGACAGTTTCTAGCATTGTAAATTCTAGTAGAGGTCGATGATGTGATAAAATAGTGTATTAATATCCTGATATGGACGAATAAAAAAATAAAAAGACGCCATACACAACAAACATAGTTACATTTCGACAGACAAGACTTTCGATTAAAGAACCCGCACTAAAATCGGTCCAACCCTTTAGGCGCTACGAATCCACGGACAGATAGACACTCCGATACATCTACATATGTTATGGAACTCATATCGCCCCTCGTCGTCACCTGGGTTGAAAGGAGCCTCCTTCCCCTCCCGGGCTAAAATGTTTTTGTTCGCCAATCCATACTAAATGCTGACCCACATATGGGTCAGCGGGAGAGGAGCGGCCACTCACTTGCTTGTGGCAACCATGGGTGCCTAATTTCGCGCACCCCTAAACTGATGGTGGCAAGTGTGGTTGCCAAGCGAAGTATGGACTTCTTTGATGAAGAAAAACTTCAAGCAATTTAGGCTACCTTTTTAAAAATCCGAAATCAAGTGAGCGGCTTGTTAAAAATTCGGTGATAGTCACGTTTAACACGTAACTAATTATTTACTAGTCTTCCTTAAGTAGGTATAGGTACTTAATGCATTTAGCACTAATTTTTGGACACAAAATCAAACTAAGTGAGTATAATTATGTTGTAATTTAAAAATCGTTTAAAAAATAGTCTAAGACATTACTAAAATGTATTATTTCAAGCGCGAGAGCTGATACAGACAAGTGCATGAAAATCTACTAGGAGGCCTAGGCCTCAACCACTATTGTAAAAACTAATTTAAGTTATCCAAATAAACGGTTCTTGTTTATTTTATTTATTTATTTTATTAGTTATTGTATTATTCTCATATAAGACGTGTCAATAAAATCATACTTGATCAAATAACCCGCCCCGTGTCATTCCAGCTGCAAAGGGGTACCTTTGCCGCTGGAATGACACGGGGCGGGTCACACATTCACATTGACACGGGTCACATGGGCACATCACACTCGCCGTATTGCCGCGTTGAATCGCGATACTTAATAATACATATCGCACTATATCGGAGGCAGAGGTGACATAATGGTGACGATAATTATATACTTGCCTAGATACCAAAACAATCAATTACGTATAATATACAAACAACTGGTATAAACACTAAAATTCGTCGCCGAAACACCTAATCCAATTATTAAAGCAGATTTAAAACCCGAACACTTCGAAAGTATTTAGTAAAGTTGGACGTTAATCCAACGAGTGGGGTTTAGCTGGTAATTATTTCTGACAAAAACGGGACCTGATTGCTTTCACAAGATGGCACAATGGAGCATGAAATGAGCTACCACCGCGTTACGCATCGTCTTTACTGTTGAAACTAGACCGGAGTTGGGGCGAGTTGTTTGTGAGTTGGAGATTTTAATTAAGGATTTTTTGCATTATAACGGCCCAGCCACGACTTCGAGCGGCGGCGGCAGCGGCAGCGGTTTTTCTAATCCATTGCGTGTGATCCCAACTAACCACAGTGTGGTGCACGTCTCGACCGCGCAGTGAACAGATAAAACGCTTGCCGCGCCGCAATTCGCGCAATATCGTGGCCGGGGCGTAATGCATTGAAGGAAAGATAGAGGGTAAGCGAGGAAGAAGAAGCCCTAGAATATACTATACTTATATTCTATAAGTATAGTATATTCTATAAGTATAGTATATTAGTGTAGTGTATTAGTGTAGTAGTTCAAAAAAAGAATTGATGTTCGGTCGTATCGAGATGTCAAAGCGGTTGTCTGGGATCGGAGTTGATGGAGGGCCTACTTTGAGCCACAGCGACAAGAGCTTAGCTCTTAAATAAGCCGAAGAAAAAAGAATGCTAAATAAGCAGATAAGTAGGTAGGTAGACATTGGAGAAAATGAGAGTTATTAGGTATGCAATTTTAGGAACGACCATAGCTCCCTTTTTAAACGATTTCAATAAGCAGGAGGTTATCAATACGTAGGGGATCTTTTATTTTTTAAGTATGTTCCCTGCCTACTAGAAGACTCCTGTGCTCCTGACCCCGTATCATGGTCGGCCTCATCACGCGATAAGTGACAAGATAGAGCCGTCACAGGCTGTCACCGTTCGATAGAACGAGACGGACGTTCTATCTTGTCACTTAATGCGTGATTCGGCCGACCATGGCCATGGTGCCTGGACCGATTTGGAAAATTCTCATTAAGTTCTAAACTAAAGGGTATCCCTTCCCAGGCGATCCCATGGTCAACAAGCCGGGATCTGTTGATAGAGTTCTGTAAAATCGAGGAAACTCTTCAAACTGTATACACTTGAAGCGATTTGGGTTTGATAAAGACGGTTAAAGCTTTGTTTTTTAAGTAAATTATTGGTGATCCTGATTAAAATTATTTAAATGACGTTTAAGTAGAGTTGGAGTGGACACCTACTGTCAAACCAGGTACAACCCCGGTCATCGCTAACAGTTACATAATTTACCGCATTCAGGGACAAAAAATATCAAACCTTTATCCTTGCGATTATTCCAGTTGACCGAAATGGACCAAAGTAGTCCATTCAAAAAGCAACTCTACCGTCCAACGTACAAGATTACAATTCCAATAGTTTCCAATTTATTCAGACAAGTCGACCACATTAAAATAACCTCAATTTTACTTAGTAAATAGAAGCTCGAATACAGACAGGATATCTAATCTAGCCGTCAATTGTGTTGAATTTAATTAACATTTATTCGTTAAATATTATTGATATTAGAACTATCGGACTTATGATTGATTCCAAGTGAGCAAATATAACAAAATAGTCGATCAAACTGTTATAGACTTTAAGAGAGATATCGAAATATAAACCCTTTTCCACATGCCAGGCGAAATTCAATCTCATGTCACTTCTTCAATATTATGTTTCTACTGTTAATTACAATTATTTTGACGAAATAACTATATTTTAATAAGAACCTATGGTAATGGTTCCAAGCTAACAATAACAACATGAAAACATAGTGTGTCCGCTCCTCTATGCAACTTTCAAAACGTAACAAATCAAGTGTCAATTCCCTTTACAAACTTTGCACACTTCCATTCCATTCTAAAGTCAACTTTATAAACAAGACCATCAAGTTCAATTCGCTTTGGATAAACATGCATTTTTTTGTTTTCCGTGCATTTAACATTTGGTTCAATCGCCGGCAAATTACAAAAGGAATACTTTGAAAGTGTGCCGTGTAAAAGCAAAATGATTAGATCAAAAAATAGTTCTTATTCCCTTGACTTAAGATCTTGTAAGTAATTAGGTTTTATTTTAGGCAGTCTAGACCGGCAAAGTGTGAAGTTAAATTTAATTGTATTTTAGTTTTGAAATGATGATCGATTATAAAATAGCAATTACTAAAATATATTGCTTATTTAGCACCCACTATAAAATTGAAAGTTAATTGAGTTGTGCAGTTGACTGATTACAGTAGTAGTAGGTATTGTTTTCATTCCAAGTTTTATATTAACCAGCACTGTTCGTATGTTGTAATCAATTTGCAACCTATTTTATGTCACTTGCCGGTAACAGATAAGCTCAATTTTAGTGTAGCCGGACGAATATTTGTGACACAATTTGTGACACAATTTGTGACATAACCAAAGTTTAGTAAGAAACTCGTCACATTTTGGTCTGTAAGGATCTCTTTCTTATGCTCTAGTACAGCAGCAGGGGAACAAATCGGATACAGGGATTTATGTAGATACGAGTATATTATGTTTGCAGCTTATCCGCTACTGTTAGTGGCTAGGCCACCCTATCCAGAAATCAAAAACCCACGTGCCGGGGTAACTGTTCAAGTAGGTATGTATCTATATTTATATCGACGGACAACGCCATTTGCGCTGTGAAGCGGAAGATCTGAAAATGAGCGCTCAGAGCGCCAAACAAGTCATAAAGAACACAAAAACAGCCAGGCATCCCGCGTTCTTTTTCCAAATTCAAAAATAGACATGCCACTAAAAATAAACTCTGGGAACACCGTGCATCGCCACCCAACCGCGACGCTCACTCAACCGTCCACAGTGTGTTAAATGAGTTTAAAAAGTTTTGACATCATTTCACGTCGATCACTGGCCAGTGAAAGAGCGGAAAAAAGGTGAATGCAACTCATTTTATGAATGAAATAAGATTTTTTTTATACCGCGTCAAATACGTGCTTTCCTTTCGAGGTAGACGTGCATTCATTTTCGATATTTTTTCAATGCGACGCGCTTGAGTTCTTCTGAATTCCACCTTAGGATTATAACGGTAAGTTTCAATTTGTGTTTATCAGTCTTCTACGTAGTGTCAATGAATTATATGGTACTCCATAACTTCCGGGACTCATTCTGGGTTTTTCAATGGCGGTAAATGTATTTTTTTAATGCGCTAGTATCTGCCTTCGACCTTCGGTTTAACATTTTCAATACGTTTTTGGGTGCCAGAAATGTGAAGGCAAATGCTACCTACTTGAGTATTTTTTCGTGTTCTATGTAGCTTTTAAAAAGTAAAGATGACCTTACTTTTGTATAAACTTTATAAGTAACTTAGGGCCGATTTTTCAATTTCTAGATAAAGTTATCAGTCGGCTAAAATTATCACCATCTTTTTCTTAAGTCATATGAAAGAAAGGGACAGAGCTAACATTTATATAACAGATAGTATTATCTGGGAATTAAAAAATCGACCCTTACCTAAAAAGGGATTCTATATTTTAGTCCCTCGGCAGCATTTCTTTCTGGGCAGGATACTCTTTTAGGATGAGTCACTTTCTTAAACATAATATTTTGTCTTATCAATACATGAGATTAACTAGTCATTTGGGGCTTTCATTTTGATCATATAAGCGGCCCGCGCAGTTCGCGTTTTTTTTGAGGTACAAACATAGGCACATACATACAAACTTATAAAGCTGAACTCTCACGCACTTCTTCTTTTTCTAAGATTGGTAAAAAAAGGCCAAACGATAGCACAATACTCGGTCATAGCTTTATGTAACGTTGTCAGAGCATCGGTAAGAAATATTGAATTAAAGTGAGTGCTATTTGAGTAATAGATATTGCGTATCCGAACTTTTCGCCTTGGTTGGACTTCTACCTTTCAGTTCTTGAGACCAAGCTCAGCTCGGCGTCGTGAAATCCCGGAGGCTACATTTTTTTCCAGATATCATACTTAGTTAAGCAAATTGATTTATTACAAGCTATTTTTTAGTTAAAACTTGACCTCTTCGTTCGTTTGTTAGTGAGGGACAAATCTTGGAACTCAATTTTGAACCAGTTAAACTCTTGGAACTCTACCGAGCGATTTCTAGAGGAGCTCAGGTGGTTAAAGTAGCGCTACACCACAGTTTTCACGCAAAGAAGGCACATTGGATGTCTCGATTTGCAGGAAATGTTAAGTCAACCGATTGCTCTGAAATTTTAGGTTCAATATTATGACACCATCGAGCTGATCTGATGATGAAGACAGAAGGTGGCCATGAGAAATCAGTACTTAACAGAAGTCGCCCTGTTTATTTTACGCTCGTTAGAATCGTCTCAATGAGTTGTTGATGACGGTACGGTATACAGAAAAGTAAAGTTGGCAACAAAAGCTTGTACCAAAAGTCAATTTTTTGTCAGAAACTTATAATCCCTGTATTTCTGTGTTCTGTAATTAGTCGTGTCTCTCATCAATATTGCCAGCAAGTTAAGTTACATGTGGTAAATAAGAGCCGGGCCGGGCTTTTGAAAACTTGGCCTGCCTGGCCAGCCAGCAGTCGTCATTGCATATGAACACGAATACAGAGGGGTCACTGGCGCGTGGCCGACCCTCTATTGATTTGAGGATTCGTTATGTTAGGTAACAGCTAGAGACAATTGCACGTTCCTCACTCAATTTACCGCATCCAAGCACTTTCTAGCAACACAATTAATAAAAAAAAACACAAAGAATTACAATTCCTCAATATCAAGACATCTAACGACATTAAATGTCAATTACTTAAATCAAAACCAAGAAACGACCGGTAAACCCGAGCATTAACTACAATTTAAGCAAAACAAAAGGTTTACATAAATGGCCAAAGTCCGTAATCGAGATCACGACTCGTTTGTGCGGGATCGATACGATCCATCGATCTGCGACGTGCGTGCGCGCATGCATTATGTACTCGCATTCCGGGCCCGGTGGTACCACTGACAGGATTATTTTAAACACGGTTTAAAGGTAAACCTTTAACCCGTGTAAAGCCTTAATTCACACGTTAGCTCGGGCCGCGTGGAGGCAAGTAGGGATACAAAAAAAAAGGAAATTTATATAGATTTTGCACAGAGCACAATAATATGGATCAAATGAACTAGGTAGGTATGTCTTGTTATTATTTTGTCCCGTTAGATAGGATAAGAGACAATATGACAGAGTGTTCAAACGCTATTAATTAATTGTAATCACAAAATATATTGTTTATTTACAGAAGATTCCGTTTCTCGAAATAAAAACACTTCCTTACTTAGCGTTCCGTAGCCAAATGGCAAAAAATGGAACCTTTATAGATTCATCATGTCTGTCTGTCTGTCTGTCTGTCCGTCAGTATGTCACAGGCAATTTTACTCGAAAACTATTTATAAGGTGTATTTGAATAAAAATTTGAGGATAGGTGTATTTTGTTAACAGCTACATAGTTATGTAATGAAATTACGAAAAACATTTTTTTAGGAGTTCACTCCATACGTAAAATTGAAAGTCAAAAAATTTTTTGACACATCAATCGATAGGCCTCTCAAAATAAATATAAGGTTTCTAAGCAATTTTTTTGATTAAGTGAATAGAGTTGGAGATAATCGCCCCGAAATTCACTAAAATTGTGTCCCTCCCTCTAATTTTTGAACCGTGTATTTTAAAAATATGAAAAAAAAACATGCAAATAGGGCTTATTAAATTCTGTTAGCTGAAATTGTTTTGAACAAGATCGGTTCAAAGGTTTTCGAGATATTTCTAAAAAACCGCCTTCCTTAAAGAAAAGGACCTTAGTGCAATAAGATTTCAGTAACAATACTACTTTTTTAATAGACACGGAACCCTTGTTGTGCGTGGTCCGACACGCACTTGGCCGCTTTTTATTTTAAGTCAGGCTCTTGGTTGCAACAGCTATCAGTGTACCTTACTACACAAGCGCCCCAAGCGGATTTGGCTGCACATTTGTCTTTCTTCAGGAAGAGAATTGTTTTTTTTAAGTAGTTACTGCGCTAGAAAACAAGCCTTTAATTGTGTAATTCATAAGTATGACATTGGTCACAGAATTGAAGTTTTGTGATATTAGTTAACTTAAATCATATGTGTTATCCATAATAGGCATTTACATAAATACACTTATTAAAATATAAGTAATATATCACTTGTACACCATCGGGTCTGTATATTGTACTAAAATTGTAATTGGTTATTGTACCTCTGTAGTATCGCTTTCGTTCAAAACACCATGCAAGATCCAATGTAACTGAACGTACCAAAATATTTTTTCTAAAATTAATAAAATAATCAAACCTGAATCAATGTAGCCAATTTGCGCAATCAATTACGAGTATATACACCAAAGAAGAAGCCAAATTGCTCATGACATTTTACGTTTATTTACTCGGTGTTCCAATAAGGCGCTGTTGTCCACTAGAACAACCTGTTGTCCCCTAGACTGATCCCCAGTTAGGTGAACTGCGACCATAACTGAACATAATATTTTTTTCTTATTTGAATACAAAATAAGTGACGCTAGGTTCCCCTGGGTGATCGGGGTCAGGTGATTAACGTGGATAACGTGCATCTTATGTGATGGACTTGAAACGTAACAAAAGTACTTAAGTCGAGTAGGTATAGTGTAATGGCAGCATTCATTAAATAAGTGTGCAAGTACTCCAGATGCTTCAACTGCATCCATCAAACGCAGATCCTATTAACGATCGATTAACCGTCGCACGCTGCGCCGGGCCCGGCTATGCGCGGAAACCCGATAGGCATCCTGCAATGGGATCGTTAGTTAGGACAACGTGAAAGCTATTGCAAGCATTTTGCTGGAAATTAACAATTATGGGTACTGGGAGTGTTCCAGTTGTGTGGGGTATGGAGATATCACGGTGGAAGGTGATCGAGAACTTACACTGACATTTGTTTTTGCTGGCTTTTATTTAACTTGCACTTTCAGAATTAAGTAAGCTGTGCTTTGTTTGGAAACCATGTTTCAGCCACTGGCCGGTATCCGATTGGGCTGAAAGTTACGATAACATAAGTTGAGTTAACATAGTTCGGTGGCAATGCAATAGTGTGGCATCATCGAGCTGATTTATCTGTTTATTTTTATATCATGCTAAAAGAGAGAGAGAAACATAGATGGACGCGGATTATCGGGCCGTACATTAACCGGCACCTCATTGAAGCCGACTACTCCAAAAGTACAGTCGGCAATAAAAGCTTGTACCAAATATTATGTTTTTGACAGCAATTTATTTTTCATATCTCTTGCTCTGAAAGTGGGTCGTTGTTGTGCTAAAAAGTGTGCTGAAAGTGATACGTTTCGTTTACGTGCTCTAGTGCAGAAAAGTAGTGTATTCCAATTAGGCCTCGCCTTACAAGCATTATGCGGTAACGAATTCTAATAAATATCAATCCTTACCCCGCCACTGATAAAGGGGGATAATTTTATTCTTACTAGTTCATAAAATTTAACTTTATTGAATATAAAATAAGTTAATGTTGTAAATTAATAAATTTTATTTTAGCTTGAATATATTCACTAGGGTGTACGAGATGGTGACAAATGGAATAAACCTACAAACCTTTTTTAACTTTCTTGTTCTGCATGTGAGCTAAGGCAGAAACACATACAGCCACTCTTCAACTAATACTAATAATAAATACAAATAAGTAGCTACTTTCGTCTATAACAATGACATACATACATACATATAATCACGCCTCTTTCCCAGAGGGGTAGGCAGAGATCACGGACAACAATTAAATAATGAAATTATGTTATTATACAGTTTTAAATTACGGAAATACGAATATAACACTAAATATTTTTAATTTTAATTATCTGTTTTTTCACGTGACCGAAAGCGCCGCCCACCATTTTTTTCTAGAGAGTCGAGCGAGACAGATATCTGCTTCTTTCTTTAGGACAGGTGAGATGGGAATGTTCTTTCTGCTCTGATGACGTCACTATAATGGCGGCTGCCGTTTTTTGTATAGTTTGATTAAACATATTTTTTTAATTCTCCATCTATGTATTCTTTTTACTTTCCTCGTATTCGATATGAAAAGTAGAGTGTTTAACTCGGGTGAAAGTCACCCATTTCTAACTCGAACCTTTGGCGTTCGAGCGCCAAAATATTTCGTCAGAAATGGGTGCCTTTCAGCCCTTGGTTAACAATCTACTATTATCTACGTTCGGATGGGATTCTTTGGGTATCTTTCTAAAGATAATGTACAGTCGACGACAAAAAAAGGTGTCTAACCAGTTTTGTGTTCATCACTCTGTATCATGTTAAATGGAAACATCTAACTAAAGTTAAGTAATAAATTATTAGGATTCGTAATATTGTTCACTGATTCAGTTAACTGTTTTAGTAAGATTAAGCCCATTTGACAGTCTCGTAACACGTGATTAAATTAAATTCTAACGGTGTCAAAGATGGCGGGCAAACATGGCATCTTCAGAGAGTCGGCGTCGTGCAGAGAAGTTACGTTACAATAACGATTGCACGCTCGAGATCCACACACGATACGTGCCCTAACTATAAATGCCAATATTGAAATGTCAAGCGATATTTCCAAGGGTATTTCACCAACATGAGAATTGTCACCTAACGATGACGATTGATGATTACGTCCATTGCTGGGTCGATAAGTGATGATGCTGTCGAGCAACCACCTATACTCGATGAGCCATCAATGTACGTCGAAGTGGCCACTAATTTTGCACGGCACGGCGGATGTTGATAAATAATAAATGAATAAATATTAGGGGACAATCTTATATTGAATTAGCCCCATAGTCAGCTTGATAAGGCACAAGCCAACACAAGTTATGGGTACTAGCCGCCGATATATTTAATAGGTAGACAAATAATTAAAAATATAGAAAATACCCAAGACTCTGAAACAAATTCATGCTCATTACACAAATTATTGCTCTAACCGGGATTCGAACCCAAGACCTTCGGCTTCTTGGGCAGTTTTCAGTGCCACGTGTCAAGTCTACAAACATGATTGAACCGTCTTTACTTGACGAACGTACACGAACAATCGTGTAGCACAAGAGTTGACCCGAGCAGTCACATAGTACAAGCAGGCATTCATTAGAGTCGATACCGGAAGGGCTCGGTTCGCACACTGACTCGTCGGAATTACCGGTAACAACCTTCGACATCACACGAGTAGGGATGGGACAGCGGTATCGATGTTTGATCGATTGGGTCTATCGAACATATGTGCGGAGATAAAGATTTTTATAAGAAATTCAGTAGATGTAACCACAACGCGGTGAATTGCGAAACCGAATTGTCATTTAGGATTGGAAATTATAGACAAAAATAGTCCTCCTACTCATAGACAAAACTGTTATGCTCACCTTCTTCGCTGTGTCCGATAATCTTTAGAAAAACCTACTTATCCATACTATATAATATTATAAATGCGGCAAAGTGTGTCTGTCAGTCTGTATGTCTATTACCTCTTCACGCTTAAACCGCTTAACTGATTTGGATGAAATGTGGTATAGAGATAGTTTGAGTCCTTAGGAAGGACATAGTATAGTTTTTATTAAGGCAATCACCCCCCAAGTGGGTGGAATGGGGGATGTAAGTTTGTATGCAGCTACGATATAACCGAGTTCCACGCGGACGGAGTCGCGGCCAGAAGCTAGTATAGTATTAATACGAAAGTTTGGATGTTTGTATGTTCAGTGTTTGCGTGTTTGTTACTCAATCACGCCTAAACGGCTCAACCGATTTGGGTGAAAATTTGCACGAAGATAGTTTATTAACCTGGATTCAAATATAGGCTAGATTTTATCCCAGGTCCACACAGACGAATTCGCAGGCGGAAGTTAATAAACAACATAAAATTAAAAACATAAACAACTACGAGTCCTAGTTTATTTATTTTATAAAATTTGTCTCTTGGTTTATAATTACCGCCTCCCTCATTAAAACTTCATTCGAAGAAACTCATTTTCTTTGAAGCACTCTATATCCACAAAGGATAAAAATAAACGTCTTCACATTTCAAGCTCACAAAGCAAAACCATAAAAACAAAAACTTAAGACATAAGCCGTCACTTCATTAACTCGACTTGAGTCGTCGCGGTACGTCGCCAGATGAGACGTTAAAACGTTCCTAGACGTTATAAAAAACGTTAACCAATTAACCGTAACGTTAAATCTCATCTTGGAAGCCGGGTAATTATCCTGGCCGCACTCCAGTGTCAGTACTCTCATTACGGTGGGGTACTTGACTCGATGTAGGAACGTTCGGATATTTGGACAATTAAAAAAGAGTTTTCGACGTTTCGCATTAATATATTAATATAATATACGGTACAGGTAGATTCATGAAAGCTGGCGCGAGATTTGACAGAATTTCTATGAAAATAGCTGTCACTCAGTAGAAATCTCGCGCCAGCTTTCGTGAATCGACCTGTAGCTGTAAGGGTTATTGAGTTTTGTTTATCTATACTAATATTACAAATGTGAAGTGTGGCTTAAATCACTGAACCGATTTAGATGACAATTGGTATGGAGGTAGTTTGACTCCCGGGGAAGGACATGGGTTGGTTTTATTTCGGAACTGACCTTTTAAGGGGGTGAAGTGGGGGGTGAATGTTTGTGGAGCTGTGATATAAACGAGTTCCACGCGGACGGAGTCGCGGGCAGAAGCTAGTTTAGTATACTTAATAAACAATAAAGATTGGCGTGTTGAGTGGAATCAATATCACGCAATAAATAAGCTAGATCCCTGACAGGAGTGGTATCTGGGATCCCGAAAAGCCTCCTCTTTAGCCAGCTATAATCCATAACATACACGGTGGGAATGAGTAACCCGCCAAATATTAACCACGCATTCCTGAGGTCATTAGGAGTAAAAAAAAATATTAAATTTCTAACTCAAATTCAGCAAAAATAATTTTTTTTTTCTTGATTTGTCGGTTTATGTAAATAAAACTTGGATAACTATCGCTATTCCATGGAAATTCACCCGTTTAATAAAACGCTAACGTTTTTTTTTTTCAAAAAAGGATCAATTTTGGGAGTGTTAGCTGGCACTTTGCTATCTGTCAATAGCGACGCGGAACTGGCCAACATCGGTAGCAACGTCGCAATCAAAAGAGCTAAATGCACTTAGTAATCACGACAAATAGTTTACATGAAAATTGCAAATATCTTCAAAACTACGCCGGATTTGACGGAGGTTCATATGACATTTTTTGCTCCTAATGACCTAAGGAATGCGTGGTTAAAATTTGGCGGGTTACTCATTCCCACCGTGTATACATATAACACTATAATCACAGACATTTATTTATATATTTAACTGGTGGATTTTTACCTCGTGACGCCAAATCTATCAAAATTTAAACGTTTTAGAACAGTTTTAAAGTCATATTTCTGCTGTTTCTAAATTTAAGACCATAATAAGTACTGCTCTGTAAGTACTAAATAAGTCGATTCCCACCAAATTGTTGTATGGCACAAGGTTAAAAAAATAACTTTATTATTTCACTGTTCGCTTAGAATGTACGAATTTAAATTATATGTATAACCGCAGGTATCACAGCAAACACGGCTGCTTTTGTTCCACTTTCATTTAGACATGAATATTTAGATTTAATATTATAATATTAGACTAGTATGTAATTTTTTTTTCTTTCTGTCTTATTATAGTCCTGTAAAACTGTATAGTTATACATCAGGGTACACAAAGTGATTAGTATTAAATGAGTTATTATTATTATGACTATGAAAAACTAAAACTAATTTAACAAAAGTCGGTGCTCCCTAACGACGCAACCACCCCACACCGCACTCCAGAGAGTGTCGCAGGATCCGCTCTCATTTCAATTAGGCCTCTTAAATATTCAATGTTCTTAGAATAGGCTGGTCTTGAGATAGTTCGGAAATTTCATTACGTAACTAATTGTTGAGACGTGGCTTTTCCTGCGGATTGGGATTTCCAATGCGAATCTAGATTCTGTGTTGAATTTAGATATTAATTTTGGGATGGAAATGGTTCATAATAATAATTCATAATTTTTATTTTGAAACAAATACACAATTAGTTCCGTGGATATACAAACTTTACACTTAACGAACATGCTTAGGACTAAATGAACCTTATGTACAATACGTTTTTTAAGATGAGAAATACACTGACCCCTATGCTAGGCACAGCCTCTCTTGTAAGAAACCAATTCGAATGTGAATGTACATAATAGGGGTGGCCGTCTGGTGGCGTAACAACTATTGCCATAATATCGATTGTCATACAACATTACGCATAAAGTTGATGCACATAATTTTTTTTGGCATAAATTATACTATGGCATAATTGTTCCCTGTCATAATTATACGGAGTCATAATTTGTTTAACCATAATGTAGAATGGCATACATTTATTTAGTAATAATATTGATAATTATAATTATTTTTAGTAATAATTGTAAATGTCATACATTTATCAAGCCATAATATTGATGATAATATTTGATCAAAAAACAAAACAAAGGGTGGCTGTCAAATAAACTTTTCTCTGAGATCAACCAATGCTGCTAGTGGTGTATAAAGTTCAAGTTTTCACGTAGGCAGTAGGAAACAGAGACTTAGTGGCAAAACCGACTCGGATCGCGGATAGGTTAGAAGAAGAAAGCGGGAGCTTTGCTCCCGCTTTCGTCTTCGAGGTTATTTTTTTTATAAAAGAGCAGAAAAACATGTTATTAGATAAAACTTGTTTGTAAACTTTTATACTGATCGCCCTCTGCTACTGTAACCCAACATAAAAGACAACTGTGTATCTTACTTGCGTCTGATTCGAGATCTTCATTTACTACTTAGAAAAACAGGCTTATGCGTTTTGCAGTTTATGCGTTTATACAGTATGGTTAAATTGTTTTATGAGCAACCAATTTATGTCCATTATAAAGTATGCTTAAATAGTTTTATGCGCAACAAATTTATGCGCATTACACAATATGTTCTTAAACATTATGACTAAAAATGTTATGCGCATAAATGTATGACTATTTAC
Source organism: Epinotia demarniana (assembly GCA_945867215.1). Taxonomy (NCBI): domain Eukaryota; kingdom Metazoa; phylum Arthropoda; class Insecta; order Lepidoptera; family Tortricidae; genus Epinotia; species Epinotia demarniana. The sequence goes on from OX244275.1 coordinate 17,549,657, forward strand.
GGTTATGCGTAATGATGATTATGACGAATCCACGTATGACTACCAAAAATATGACTTTAAACTTTATGCAACCCGATCCCTACCCACATAATAGGTGTGAAATAAGATCGGCAGATTAAAGTACTGCATTAAAAAAAAATGTTAGATATATTAGAAATTGAGGCGTAAATAAGTGTGTCGCTGTCGAATTTAATGCTATTCCTCGTTCCATATAACATTAGATTTTGAAGGTCAACTCATCTACGTTCCTTTGTTTACCTAGCATATCAAAGGGAAATACGAGTATTGTACTTGTTTAATATTTCACACAATTTCATTAAATGTATACCCTGTACACCTACGTTATTTTACCACGTAAAATATTATGATCAATTTGAATGTAAGAATCATACGTTTTAAGTGGGTAATTTACGACGTCTTAATAAGATTACTATATAGTGGTACAAACAATAATTTAGTTGTGATATGATAAGTAAAAACAAGTGATAAAAATACTTCGAACCCATTTTTTGCTCACAAATTCGTAGGAACAAAATCAATACTCGATCGATAATGTCTAATCGAGTCACTCGCATCGATACCCCGACGCATCCCTACGGACTGATGATCATTGCGAGCATGCGCTCTATAAATAATATGTTGTAAAACGATTTTCGATAGATTAATCTGAATCGTGCGCCGGTCGTGCGCGCGCCGCTGGGGAGGATCTATTGTAGATCAATGCGGGTGTTGGAAGGGGATAGAAATGGCTGGAAGAAATTTCATCATATCAGCCGAGAGACTTCCACTGCTGGATATAGGCCTTCCCCAAAGAGTGCTAAAGTGACCGGTCCTGCGCCACCCGCATCCAGCGGACTCCAGCAAGCTTTACCAGGTCATCAGTCCACCTTGTGGGGAAAGAAATTTTGTGCACCGAAATACCTAACAGTTTGTCTAAGTAACTTATAAGTCCCATCGATACCCTGTTGGTGGGTCTCGTGCGGTTACGCGAGCGGTATATTTGAGATTATGTGAGTTGGCCAAATTGCATCATAGTTGTTTATTCAAAAAGCAACTCTAAGGTTCAATGTAGACGATTTCAATTCCAATGACAGCCTTATAAAAAGTCGGCCCTTATATAATCTGAACCATACACGAATTTTTACAACGGTAGTTTTGGTTCTTAAGAATTGGTCGCCTCTATCGCAGAGCGTTTATTCTTTTGCTCAGAATTAGTCTTATGGGTTGGCGGCGTGCATATGAATCCTCTAGAGTTGCAAGCGCCCGTAGGCTACGGTTGCCGCTTACCACCAGGCAGGCTATGGGCATTTTGCCACCTTATGGTAGTTGACACTAATATGTATAAATAAATTATTCTTACATTCCCAGTAAAAAAAACTCTTGGTGATTCCTCACGATTTAATAATCTCAAGAATTTTAAATATATAAAGCTCAATAATTGGGCCCATTGAAAAACGTGACGTCACTTCTTCCTATTTTCCTAGAAACTTCATAGAAACAGAGCGTTTTATTTGTTTCACAAAAATTCTGATTTGAGTATCGCATTATTTCTCTTCACATTTGGGTAATTCCCAGAGCGTCTCAACCTCCCGACTTCATGTCTGAATTTTTGACAAAATCCCTGCAGATTTTCTGTGCATTCTTGTCTCTTCGTCAAAAATTGAGACATGTTGTAGGAAATTTCAGTATTTTTAAGGAACACGTCTACATATTCATAGGTCTCCGTGCAGCCAGCACGCGTGCCCGTGCGAGTAGTAAATGAGCGCGGCTTGTGAGAATGTGCTCCACTGTTTGCTCACTCGTCCTCCGGGCGGCCCGCGAATCAACCAAACATACCGGCAATATGGAACCCTTATTAAGACAAAGATGGTACGTATGCTCTTACGTGGCTTACGTATGGTCTTCTAACAAAACTGATTTGACAGCTAGTCAGTGTTACACACCAGGGGACCGATTTTTGACTTTCGAGCGCTCGACTCTTTCACTCGAAAACTGATAAAAATTTTGAAATGCTATTTTGAAGTAGCGATAGAAAATTCAAAAACAAGTGGTATTGACCACTCGTATTTAATTCTATTGCTGGAAAGTAAGTGCCGCCCATTTTGACACTACAAACGTATTTACTTTTATTTAATTTTCGAGCGCTCGAAAGTCAAAAATCGGTCCCCAGATGCTGGAAGGCCCGGTCTGGACGCCAGCGGGTTGCTGGTTGACAAGCAGAAGAATGACAAGCGTGTTGTTATTTTAAGGATAAATCCGTGACGTTTCCCTTATTATTATACATACTTATTAATATAACGGAGGTAACAAGGCTTCTCTAAGGCAGCTAATCATTCAATTGACTTTTTATTCTTACATGACCGATTTTAACCGTGTGACTTAAATTTGCGGTCAAGTGAGATGTTTGTTTTTTTTTCAAACAAGAAAGTTTTTAAAAAAGACGCAACAAGTTCTGTCTTTTGTGAAATTCGACTGTTTGCCTTCCTAGAAAATACTTTGACGGATTGTTCATCGTAATATCAGTTGGGTTATATCGATATAACGCACAGAAAGACCCTCTTTACTAAGTAATAAGTAGGCACTTTAAACTTGAACCCCTAGAGTATTTGATCACATCTAAAGCGTTTTGATATCAAAAATTCTCTCCAACGGACTTACTTCTTAACTAGAAACTTTAAGCCCCATAAAACTTTTCGAGCGAGCTTTTGCTCCACATAAGTTTAACGTTCACTATTATAGTGTTGGTTTACCAACATGGGTTTGCAGTTGCGCGTCTTTATTTAGATACTTATTGATTGGGGTACTGCAATAAGAAACCATTTTCCTAACCGCATTTGTAAGGTGGTTACGGTAAAGTACGCGTTAAACCTTAGACTGTTGTATTGCAAATAACCATAAAATGTTCTCGAGTGTGTATTCAGCTTTATTTCTCTTTGAGTATTGTAAAGGCTCGTTTTAGATTAGTGCACATTTTAGGAATGGATATAAGTTAGCCGAAACGACTTTAGGAATGATAATAATATATTGCAATGTTGTGTAAAATGCTCTTAAGTCGGAGGCTGAGTTTGTGATAGTACTTATACTATGTCTATTCTAGCCTGTGGAGTTCGACCATATCATAGTCTAGACTCTATAAATAGGCATATTTAGTTGTTTCAATTCACTCATTCTCAATGGTTTGTGTTTTGTTCGTTGGTTGGCAGGAGTGGGGCGCTTATTCTTGGATCAAACGATATAAAAACACGTATTCGAGACGAAAACAAAAAAAGCAATACCTACCTAATAATGATTATTAGATACGAGGTAAAAAAAGTAAAAAAAACTACAGCAGCCTGGTGGATTTGAGCATATGACTGTCAAACAATTCGAATCCCGGCTCGCACCAATGACTTATTTCAAAACGTCCTATACTCGTACCTATGTAGTATGTAGGTACCTACGGAATATCGGGGGGACCTGAGGGGTTTACAAGTCAACTGTCATTTTCCCATACAAAAGTTGACAATTAGATCTACCTGACGCACATACAATGCGTTACGTGATCGACCAGCAGCGAACAGCGTGGGGAATACCGACTTCAAACTAATGAGTTCTGGTAAAAAATTAACCGCATGTCAATCGAAATTATAAATCTGCGTGTCGAATCCCACCCAAATCAGTTCACCCGTTTTTGTGTTTCATTAATAAAATTATCAACTCACCTGTTGCAACCAGCAATATCTCTGGCAAACCATTAATCTCCCCACACACGGGCCGCTATTCTCAAACCTAAATTATGAAAAGGAATTAAACATGTACTTGCATCTTGATAGTGTAACGTGTTCGCCATTTCGCGTCGCCATTTTCAATCGACGTCCGCGATCGTACTTGTAACAATGAGATCTTGTCACACACGTGTTGAAGGGGTTATTCTGAGCTAAATACTGAATGTTATGTTGCAATGTGACATAGCCAACAAAGCTTTGCAATGTTATATCTCGCAAATAATGTTTGGTAAACATATGCGTGCGTTATGATGGGGCTTGGGTTTGTGAGACTTTGCGGGGTAAAACAAAGATGTTTGTTATATTCTAAGGTTACCAGATTATTATTAAATCAAGTAACTTAAATAGTTATACAATATTGTACGAGTACATAGCGCGTGCGTCATAGCACTCATTTGCAACATCAGCATTTGCTTTGTATAATATTTCGTAATTAGCCAATAAATCATTTCACCTCACTTTACGTTCGTAACGTTCGTTATACATTAAGTGTGCACACCTATTAAGTTAAATGAATCAAGATTAAATCAAGAAGTCGTCTTTCGAGTTCCAATTCCAATCTACCATCAAGAAACCTATCAAGTAGATGTGAGAGTTGACATATTACCTCTACATATTTTTTAATGATACCTAAACATAATACCAAGTGATGATAATTCCAACAGGCTTGCATTTGAATTTATGATAGTAACAACGAAATTTTTACTTTTATTGCGTAGTGGAAAACCCCTTTTCTACCTTCTTAGATTAGGAATGTTCGTAACAATAATTCATAACAAAGATTTAATAAAACACGTACGCACCAGTAGTACGTGTCCTTCTATATCGCAATACTACTATGTATACCTACAAGGTTGTAGGAAAGAGATTTTTCGTGCGCGCTCTCACACGGGTAGTTCACGCTAAGGATTCGGCATCCCCTTAAACTGAACCTTCAACCTCGATGTCCAAGTTACTGTCATTGTACTTCACACACGCAATTTTATCACAATTCCCAGAATAGCCCCCTTCGATACGTTCCACATTGTCCGGGCCTCGAATGCAACGCGGCCATTATCACTAATTGCCATCGCTGTCATTTTACGGTTAGGCATTAGCATTATAGCAATTTCGCTATCGATCTGGCTGATCTATTACGAATGTCCTGAGTTAGGTAATAGGGGTTTATTTGAAGATCACTGTGAATATAGGTAGGAACCTATTGGCTTTAATTGTTCTTCTAAGCGAGTTGGTAGGGCACAGCGAAATGTCATCCCGTTCGAATTTGGAGCAGCCCAGCTCGGGAAGTACCTCCACCTTGCAGAAGACCACAGCCATAATAACACTACTACTTGCTCTGTTACTATAACTGAGTTGTGTTCCTGGAGGTGAGCAAGGTCGCTAGACCTCCCGAGGATGCGTTGTGTTGAGAGCAAGGGAACTTGTTCCTTCAGCTGTCAACACGGTGAATCCTCAAACATATCAATTGTCGGACACGCCCATGTTGCTTATCATCAGGCGCGCCGTACGCTTGTTTGCCACCGTTGTTGTATAAAAAAGCTCCATTAGAATTTCTTCGCAGATGTACGCACGTTTCCTCACGATGTTCTTCCTTCACCGAAAAGCTAACGGTAAATATCCAATGATCCTCAATGATGATCCGGGATTTGAACCCAGGACCACCGTTTGCTTACCGCATGCCTGAACCACTAGGCCACCGTAGTATACAGTTATATACGCCAAATTATATTTCCTATTGTTATACCGGTGTTATATGCGTGGGGAATACTGCCAATTTCCTCTCATCCATGAGGTTCGTGCCCAACAGTGGGACGGTGGTTAAGAAGCATGTGACCTGCCTGATGGTAAGCAGACTCCATGATAATTACAAGCGTTCATCTTCATCATCATCATAGCAGCCGAATGACGTCGCCTGCTCAACATAGGCCTCCCCCATAGAGTGCCAAAGTGATTAGTCCTGCGCCACCCGCGTCCAGCGGACTCCCGTGATCTTTACCAGGTCATCAGTCCACCTTGCGCGGACTACCACGCTGCGTGTTCCGGTACGTGATTAAAGCGCTATCGACCGTCTATTGATTTGACGATTCGGTCTGTTGACAGCAGAAGAGGTGACTATTTGGGGGAGTCCTATGCCCAGCAGTGGACGTCATTCAACTGATACGAAGATGATGATGAAAGAAAAGTTTGCGAATTTGCGTACACCTATTGCGACTCTTCTCAAGATGCCTAATAAGGGTTTAATAAAAAAGCTATTGCGGTAACAGGCGGATTTCAGTCCCAAAGTTGTCTTATTGCGAGCAATGTTACAACCGTTGCCAGCAATTTGTCATTGTTACGATAAGTTCCTACGCTACGGTAGGGTGCGGAAGCTACGTTAGCCTAGGCCTAGTGGTTCAAGCATGCGGCTATCAACGGCGGTCGTCAGGTTTCAGTCAGTTTTTCGGATAAGTTCATACAAAGTGGGTTGCTAAAACAATCAAAGATCATTAGAATTCGGCAGAGACAAACGAAAATCTCCAAAGAATCCAAGATCGATAAAACAACTAAGCTACTTCACAGGTATCTAATATCAGTTTTCAGTACCAACTAGATATCCATTACCCATAAAATGATATACACATAAATTATGCTAGTAAACATCACTTACACGGAGTAACCATTGTCCAAATGCACCACACCTTTCCTATACCACCCATATTTCTCTTACATTGTCAAAACTCACTTTTGCATAATACCTGAAATAACCGCTAAAGTAAACGACGCAAGTGCACTTCGCCGTCAAAAACATGTAGACAGTATACCTCTTATTACAACGGAATAAGGCGCTAGTGTACACAAACTTTTGATTTTGACTGAACAACTCAGGAGACTACTATCGTTTTAGAATGAAACATCAAATGCATTGGACTTCAACCTCAAATGGTGTAGGTGACTTGGGTATTCTTAAGGAGTTAAGCGTTTTGGAGCTAAAGCGTAGTGTAGGCGTACAGACCAGCATAATATAATTTAATTGCTATTGCATATGATACTAATATCACCATTGTTTACGATTACGAGAACCAGCCTAAGGGCTGTACTATTGTGGAGAGGTTCGTAAATTAGTAGTCCGAATTTATGGCCGAAACTGAAACGTATTTTACAATAATGTCGTATATTTTGCGGAAATGGAATGTGTTTAATTACGTATGGTATAGCTACTTTTCTTTAAAGGTGTACGGATTTTCTTGCAATAAAAGTAAAACTAGTGCCTACGACAAAATTTGGGATGAGCCGCCGAAGCGGATTCCGGGTTCCTTTCGGGTACAACCGGAAAAAACGCTAGGAAGATTAATGAAAACCAACCAGTAGACGAAGAACTTTTATTCGTTATAAGGCCATAGGTACCTAAAATATAAATTCTGTGTAGGTACCCCGAAAATAAAGACATATCAAAAGGGAATAGAATCACTCAATGAACCCATAAATGTTCCCGACAAATTACGTCACTTGGAAAAAGATAAATACGACACCCCCTTCGGAGTAAATGGCAATAAATCGACATGCCCTTATGTCAACATCGTATTAGTGAACATGCCTAAACCAACCTAGCGAAGATCTCCCACGCCCCTTTAAATACCTAGAAAAGTTGGAGGACAAGGGGAGATAAGTTGAAGATTGCAGGGTCCACCTAAACTGGTCGTATTAAGCCCTTAGATTTGTCGCGAGTAAATCACGCGAAAAATCCACCGATAAACGTCTATATCCGCTTTTCCCACGCGTTTTCGCGTTTCCCTCTCATGTGCTCACTTAATATGACGGTGTTTGCCCTTTTCCCCCTTGCTACCGCAAAGTCAAATCCTGGCACGCGACTTGCAGACCAATATCAACCTTGATTCTGTACAGCTAAGGTGAAATTTACGTTAAGCACGACTTGAAAAGAAAAATGCGTGTTCTTTTTTCGAAAAATTCCACACATTTTCTTTCGGCAAGCGGCTTTGTATCTTTTGTAACCCTATTAGAGATTAAAGTGGATTGATACGGTCGTGTGTAGTTTAGTCAGTTCACAATCGTTTAGGGGAGATTGGGTGACATTGTTACACAGTGTATTGCACATTATTGGGTGATTGAATGTTCTACTTTACCGAGGCGACAAGTATGATAAGGTGCCCTCGTGCCTCCTATAATGGCCGAGGGCGGCAAAGTATGTAGTGAATTTATTTTATGAGATAAAGTGATTCCTAAATATGACGGTGATGTGAAATATGGCGTCGGTTGGTGAGGAGAAAATGTAACAAAAATCGATTTAGGGGGTAGGCTGTGTGTGTAAGTTACAAACAGAGTAAAAATTCCAGCATTAATTTGGCCTACATGCAATTAATGTTTACATTTACTAATCGACCATAAAAAGTAGGTAATGTTAAGGAGAGATTTCTGTGGTGGACGTTGAAGACTTCTAAACTTGTTTAATGCACTGCATAGCTGCATAGTGGAGTTTCGTGGGCTTCATGCCGAAGCCTCAAGGGCAACAGCTTGACCTTCAATCTTTTTCTATTATAAGCTTTCAGAAGGCTTGAATTAAAGTGAGGATAGTGTTGTATAATATTGTAGATGTTTAACATTCAACCTATAGTAAGAATAAGAATAAGAATATTTATTTGCGTTAAACATTACCAAACAGGTGTTACAGACAAAGTTATAGGTAGGTTTCCATGCTTAACCATGACTGGTATGCAAAGTAATAATAAACGGAATTATACAAAATTACACAATAAAAATATTTACAGAACTATAAATCATTACATAAAACCGACTAAATTAATACATTTTTATTTATTTATTTATTTATTTATTCCATAAATTAACACTTTACAGTCAAGCTACACGTGTTAACAGGAGGGTCATAAGATTAGCACAAAGTATAAGTTATACAATAAAAACAATTTGCTTACTACTTAAAACTAAATATTCTAAGATATATTGATGGAACTTGGAGTAGAAATAGACTCCAAGTACCGGGTGGCGAGTGAGAGAAATCGCGATTCAGAGCTGTAAAATATATCCAGTTCACTGTCGCTGTCTAGTATACCGTTCAGAAGAGTCAGTGCACGGTGAAGTGGAGATTGCGACAAGGCTCGCGTCCGCGACGGCGGGACGCCGAGCAGTGCGCGACGGTGACGGAGCTGAACACCTGTGATGGAGGGCACCCGTAATGGGATATGAGCAAGCAATGATGGGTTCATAATTTGGCCTCGTATTAACAGAAAAAAATATTTAATGAGGTATACATTTCGTCTGGTTTCAAGGGAGGTATAATTTACCATCCCTAATATATACAAGGTGGGGTATAGACGAGGGTAATACCCGTGGAGCTTCAGGAAAAGGAAGCGAACGAAGGATTTTTGTACTCTTTCTAACATAAGAGTGTAGTTCTGCTCATGACACATTCTGATACATATCTGAATATTGCTAAAAAAAAAACATTATTTCATGTGAGAATAATGAAACTTAGAATTTACATCTTGTCATGTCAAGAGACCAAAAAAAAGTCATTTAAGGAGTAAAAAATATTATTATTTAGCCATTGGTGCAGTTTTAGTTTAAATAATCTAATATTTAATTTCTTAATGTCTGCTGGTATTTTATTATAGATTTTAATCGACAATATTATGCAACTCTTCCTGTATTTCGACAAAATAGGGTGCTCGTCAGGTAGTAGTCTATCCGGATTTCGACATGTTCGTAATTACCGCTTACTTTGCTGGCAGAAAATATCCCCTAATGTGTAAACTTAACTATAACTTTTCTTTAAACCTAAATCCTGGCCAATGCGATTCCATTGTCAGAAATTCATAAAACCGATAACGGTATTCTGATTTTAAATATCCATATAACATGTCGGGGTCATTTATGCAAAGCACATTAAATATCTCCATATCAAAATTAATACTATTCAATGTATTGGAAGATTGGTTTTACTCTAAGTGCACGCTCCGTTACGAGCGGGGCGTGGAGCGTCCATATAAATTGCGTTTGTTTTATATGCTCGCTGCACGCTCCGCTCACAGCGGCGCGGGCACTCGGCCCATACCCTAATACTACATGTAATGTTAATCCTATTCCTGACAGTCGTTTTAAATTTAACTAGTTGCTCAAGCCACGTTGTTTTGCCTTTCCATCATACCTATATATGCATGTAAGTTTCTATCAAAACATCATCGTAATCATGTGCTTTCTAACAGCGAATTGGTTTTGCGTGTACCACTTATTGGGTACACGGGAACAATCTAATTTGAAGTACGATTCCGACGGCGCGGTACAAATTAACACGTTCCATGCTGCGTCAGTGTATGTTAATGTTGATTTTTAACCGAGTGTTACCTTAAGTTAAAGTAGTTTTTTTAACTTAACGGGATGCCATGATTCGAGTCGAACACGCGCCCTAGACAGATACACGCTTGCCTTCCGCGCACGAGAAAAAGAGATGTGACACTCTTCGGGAATGGCTTTTTGGACAAATTTCGATAAATACCTAACTTAGTGAAATTTTATTTAAATTTCATTAATAAGTGAGATTTTAGATGAGATAAAATACTACAGTTTTTACTTGATTGTGTCGTAAAATAATGTATCGTTTGAGTAGGCTGAGTATAAAAAGGAAAATACACACCTAAATTCGTTTTTTTTTTTTCTATATCCTCGATATTTTAAGCAATCATGTATCGATCAAATCAGATAAACAATCATATATCTGCAAATCAGTCCTAATTGTTTCATAATCTAGTCAGAACGGCGTTTAAAAGCACGCGATAATTTCCAATGCACCCCCTTAATCTAAACATGTCCTGCATGACGCCGCAGATATATAACAAATTATACCAAAGTGTCATTTAGAGCTACGGTAGCCCAGTGGTTCAGTTCAGGCATGCGGTGGTTCGAATCCCGGCTCGTTCCAATGAGTTTTTCGAAATATACTTATGTACGGAATATTTATGCCATTTATGCTTAGCTTTCCGGTGAAGGAAAACATCGTGAGGAAACCGGTCTTATCCCAATAAGGATTTTTTTCTCTCTGGGTTAGAAGGTCAGATGGCACTCGCTTTCGTAAAACAAGTGCCTATGCCAAATCTTGGGATTAGGTGTCAAAGTGGACCCCGGGCGCCTCTAGGGGCATTACCGGGAATAACGCTAAGGGGATGATGTTGACCAAAGTGTAATTTATTATTGAACATGTAATTACTCAAAAGAAACTAAATCATAATAACACCGAGACACAGAAATGAACTGCCAAATGAATATGACAAAGCGGAACAAAAGAAAGTCAAAATTGCAAAATGCGAAATGAGAACTCGAAATTCAAGAAGCTTAAGTAGGAACTTGTTTCGATCCTTGACAGACACGAGAGGTGTTATAGTTTTGTCGCGTGTTTATCTGACGAATACAACCGAGATTGACCAAACATCTGACCTGTATTCCGAGGTGATCTTGCGACGTCATGCGGTCCCAAAAACACATCTGACTTAATTGATTATTAGTGTTCGGATTTTCGGTGGCAAATTTCACAGAGGTAAATGGAGTCGCTTAACTATAATTTTGAGTAAACGAATAACGATTAAAGGATTAATTTTGCATAATACTCCTTATAAATTATCTTGCGAGCATTACCTACTTATACCACGATAACACAGGACTACTAAGTAACACAAGTATGTAGGTAAACATTGTTTAATAAATTTATTTATTTTTACTTATTACATGCGTACAAACATGTCACCTAAACAGTCGGGACGAGTACCTACCTAATTAATGTCATACTAAGTTAAGTACCTCAGGTAAATGAATTATTTATTTATTCAAATTCAAATCTTAAAAAGTTAATCATAAAAACGACTCCATTATCCACTGTGTGAAATTTGCCACCGAAACTCCGAACACTATTGATTATACTTATATTATTTTGGGACCCTATGTCATCTGTTTCTTTTGCCGTCGACTGTACCATGAATTACTATATATATATATATATTTGTATTCATGTTAAGTCGTTCCCACACATGTCAACATGCTCACGGGTGGTCATATTGCCATACAAAGCAGCCAATGCCCACTAGTCCACAACCAATGCATAACAAGTGCCCATTTACAGAGTGTAAGCCAGTTACCTGCCAGGGTTTCTATCAGAAGCTACAGGGCTGCAGTTATTATCACGGTTAATTTGAATGGAATACTAATAGTGGGTACGATAGACAAACATACGACGTTTCTGAGAGGTAGGCGGGAATCTCGGGCTTCCATTTGCTACGATTCTGATAAACTTCATACGATTTATTATTTTTCATATCTCATGCTCTGAAAGTGGGTCGTTGCTGTTCTAAAAAGTGTGTTGAAAGTGATACGTTTCTGCTCTAGTGCAGAAAAGTAGTGTAGTTACTCCAATTAGTACTCGCCTTATAAGCATTATGCGGGAACTAATTCTAATAAATATTAATACTGACCCCGCCACTGACAAAGGGAAATAGTTTTATTCTTACTAGTTCATGGAATTTATTTAATTAAATATGGGATATGTTTATCTTGTAAATTCATTCATTCGTACGTGGTCGCCACCCGAGAACCTTTCCGCCCCAACGGCCATCAGTTCTACGTGCTATGTGCCCCGCCCACTGCCACTTAAGTTTAGCGATCCGGAGGATTTCGTCTATGACAATTAAATTATGAAGGTATGTTATTTATATAGTTTTGACTTTAGGATATACCAATATTACTATTTGGTTGTAAAAACGTGAGCAATATTTTTAATTTTAAAATTAAGATCGTAATAGTTTTATTATCTGTATGTCACGTGACCGAATTAAACCAAATAACCATAAGTGCGAGCGAGACAGATATTTACCTCTTTCTTTAGGACTTTCTTTATTCTTTCGGTTTGGATGACGTCACGATAATGGCGGCTGCCGTTTTTGAATTGTATTCTTAGAAGAAATTTGTTATTTAAATTTCCGTCTGTTTCTCGTCTTTACTTTCCTCGTATTCGATATGAAAAGTAGTGTTTAACTCGGGTGAAGTCACTCATTTCTGACTCGAACCATTGGCGCTCTCTCTTCGTTCGAGCGCCAAAGTATCTCGTCAGAAATGGGTGCCCTTATTCAGCCCTTGGTTAATAATCTACTATTTACTGGGTCAATTGCACCAACTTGCCTTTTGCGTCGTCAATGGAAACGTATGTTGTCGGATTGGTGGTCAGTTTTAAACACGGCATTTCATAAAGACAACGGACATGTCGCAGGGAAATGGATGAGATTTGAACAAATCTCTAAGGGATATGACCAAATCACGCAGGATGTTAAAATGACGAATCCATTTTATTATTTGCGTGGAAAAATCAGTCATCTGATCAAATTCCTGAATCTGTTTAGAAACATGACGAAATCAGCCAAAAAGTGCAACTCGTTTTTTCATTTCACCAGAATTGTTTATTGATTTGATAAAATTCCTGAAACACGTGAGTGAGTTGACGGAACGAACTCGCAAAGTCAACTCATTTTGTCAATTCACTAGACAATTGACGGAGTCCTAGGGAATGCCCAAAAGGGATAGAGGTATTAACCTGACTAAATTGAAAAGGATCAGAAGACTAATACATCCTCGACATCTCCTCTATATAGGTACTTTAGTCGCATTATATCCGTCCCGTCAGTTTCAGTACAATATTTTGACAGGTGGTGACAAATACACACTTTACAAACTATACACCTTTTGTTGACGCTCCAGAAATCAAAATCCTAATCCCCAGCACTGTGACAGCAATAAATATGCAATTTGCTCATTTTTTATCTAGTTTTTGTATTTAATGTGTACTGTAAATATTAATATTTTATTGAAGCTGCATCTAGGTAGGTAGTGTGTACATGGATTATCTCACTTTGTATTTATGTTTATCTCTTTCACCGTCCCAATAATGTAGGTAGTTTATTTGTTAAATTTGAATGACGTTTCCGTGAGTCACCGACGGTGCTGGCTGAAAATCAGCGCTGCAGTAGTCTAACACCTCAGCATTATGCTGAGCTAGTCGGTTCACTGCCGCAAAGACACGCTTGTTTCATGTTTTATCTGTTTTTTGTGTATTTTATTGTTTAATATGTGTGTCCTGTGTGTTTGTTAATAAATGTAGCTTTCTTATCTTTCTTTCTAAATAAGCCTGCAACACACTAGCGCAGCCTCCGGTTGCGAATAATAGTAAACTTGACAGCTAATGACAAGTTTACTATTGACCACCGCGGCCATGCCATGCCAGTAGGGATGAGGCCTTAAAAAAGCCCGTATGCGCTGAGCTACATGAGATTTGACATTGAATTTAGTTGCCACTTGTGGTGATTGTCAATGCTTACATCTTTGTGACACGATGTGTGTGTGAGTTACTCTAGGTATTCCATCTTTTCTTTGAGTGTCATAACCTCCATCGCTACTGTTTCGCGTTTGTTTGTCTGCAAAAACTCTTTGTGTGTAATCTAATGTTTTAATACCGTATTTTATTTTCCGGTCTCAGTAAATAAATGTTCAAAACATTTCACCACATTATTAATAGAAAAGGTCACCGCATATTGACCTCGCGATGTCGTCATAATAAACTTTTACTCCACATTACGGTACCTTTCAATACAGAAGATTGCACAGTAAATGTATCACAGATTCCATTACGGAACAAAGCCGCCGATATGCGTGGTACCGAAACGAAACATAACTTTGGAAACCTCATATCATACATCACCATCCAATTTTAAAAACAACTCTGTCGTTTACAGAATAAAGTTCGGTTTTGCAGGACATGATTGCAAAAGTATGGTGTCCTGTAAGGAACCGTGCCAAATGCCAACGGTTTAGCATATCGAGCGATCTTAGGCTGCGGCCACACCTGTTTCGATTTAGATTTACCTGTCTGCGAAAGGTTGGCGTTGACAATGCTTAATGATTATGCCCTGGCAGTTGTAACAATATTGGTCGAGTTTTACTATAGAATACTTGTGGCTCTGTGACCTGTAGATCTCACGAGCCTGACTTAAACAAAAAATCGAAAAACAGAATCGACAATACAATTCTACATCGAATTAGTTGAAACATGCGACCAGACCCCGTATCATGATATGATAAATAAGAGCGTCGTCTCGTTCTATCGAACGGTGTTAGCCATTGATGGACGCTCTGTCTTGTCACTTATCGCGTGATAAGGCCGACCATGATACGCGGCCTAGAGGAGAATAGTTGGACATCTGGTCATCCAGGTATACTAAATAATGTTGGCTCAAGCTGACCCGGAGAACTTCGTTTGCTTCGTTTATTCAATAAATAGGAATAAAGTACAATAATAACCTTGCCTAGCGTGTCCTATCAGGTTACTTAAGCGACCGCACTGATTAGAGTTCTCCGGGACTTACTAAATATTAACAGTCCTATATCCCTCTCGCATTTTGGCGCGAAATTACACGTCTTTGGTAAGCTCTCTAAGCAGGTCTAAACTGTCAGTTACTTCCAGCCGGTATTTGATTGAAAACTTGTCAAAAATCGATGGAAACTTCGGGTAGCCCCTTAAGCTGAAATTTAGCATACTTATTTCGGCGAACGCAATATTACCGAGCTGACCTGAAGATGGACACAGAAAATAGTCATAGCAACTTTACAAGTTAATCCTGCCACTCTTTAAAAGCAAACGAGTTGGTGACTGGCTCACCGTGCATTAAAAAGTAAAGCCAGCAGTTTTTTTTTGTTAGAGATTACTTATTTACTTAACCAATATGACCGTGTTCATACAAAATGAAATGAATATTAATGAATAAGTCCATGGCAAAACTAAAAGTACTTACCTACCTCCTTAAATATGTTCATAAAAAAATATGTTTACCAGGCTCCGATCTGCACACACCTTTAAACGATTTGGTCAAATCAAGCCACTCGTTCCAATAAAAAAATGTATTAACCTAAACTCGTACGCCCAAAGGTCATATCATTATAATCCTAGTATCGCAAAACCACGTTAATTTAACACACATAAAACCCCTTATTACCGTTTCGTAAAGCATATAATCGTTTCATACTAACGCAATACTTTCTCGGTTCTCTATACGTGACCAACAAAAGCGCCATTGCTATCTCGACTCGTATACCACCGCCAAACTTAACTTTGCTAGCGGCAAAATTTTGAGCTTAACTTTGTTCATACGGGAGGTACGATTACAGTATGGCGCGAGTTCTGCCGCTGACGGTAAATGTAAGTTTGTAATCATATAATTCAAAATTTCTATTCTCTTGTCGTAATAAAATCATGCGCGCATGCGTTGTTGCCTCCGTTCTAAATTCGAACATTTTGTTTTTGTTTTCGGCCAGTTAAAGATTGTGTGACTTATGTTAGTCGTCCAATTTTATAGTCTGTCTGAACTACAGGCAGAATTCCACTTTGTTCCTAAAATTGAATAGGTACAATAATACCCCCTACCAATATAAAGAAAATTAACCAAGACTGTTCTGAATGCTGGTTAGGTACCTAAGTTGTGGCAAATCGATATCAAACATATTTTTATTTTACTGGATTCGAAGGAATTAACGTCACATAGTTAAAAAAAAATTGTGCTATTGTTCCCATTAGTCCGGGCCCCGATTAGTGATTCAAAATGTGACGTCACAGTTTGTCACAGGTATAATTCTTACTTTCATACATTACTACTATTAAGACAATGGGTATCGGAGCCCTGATCTAATTGTATATTTTTGCTGTCAGACTAGGTATCTTTAGATGCACATACGTTTTAATATGTTTTTTCTACTTATGTATAAGATACCTATTCATTCATATGGACCTAGTAAGAGTGTCTGTACCTAAGAAGCTAGATGTCCATACAAACATTCACCGGTCAAAGACAAATATACGTTTAACCTTACACCAATTACTTTACAGCCCATTGTTTCCGAATTCGAACTAATTAGCGGATACTTTAATGTTGGTGAAGTATCGATATAGGAGAACAAACTATTTATATAAAAATTTTTTTAGCTCTCAATCAATTAGTACCTGAAATAGTGTCTTTGAACTGTGGAACTAGACCTAGCCTTTCTTGAATTTTTTAAAAATTATTTTTTGAAAAACGATTTGCTGAATCAACTGTACGAAGAATGAACCCGCTCACAAAATTTCACGAGAATTGGATGAGAGACCTGTAAAGAAATTTTTTTTTTGCCCAAGTTGAAAGAGATTTTTTTTTGTTATACAACGACGGTGGCAAACAAGCGTTCGGCGCGCCCGATAGTAAGCCGACACCGCAGCCTATAGACGCATGCAACTCTGAAGGAGTAACATGGGCGTTGCCGACCCTTGATATGTTTGAGGATTCGCCGTGTTGACAGCTGTAGGAATAAATGCCCTCGCTCTCAACACAACGCATCCTCGGGAGCTCTGGCGACCTTGCTCACCAGGAACACAACACTACTACAGAGCAAGTAGTAGAACTAACGCAAATAATCTCAATATTCTCAAGTATACACAATACATCCTACGAAGGTAGTGCATCACGTTTCCGAGAATGATGTTGAGATAGATCTGCATAATATCGTTGACGACCTCTGTAGATTAGTTGGTACGAAGCCGGATGTTCCGGGTTCGAATCCCAGTAAGGGCATTTATTGTGTGATGAGCACGAATATTTGCTACTGAGTGGATGTTTTCCATGTATTTAAGTATAGATTTATCTATACGAATAATACTTTAAATATACGAAGCGCTCATAGCCCAGCGGCGCCTGCGAGTCGGAAACGATAACGCAGGTTAAGCAAAGATGGCAGCGGTCAGCCTTTGGATGGGTGATTGCCTGATGTTTGAGTGGTTTATATAAATGAGCGCTTCCGTGCTTTGGAAGGCACGCTAAGCAGTTGATCCCGGTTGCTGTCTATGACAGTAATCGTTAAGCCGAGTTAGAGGCCTCCGGGCGGTTTCAGAACTTCTAACAGTCGAGTTGCCCACTCACTTGACAAAGGGGGGACAACTGTTACTCGCGTCCGCAGGAGCTACCTACCACAACCCTGCACGTGTCTCCTGGGTGGTACTAAAGAGTGACAAACTTTAAAGGCCAAAATAATGTATGCCATACGATTAAATAAATATTTATCTATATATGTATTTATTCGTCTAGTAACCATAGTACAAAGCTTTACTTAGTTTGGGACTATGTCGATTTGAGTAAGAATGTGAAAAAAGATTAAATTCTTATTTTATTTATCTCCTGCTCTCGACATAGCGAAACGAGTTTGTAACTCATCTGGAGTTACAGGCTTCCATAGGCTAAGAGTTCCGTTTACCATCCAGACCAGACCATACAAGTTTATTTGCCACTATCATGGTAATAAATAAAGCTAATTTCTGTAGATGATCTATATAGTTCTTCCTCACACACCGCGCCTTTTAATAATCTTTAATCTAATTGAGCGACATGTTTCGAACTCTTCGGGACTTCTTCAGGATGAGTACTTCAAGCAACACTGCCGCAAAAACACTCATCCTGAAGAAGAACTCCCGAAGAGTTCGAAACATGTCGCGTGTAGTGACATTTAATTCTTGAGTTAATATAACCGTATAATCAATAGTATTTGTGTCACGGAAGTTTTCATTCGAATCGTTTATCTACTTCATTTATGATATTCCTATTATCAACCACATGTGAGAATCCTACCTACCCATACCACCACAATACGTACAGTCAAGGAATTTAATTGTTATGCCATTTAGAGCTCACTTTATACTGGATTCATCAAAGCTACTATTAAAAACCAAATTTAGTTGAAACCTAAATGGCCTAACAATTAAATTCCTTGACCGTACCTTAATCCATGTAACTTACTTTTTCGATCGATACAGGTATCGATACTATCGATAGTGCGAACACCGATGTAACAACACTACTAATTAGTCGACAAAAGTGCTAACAACGGGCTGACATTTCGTATGTACGAACACTAGTGTCGCAAGCACGTTACAATCGCGGTGCAAATTGGTTTCTGGTATCTGGTACTAATTAGTTGGATAAGATAGGGTTAATAGTGCATTCTATTCGGTTCCTTAGTGTTCCTACATTGAGTTTATGCTTGTTAGGTAAGTTTGTAGGAAAAACTTTTTTTGTCGTAATGTTACATTTTCTTTGTTTCATCTTCAAGTTTCATTTGACTTAATGAAGGAGGTTGGTTCTTCGATAGTCTTGGGCTATTATTAATAGATATTTTGACCCCAAGTAAAATTTAATATTTTGTTAGGGTTCCGTACCTCCAAAGAAAAAACGGAACAGGAGCTGATGAAACAGGAGCGAGTAGTCGTTCAGGCGGTGGACGGAGGTGAGAAATAATGAAGAAATTCTTGAATTTTGACTCCCTTTACTCAATTAAAGTTTTACATAAAAAATAACGTATTCGCTCGGTAGATGTATAAATGAGAGTGGGGCGCGGTCCCGTCCGCGCTGGCTGGTTGCTGACGCATGTGAGTGTGTGTGTGCCTGTGCTTGCATAGCACACATACGCTGGGCGTTAACATGTTGCCCCCCCAGGAACAACGTTCTGGTCTTCCACTGGCAGTGGGCATAGGCGATTGAAGGCGCGCCGGAGAGTTCCAGACGCGGTGAGTACGTCAGCCACTCGGGTCACACCGTCATGGCCGGGATAAAGTTGTGTTACTCTTCCTAGTAACCATTGATTAGGAGGCAGCCGGTCGTCCTTAACGAGCACCATTTCTCCCAAAGTTAGTTGTCCTCCATCTTTGGTCCATTTCTGGCGTTTTTGGAGTTCTGAAACGTATTCGTTGTAAAATCGGGTCCAAAAGTGAGCTTTAAGTCGCTGGGTTCGCATATAACGCGACAACGTGTGGATAGCAGCTGTTTCTGTACCCTGAGGAGATGGAAGCAAAGTGTTCGTTCGTCCGATTAAAAAATGAGACGGGGTTAGGGCTGAAAGATCCGACGGATCTGACGATAGAGGCGTAAGAGGTCTAGAATTCAAAAATTGCCTCAACCTGTGCTAAGACCGTGTTTAGCTCCTCGTAAGTTAAGTTAGTTAAGGAAATAATTCGCTTTAAGTGATACTTCACCGATCTCACTGCACTCTCAGCCAAACCATTAAAATGCGGACTATACGCTGGGGAAAAATGAAACTTTATTGAATTTTTGGACGCTTCAGAACTAATATTGTTTGAATTTTGTTTTAGGAATCGAGATAATTCCGTGCACGCCCCGACAAAGCATCTGCCATTGTCTGAATATATGTTAGCAGGCTTTCCTCTGCGGGCTGTGAATCGGTGTAGTGCAGCCAAAAAGGTTTCACTGCTCAGATCAGTCACAAGCTCAATGTGAACAGCCTTGACGGCCAAGCAGACAAAGATGCATAAATAAGCTTTAATTAAATTGCCACCCCTGCCCTTTCGGTTCAATATCATTACCGGACCAGCGTAATCGACAGCTGTATTGAAAAACGTATACTCAGCATGAAGCCGTGGTTCGGGGAGATCACCCATTATTGGCTGCCTAATTTTACCCGAAAAACGACAACATTTGACACACTTGTGTACAGTTTTTCTAGCTAAATTTCTGCCACCAATGACCCAAATTTTATGGCGAGAAGTTGCTATAAGAAGTTGCGGTCCAGCATGCATGAGTAAAATATGGTAATACCTAAAAAGAAGCATTGTGATGTGATGTGTTGAGTGTAGCAATATTGGGTGTTTCGTGTCAAAATGGTAAAATGAATTTGATACTCGACCTCCTACTCTCAGCAGAGCATCTGAAGTATTATAAAAGGGATTTAAATTATTTAGTTGATTTTTCACAGGCAAAGTATTATTAAGTTTTTAAATTCTGTATTCCTCAGGAAAGGTTTCGCGTTGGGAAAACCTACATAAACCGTTGAATGAGGAGTGAAGTTCGTCTAATTTTAAGTACCCAGTACGTTTATTATTCGGATGCAAACAATTATGCCTGAAACGCTGTACATACGCGATAATGCGTTGCAATGTGTTCCAGTTCGAAAACCTTTGAATAAATTCTGAGATATGGGTCCTAAAATCATTTTGTGTTGTACTTAAGGTACACTGGATTTTAAATTCTGGCAAATCGGTATCCTTTGCATATGTAGGTTGGGCAGGCCATGATGAATCCTTTTTTGACAAAAATGTTGGTCCGATCCACCATAAGGAGCAAGACTCTAAGAAGGCAGGGTTTGAACCACGTGATCCAATGTCAGCAGGGTTCAAATTGGTTGGTACGTATAACCATACCGATGGTTCAGACCTTTCCAAAATTTCTTGAATCCTATTATAGACATAAGGTTTAAGTAAATGATTTTTATTAGACTTTATCCAACCCAACACGATTGTTGAATCGCACCAGTAAATACAACGATTAATTGTCAATCTGAGTGATGATTTAACTTTTTCTACCAGCCGAGCAGCTAGAAGTGCACCATTCAGCTCCATTTTTGGAATGGTAATAGGCTTCAGCGGCGCTACGCGACTTTTTGCCATCACCAAATGAACGGACACCTCGCCGTTTCTTGAGATAGATTTGAGATAGACGCAAGCCGAATAAGCTTGGATAGACGCGTCTCCAAATGCGTGTATTTCTATTAAGGTTGAGGATTTGCTGAGCACGCATCTTGGGATGCGAATGTTATTTATAGCATTAAGTGAATCAACAAATTTACTCCAAGCGTCTTGAATATCTGAGGGAACTGCTTCGTCCCACGTAATCTTTGAGGACCACAGTTTCTGAAGTATTACTTTAGCGGTAAGTATACATGGATTAATTAATCCCAATGGATCAAAAACTTGTGAAATTAGTGATAGTATGACTCTTTTACTAACGTGATTGGTGTTTTTGATAGCAACTGAGTACAACAATTTGTCTTCTTTGCAGGCCCATAATAACCCTAAGGTTTTTGAAAAATCATTGTGACTGAGGTTGAATAAACCGTCACTGCTATCATCATTAATAATATTATTGATTATATGTGGATGATTTGAGTACCACTTACGTAAATAAAACTGATCCTGTTCGAGTTGTTTTATAACACCTTGGCAAATATGAATCAATTCATCAGCGGTTGATGCTCCGGTTATGAGGTCATCAACGTAAAAGTCGTGTTGAATGATTTCAGAAACTATTTTATCTGGGCATTCTATACCCAACTGTTTGAGGCACCTCGTGGCCAAATACGGGGCACTTGACGTGCCGTATGTAATTGTTTTAAGTTTATAAAGCTTAAGGCTTTCTTGTGGCTCAAAACGCCACAGGATTTGTTGCAGTTGTTGTTGGTCTGGACTAACGTTGACCATCCTATACATTTTTGCAACATCTGCAGTTGCTATGAACTGATGCTGTCGTAGTCTAATCAAAATGCTTATCAGATCATCCTGAACTGTCGGGCCAACCATTTGAATGTTGTTGAATGACAATCCTGACGTCGTGACAGCAGAGCCATCAAAGACCACGCGAAGACGTGTTGAAAGACTTGTCTCGCGGACAACGCAATGATGCGGAAAAATGAAGGAGTGTGTGTCCTTTTCAGGACTTTTGTTCACTTCCATATGGCCTAAATCTATGTATTCCTGCATAAAGTCGCAATATTGTTTCTTCAAAGATGGATCTTTGGTAAGCCTCCGCTCTAATGATTGAAACCTGGCTAATGCTCGGTCATAAGAATCACCCAACTTGTCAGGAGAGTCCTTTAATGGAATAGCAACAATGAATCGTCCATCAGAATCACGACGAAAATTCTCTAAAAAATGTTGCTCACATTGTTGCTCTTCCATTGATATTTGTTTACGTTGAGGCACATTTTCGTGTTCAAAAAACTGTGTTAATTGATTTTGTAGATGTTCATCGTGTGTAATAATGGCATGCTTGCAATGGACTGTATTTGATTGTTTGTTTGTTTTTATAAGACCGGAAATTAACCATCCAAACTTGGTTTTACTTAACGTCGGCATGTTCGTACCTAATGAAATATTATGCGAGCATAACACGCTCCAGAAAATATCCGCTCCAAGAAGCATATCTACTTCGGATGGTATATTGAATGTCGGATCAGCTAGTGTAATATTTGGAGGAATATTAAACAGCATTTTGCTTATGCGCACTGTGGGTAATTGTTGTGTGATGCGTGGAACAACAAAACAATTTATGTTTGCCGTGTATGGTTCTATAAGTGATGATAAGGTGATGCCGCATTGTTGTGTCAAACGGGAAGTTTGTGCGTTCAACCCTTCAACTAACGACGAGGTCGAAGCGGTTGGTAAGTTTAATTTTGTACATAATTTTTGAGTTATAAAACTCGAAGTGCTCCCGTTGTCCAATAGGGCGCGAACAGTGTGTTTTTGTCCATTATGATCGGTAACATGAATTAAAGCTGTGGACAAAAGCACGCAGTTGCTTTGAACAACTGATAAGGTAACGTTATTTTGTGAATCACCACTTTCTTTTTCTGTGTAATATTCATCTGTTTCAGGAGACTCCAGTGCATCCAGCGGCGCAGGCGCGGCAGACGGCGCGGCGCAGAGGGCGACGCTGCTGTGCGGCGAGGACGCATTTGCTGGAGCCGCATCGTGAGAATGCAGTAGGCTGTTCAGGGGTTTATTCCACAAACGACACGGACCAATTCTGCACACGTTTGCGCTGTGCCCTTGACGTAAGCAGTTTAAGCATAATTTTAATGATTTTGCCTTTTGCATTCTCGCGTCTAATGAGAAAGATTTAAATTTAAGACACCGATATAGTGCGTGGTTGTTACTACATAATGGACACATATACGGTCTCTCAGAAGGAAGAGATTGAGGGCTGACTACTAATGTTTTGTGGCGATAATGTGTATTTTCACTGTATCGGCGCTTATTATGAGTATCCTCCATTGTTTCTAAGAGGTCAGCACGACCTTTAATAAATTGCAAAAACATTGCAAGAGTGGGTAAGTCCGCTAAAGTACTACGGTGTTCTTCCCATTCCCGTGTAGTAGCAGTGTCAAACTTTTGTGAAATTGTGTAAATTATGAGTATGTCCCAATGCTCAGTAGGCAATTTAAGGGTTTTTAATGCACGTAAATTCCTATTGACAGTATCAATGATGTTACGCAACGCCTTGGAATTCTCTTTAGATAGTGTTTCAATACTGAATATAGCTTGCAAGTGATTATTAACGAGAAGTCGCTTATTGTTAAATCTGTCACAAAGCAGATCCCAAGCTACATCGTAATTTTCCGCCGAGAAGTCAAGCGATCGTACAATCAGAGCAGCACTATCTTTTAATGCAGCGCGTAAGTAGTGAAATTTGTTTATTTTAGGTATCGTTTCATCTAAGTGCATAAGTGAGCTGAACGTATCGTGAAATTCCAACCAGTCCTCATATTGTCCCGAAAAGTTAGGCAAATGAATGGTTGGCAACTTAATGTTTGGCCTTCCGTGATGCCCACAAGAACCTGAGACTGACCTGGACTCGTGCGCGAGGCCCGCAGAGCTCCCGCTTCTCTCCACCACCTCTCGAGCAAGCGCGACTGCACCGAAGTACCTCGATTCAAACGTTTCACGGTCCGAGTAATGCTCGTCTGGAATTTCAGATATGTTTTCTATGTCAGATTGCACAGAATCATAATCGGAATAAATCTCTTCAATTTTCGTCAAACGAATGTTTAGTTCGCTAACTTGCAATCTGCTTAATTGCGGACAACTGTCTAGAGATTTTAAATAGTTCTCAAATTGAGTAACTTTCGTTTTGAATGTAGCTCGTTGTTTAACTAATATTTTTATATCCATTTTATCCATTTGTTTTTTATGCACTGACTTAGTTTAATGTACTTACGACGAGTAATATGACCAAGTGTGATACTGTAAGCAAGAAAGTTGATTGTGAACTTTTAGGTTGATTGTGAACTCCTTTTCTCGAACTGTCCACGTAACGGCCCGTTAACTGTTCGCGATCCTTTGTTCCCTTGTGCACGATGTATGGGTGTGGTTTTTCTTTATTCGGCTCGTGGGACCATATGATGAAACAGGAGCGAGTAGTCGTTCAGGCGGTGGACGGAGGTGAGAAATAATGAAGAAATTCTTGAATTTTGACTCCCTTTACTCAATTAAAGTTTTACATAAAAAATAACGTATTCGCTCGGTAGATGTATAATTGAGAGTGGGGCGCGGTCCCGTCCGCGCTGGCTGGTCGCTGACGCATGTGAGTGTGTGTGTGCCTGTGCTTGCATAGCACACATACGCTGGGCGTTAACACCCTTATAGGATCACTTTGTTGTCCGTCCGTCCGTTCGTCCGTCCGTCTGTAAAGACCCTTTTTCTCAGGAAAGCGTGGGGGTATCAAGCTAAAATTTATACAAAATACTCAAGTCTACTGTACATTGGAGCTGTGAAAAAATCAAACTTCTAAGCCAACGCAATCAAAAGATACAGCCGGTTATGCCGCAAATTTCCGCAAATTTTCGAAACTCGCAACGGAATAAAAACCTACAGGGTAGGTACTTCTCGTAAACTCAGAATCTTGTTTGGCACGAAGCAACGTCTTGTAGCACAGATAAAGGAAACAGCGAAAACCGTAATTTTTTGTACGGAACCCTCGGTGCGCGAGTCCGACTAGCACTGGGCCGGTTTTTTCTTGTTGAACGAGTGAATGAAGTGCACGAAGATCTTTGTTATGCCCAAACAAAAGGGCGAAAATTCTTTCGTATGTCTGGGCGGCCGAGAGACATAATGAGAACATGTACCTACAGGTCGCATTTCTCAACTGATTCTCGTGATTTTGAGTGCAGGTTCGATGATTCATCATCATCATCATCATATCATCTGAAAGACGTCCACTGCTGGACATAGTCCTCCCCCAAAGAGTGCCAAAGTGACCGATCCCTCGCCACCCGCATCCAGCGGACTCCCACAACCTTTACCAGATGGTTCGCCGATTATATACATAGATTATTATCTATTATTGCCAATATTTTTTTTTTTTTAAGACACTTGCGAGTTTTACTGGTCATAGTGCCACTAGTTGTTATGCTATCCCCTTTATCCAGCAGACAAATTTTTACAACAAGGGCTTGGAAAAAAATTTAAATATTGTGATAGATCGTTTTTATAGAGACTTGTCGACAAACTGTTAAAACAGTTTTGCAGGAAAATGTATTAGATCAAGTTTTGTATCCCATTGTTTAGTAACAATATATACACAAAAAAGCCCATACCACGGGTTATTGCCCGTGTAAAAACTGGATCCACGAAAACCTACATTTGGTGGAGTCTTAAAATGTGACACAGGAGACGTAACCATGTCAATAACGACAAAAAAGTTGATTTACTAAAAAATACATGATAGAGCACACAATGAGTTCAAGGCATCGGATATGCCATATCCTATACCAGATAAAGTTGATTACACTGTAGCACCCTGCACCCAACGAGAGCCTCCCAGCAATTAATCATGCGATAAATCATCCTCCTAGCGTTATTCCCGGTTGTGCCCCAAAGGATCCGTTTTGACACCTAACCCCAATATTTGGCATATGCACTAGTTTTACGAAACCAACCGCCACCTGACCTTCCAACCCGGAGGGAAAACGAGACCTTATCGGGATTAAATAAAAAATCATAGGTACGAGCCGGGATTCGAACGCACGACCGCTGCTTGAGAGCCGCTTGCCTGAAGCACTAGGCTACCGTAGCTTAGCCATAATAATCGATACAATTTAATTAGAAGCGATACATACATACATGTTTATACTAATATTGTATTGTGCAAGGATGAAACAAAAGAGTTACGCCGACTGTACTAAGCTAACTGCATGTCCAAGACGTATACTTTCATACATTTCGCTAAGCGGTCATCCCATCCATATCCAATCTAATTCTCCATAGACACAAGGCGGATAAGGTCATGTACACACACAAGAATCGAACTGACATTGAATTTATTTTAAATTAACATGTGAATAAACCTTCTTGTTTAAATTAAATGGTCTATGTTTGGATGAGCTATTGACGTTAGAGAATTTATTAAAGCGTTTTTTTTGCTATGTCCAACTAAATAAAAAAATATAAACTTGACAGTAGTGAAAGTTTCAGTAAGTAGTTCTTTATTAGGGGAAACACAGAAAAAGAAATATACAGTTATTTACAAAGGGAAAAAAGGCAAGGCTTTTTCTGTTTAGGTAAGTGTCAAATAAACTTCACTACTACCTAGTCTTTTTTTTGTCAGCGTTGGTTGTGTCAAAAATTGAAGACCTACAGTGAATGCTCTATTTCAGTGCCTCAAAAAAGGTAAAAAAAAAAATCTTTAGGATGAGAAAGAAATATATTAGACGCATGTGTATATCGCTCTTTACGCGTCAAAGACAAAGCAGTGTTGCCACAATAATAACGTATTATTGCGGGCTATCTGATCCGTATTATTTATTATTTATCTGCGTTCTGCGCATGACAATTTTATACATTAAACAATGGCCATGCGTTGAAATATACGTGTATATGGTTGATGTTCAGATGATTTTACTAATTTATAATGATATTGTCAAATTGTCACAATGACTAAAATTAGAGATTCTTTCAAATTTCATACATACATACATACATACATATAATCACGCCTTTATCCCTAAAAGGGTTAGGCAGAGCACATGAAACTTTTGTTCCAGTGCCACTTTTAGCATAAATATGGGTATAAAAGATCGACAAAATGTGACATTGCAGTGACAGGTTGCTAGCCCATCGCCCACAACACACTTCAACCCTGTTCCCTTAGTCGACTCTTACGACACCCACAGGAGGAAAGGGGGTGGTGCTATTCTAACCCGACACCACACGGGGAATGTGTGTCAAATTTCATGTATTTAATACTATTTGCTACCGTAAGTTTTTGACATCTGTTTTTTGCAATTTATTACTACTACTACTCTGGATGAGCGTAGTAAAAAAGAATTTATTTTTAACCCCCGACGCAAAGAGAGGGGATTAGTTTAAGTGTGGGGGGAGGGAGGGGGGTAGTGGGGGATTTAAATTATTTAAGTTTTCACTTCTGCCGACACTCCCGGAGTGCAACCCGGTGTTTTTTATTCGAAAGCTGATGTGATCCCGAGTATTTTTGTTTCAGAATGCCAGAGTTATGTTCTTCCCAAGCTAGTACTGCGACGAATCCCGCGCAGCTCCTAGCGCGTGCGCAGACCACATGTACACGAAACCAAAAGGCCTATTATATGTCTATGCACGACAGTACACGCCGCGGCATTCTCCGTTGGATGATAGATGGTGCTACGGAAGGCAGGAAATAAAACATATGAACGATCTCCTCGTACAGTCGACTCCATACGCTCTGATAGGTTGCAAAATATCTGAGCAACCTTATACCCCAGATTAGGGGTCGGCAAAATGTTTAGACTTAGAGCCAGATTCCGGAAAAATTACGATTTTATGGAAGCTCAAAGAGCCACAGTACCAAATTTTAGGGAAAATAATAATTTCGGGTGAGTCTGCAAAGTGAATGGTTTGGTTTGTAATGTATGTGTGTTTGGTTTCGATAAAAATAATCATATTTGCCTCGCGCTATTTACGATTTTTTTTGTCTGATTTTCATATAAATACAAATTGCTTTGGGGAACCTAAAGAGCTGCAACAAACCTTCCAAAGAGCCGCATGCGGCTTGCGAGCCGCGGTTTGCCGACCCCTGCCCTAAATAATAAAGCCGTGTTCCAACATTTCACTTGCATACTCATAGTTTTCCAACTAATCTCGACCAATGCAAATAAAGCACTAGGCACCGATGACTAATCTTAGGGTCCTTAATAGTCCCTATAGAAGTATAGATGTACAGCATGACTCTATACTTCTGACACCGTGTATCCTACTATAATATTATGAATGCGAAAGTTTGGATGTTTGTTACTCAATCACGCTTAAACTGCTTAACCGATTTGAATGAAATTTTTCACGAAGATAGTTTATAGGCTGGATTAAAATAAGGGATAGTTTTCACGATTTCGCGGGCAGCAGCCAGTAGGTACATTACATTTACTTGCACTATTCGTATGTAAGTAAACAAACAAGTCATTACTTAATAATAGGATGCGGGTTTGTGTTCGGTCGTATATCACATAATTTAAGTAAGTTCAAAATGCGAAGTCCATATTTTCCGAACAGATTTGATGTCGAGACGTTCAGAATGTTCTAGTTTTCCACATAAATCTCCACTTGCGTCATGTTTGTTTCGGCCAACCTTCATAACTCCATTGGCAATAAAACATTTCGGTTTGCTTTGCAAGTTAGGCTATTACTATTCATTACCAGTTCCGAAAATACCACCCTTGTTTGAATGGGAATGTAAACTAAGTTTAAGTATACTTAGCATGTGAAATTGTGATCTTGGGCAATAAGGTGGCAGCTAGGTGCCATTAGGTGCCTCACATCACATTTATAAGTATTGGGCTCCTAGCGGGGTCTATTAATCGATGCGATTTTGAAATAAGAATCAAAGATTCGTGCAAATTAATAGTGGAACCGACTGTTTAAAAGTTTAGGGTCGTGAGATTGAAAAACTAAATCCGAACCCGTCCCGGAGATGTAGAAGATGGCGCAAGGCGTCGTTCCCAGCTTTGTGGCTATGCAACGTTGGTGTATGTGTCATCCTCCACACAATTCAGAAGCCCGAACTTTGGACACCGTCCAAAACCTATTGGAAACGGGGTCCAGATATGATTTGTAAGCATCCCAGCGAACGGCGGATAAAAAAAGAATAGTCTAGTGATGCGAATGATGGTGTTGTGTGTAAATAATATAGGTATTATGAGAAGTGCATTGGTAGCGTCCGCACGTATGGTCTTGTAGTTACCCAAACGATCGTTTAATCGAAATTTAATTACATAGGTAAGGTAACCTATCGGATTCACTAAAATTTGTTGACCGAATATCGTTTGTCCGAAAACTTTTCGTATTTTTATGAGTTCTCCGAATATACAATTCATTACTTTTTTCATTTACCATTTGATGTTATCCAAATGTTTCAGTTGTCTGAAAAACGTTTACTCCTACAGTCATTTGAGCTTTGACTGGTTACAACTTTTGTTTCACAGACAATTTTTTAGCCAAATGTTCATTTTGAGTGAAATTCAAAGTAGTTTTACAGAAACTCTAAGGCAGGTCGGTGTAGGTACGACGACAAGCGAAGCGAGGTGGAGTGTTAGGTGAACTGCGACGCTACAGAGCGCGAGCCGAGCGAGCGTAGCGGTGCCGCGGCAGCGGCCGGCGAAGCGCCAGAACTGAACACTTTTTTACTACCTAATACTTAATGTACTGTATAAGTAAGGGTCAGGTCAGAAGAAATAACATGATAAACAAATGTTGTAATTATTTAGTATCGATTTATTTAAAGAACACATATAAATAGGTATTAATAGAATTAGTAATACATTCTTTACCATAAACACAGCTTTGGGAGGGTAACCTCAGTTTAATTTTAAACAGTTTGCTAATGTTTTTAAATAGGTATTGAAAATGCATAGGTAAGTAACGACCAGTTTCATAGACAAACACATGAATTTGTTACATATGTGTACTCCGTGTGAACAATAATATGTCAAATATAATAAAGCTGATTTGATAAAATACGAACAGATTATCAACCGAGTCATTACGTCGTTATAATGATATTGCGGGTAATTGGGAATCATTGATTTGTCAAATAGTTACAACAGCTAAACCATAAAATGACCAGCCGTAAACGTCGCGAACTAAAGTGTCGGACAAACGAAGAAAAAGGCAAACGATGTTTGTTGAATAGTAAATGCCGAAATGAAAATAGGACAAAAAAGTTTAGTGATTCAGATAGGTAACCATGATTACCTACGTGACTAACTTAGACCTATACGTGATAATCCTAGAAAATTGTGGCTAAACAATTAAGTAAGTCCTGAGTATGACAACAAATTACGATTTAATTTTCAATTAAAAAACGCATATTTATTCAACGAGTCCCTTATTATAAATTAAATATTATCTGCTTTAAAACCACATACCCAGTTACACCATTACACTCCAAATCTCCCGAGAGCTTTTCAAAAGCTCAACCTGCAGCCTCCGATACGATCAAAGCTCGTCAGCTGTCGCTACCAGCATTATTGATAGTGTGTTGAAAACTTAAAGCTTAAAGAAAGTGTGATGTCCGGATTTAGATACCGTCTCCTGTTATGTTAGGTATACGTGCGTGCTTAATCACCGTGCTTTGGTGGCGGTAGCTGTTTAATTTAGAGTTCCGTGGAGGATGGCTATGGGACATTGCTACTACGTCTACGAAGACCGTTTGTCTGACAATCGTATGGTATTATGGATTTTTATTGTGAGCTATATACGGTAGGGTGAGGTGGCTCTAAGTATGCTTTTATTAGGCTCTGTGAACTGTAGAATTCAAGAGCCTGTATGTGCTTTAAAACATTTGTTTTCTAAAAACTGAATCAACAAAAATGCATTTATGTATTTTTTATTGAACCTGCTCACAAAATTTCACGAGAATCGGTTGAGAAATGCAACCTGTAGATAACAGCCGGGCAGCGGGACATCTTGACATACGAAAGAATTTTGGCTCAAGCTGAAACGTAGAACGTCCCCCGCTTCGCTTGCTCATTCTATTATTCCAAACAAAAAAGATCTTAGAACCAAGAGGAACTTAGTTTGGGCTACAAAAATGACACTGAAAAACATTATATTTGTTCACGTTTTCGCGTCTTTTACCTTTTAACAATTAACCTGTACTCAAACGTAATCTAAAATCAATTATTTACAAGACACGCAGCAAAATCCATGAACCGAAAAACACGATAAATTACAATTACATGAAGAAAATAAACAGTTATCATCAAATATTAGCATAAAAAGAACAGTTAATGTAACAGTTAACACGTATAACAAAAACCGTGAAATTTTACCGAATCTATAACAGAACTGCAAGGCTATCACTAGACGGCGCGCGAGCTCTCTCGATTTTGCACGCTCTATCCGTCTCTCTCTTCTTAGAACACTTGGAACAAGGGGGAGAAAAATCGAGAATATGTCGCGTCTCATGATAAACGTGCAGGTGTGAGAAAGACAAGTGATCGCGGACTTAGCATTCATGTAATTTTAGCCATGTTATGGGATGTTATTAAATGTTACAATAACATCTACTGCGTATGAATCGTTCTTCAACATAATGGTGTTTCATATTTTTATCCTTGTTGCACTATGTTGTACCACGTTTTATAACTTCTTTGTGGACAATTTTAACGATGATTTTTACTCTCAACTTGGAAACAGCGGCATTTTTTGCGGCAAATTTGTGTTCGTACTAAAAGAAAACGTTTTAACCTCGTAAGGCCCAAGCTGTTTTTAGGACTTATATAATAACGGCCCAGTGTCCTGAAAATAGGTCATAAAAATACTTTATTTTTGAAATTTCGAGCCCCTTAAATAGAGTTTAAATTTTATTACCAAAAGTTAATGAGTTGTGCTGTTAAGCCTGAAATTATTTGTCCTAAAATTATGCCGATGGGCCTTACGAGGTTAAATAGTATAAGTTAACGGATATATTATTCGATGTTATAAATAAGAGGTATAACTATTCAATTAATTTATCCTGAATTGTAAAGCGTGTTTTCTACAATACAGTATACCTACCTTAAGAAATTATAGACCGTATTGTAGAAGTTTTTATTTAATTGCAGGATGTAATTTACCGCTAAGAGTAATATTAAAACCAAAAGTAAAAATGTAAAAAATTGGTCCCTCTTGGCAAAGCGACAATGATACTATTAAATTTCATCTATAATTTACATTCTTACGAATATTTTATGAATTTACATTTTTACTTATTTTCGATCCAATTAAATAGAATGCAAATCTCAGACCAACCTATAGGTACTATGGCCACTTTCTACTATACTAGGTAATTGACTGCCTTTAAAAACAAATACACGGTCTAATCATTCCACGACAAAAAGTAGCGATTAGTCCACGGGCAGATTCACTAAAAAATGTCACTAGACCAGAGATCATCAACCCGGACCGAAACAAAGGCTGTAAAAAGACTATTATAACCGTTTAATGTGATATATAAACAGTTTTTAGATAAAGCTTTTAAGTCAGAGATAAGTAGCGATGATCGATTGTGGGAAGAGCAAGACTGGTATTAAGTATTAACGCTTACCAACAAATCGTTTTGAAAAATCCGGACTTAGTCTGACCTCCAAGTATGCATAGTTTTTATTAATAGAGGGTTTAAACTATACTGGACACGTGGTGAAGCGATACAGACTGTGAATGCAAGAATGGTGACAGTAAGTTACATTTAAGTTGCCCGGTTAGCTTGCTTAGTTGCTTAGCGTGTATGGAAGATAGCATCGTTAGTGGGTGCGAGAGGTTTTGGTACTTGGAAAAAATAGTATGTTTATGTGTTTTGTTACTCAATGGGTTTTTTTTGGTAGAAAGGCTTCGTCTAGTTTCATCATATCAGCCGAAAGACGTCATAGGCCTCCCCCAAAGAGTGCAAAAGTGACCGCCACCCATATCCAGCGGACTCTCGCGACCTTAGTCCACCTTGTAGGCGTCGACGCCGCGCCTTCCGGTACGTGATCGCCACTCGAGAAACTTTCCGCCCCAACGGCTATCGGTTCTGGTTTGTTCATTTATAATTTTAAATTGCAGTATTGAAAGATGGGTGATAATGCGAAACATTTTTTTTGTGAGAGCGTTATATGTTATTATACAATACAATACAAATACTTGCTCTTTATTACACACCTTAAAACAGGAATCAAATAGACATAACAACTTATAAAGTAATAGATGTTGAAAACAGAGAGTTATCATGTTTCACTAGTAAATAATTCTACTAAGCTTACGTACTGTTGAAGTTTTGAAAGCATCACTAATGATCTCCAAATTATTGTTTTTTTTTTTGCTTGCATATGTCTTAAGCTTATTTCAAACAATGTAGTAGTATAGAAGTCGATTATATTTTTAAAACAAATATGTATTCTGATCGCTAACAAGTTTTTCCTACTATAAAATATTACTCGTATTGCTACTTAATAATAAAGCATAAATATCCACTTGAAATGATCAAGAAAATTAAGGCAGCTCCACAAAAAAGCGCCTCATATATTATGCGGTTGACATACATAATAATATAATCCATATAATAACATTTTCTCATAATAACGCCATTAGAATTAGTGCGCTCGCCGCGACTGCGTGTGCGGGCGCACAATTACGTCATGTCACAAGTCAAAGGATGTAACGGTTTATATTGTATCTGATGTGTATGTGAAGGCCGTTGGGGTGGAAAGGGTCTCAAAGGGGCGACCACGTACCGGAAGACGCAGGTTGGGTAGACTGCCCACAAGATGGACTCATCGTCATCCTCCTAGCGTTATTTCCGGTTCTGCCCCTAAAGGAGCCCGGGGTCCGCTTTGACACCTAATCCCATGATTCGGCATAGGCATTAGTTTTACGAAAGCGACTGCCATCTGACTTTCTAACCCAGAGGGAAAACTAGACCTTATTGGGATTAGACCGGTTTCCTCACGTTTTCCTTCACCGAAAAGCTAACGGTAAATATTCCGTACATAAGTTCAGAAAAACTCAATTACCCCAGGAAACCAAGAAAGAAGGATCCAAGAATCCTAAAAAAAATCCATCGGGAAGTTAATATATAAAAATAAATGACATTATGTTTTTTGTGTGATTTATTTATTATTCTTGAAGAGCTCCTGTAAATTAACCAAAACAAAAATTAAAATTTCTATTAATATTTTCCGTCTTTTTTCAGGAATTGGTTAAATTAAATATCGTTTTTTTTGATGACTAATATTTTGGTGGATTTTGAGTTACGTAATTACTAAAATGATAATATATCAGTTACACACAAAAAAGCTGCTGTTCTGAATTATTTCCAAATTTCCATTTTTTTTTCCATAGGTACTAATGAAAATAAAATGCTTGGGCTAAATGGTATGAGCCGGGATTCGAATTGTCATGAGCGCGTGAACAAATACGCGTTATTTTTAGGGCTCGCGGTCGTGTCCGGGTTTCGTGTACACGTGTCGGGTACCCGTGTTCGTGTAACCCGCCCGCGGGTCTAAGTGACCGGTCCGAACGGATCCGTGTAATTAGCGCACGGGTACCCGTGTACACGTGTACACGTGTACACGGGTACCCGCGTCCTGTTTACACGCGGGTAGTACTACCCGTCCTTGAGTTGTGGTGTGAAGCTAGGAACTATCCCGTTGTTCTAAGAATGTACATACAAGTACTAAATGAGTGTTCGTAGCATTGCAATTATAACATATTATTTGTGAATAAAAATAGCATAGGAATAAATGTAACAAATTATAACAAAGTACGTAAAGTTCGCCTCCTCAAATTCATATTTAAAAAAAGTAACTACGAAACCATGCTAATGTTATAAATATGAAAGTGGGTCTGTCTGCCTGTGTCTTTCTGTTACCCCTTCACGCTTTAACAGCTGAGTTGATTTAGATAAAATTTGGTATAGAGATTTGAGTCTGGGGGAGGGACATAGGATATAAACGAGTTCCACGCGGACGAAGTCGCAGGCAGAAGCTAGTAAGTTTTATCCCGTAAAAAAACATTCCATGTAAAAAAGAGGCCAAGTCTCGAAACTCTTCCACCTTAAAAAGCTGTGAGAAATTTCGTAGTACCAAGTCTCAGGCATTCTCATTATTCTTTATTTGCCAGCTAAATAGAATTTTGCCACTTGGCAATCACACCACTTTACTGCTTTTATGGATTTTTGCACACCTTAAACTATGAAGTATTGTGTAATTGCCAAGTCGCAAAATTATATTTAGCTAGCAAATAAAGAATAATAAGAATGCCTGAGACTTGGTACTACGAAATATCTCACAACTTTTTACGGTAGATGAGTTTCGAGACTTAGCCTCTTTTTTACATGGAATGTTTTTTTTTTATGGGATCTTACTTCTTTTCGTAGGTTATTGTGTCATCAATACATACAAATTACGAATGCAGGCTCATTCTTGCTTTTGAATTTTCTCCCATTCGCTGCAAATGTAACTTTGTAATCCTAAATATTTATATGGGATTACAAAGTTATTTTTATGCGTATCTAGACATCTGGGCCGAAATTTGCAAAATATTTTATTTTCATCTTGATTTTAACACTAAACACTAATTATGTTCTAAATTAGTGTTTTTGTTGATAGTTCAGTGAATATGTGTGACAAAATTAAGAAACTTTGACTAGTTATAATTCTTAAACTACTGCTTCAAATTGAATGAAATACACCATGTTTAAACAATGCCTGCTTGGTTACTGAAAATTCAGGCTTCCAGTTTTATTCATAACGAAGTTATTGGGGGGTCAAAAACGGCCTGAACTGCTTCGAAAAAAGATGGTACGGCAGTGCCGCTTTTTTGCTCGACTTGGCGGGGGCACCGCCGTGCCCCCAGATTTTTATTTGAGCTTAAAATGTGAAAAATAATGTAGTAACATTAATCTAGTTTTGGTTTTGAACCATAATAGTAACGAAGCTGGTGGTCTAAAATTGGCCGGTCCCAATTTAGAAATAATGATGAGACTTTACTGCATTTATGAAATTTTGCATACCTAAATAAAACTATGTAGTATTGTGCGATTACCAAGTCACAATAGTACATTACGTAATTAGGGCGGTGAATTCGTGAATGCCCCAGATCGCAGGTGTTTGTGCGTAGCGTGCAGTAAAACTCGTATTATGGCCAGGTGTGACGTAAAATTTTATTTAGCAAGTAAATAAAGCCCCCCACAAGGTGGACTGAGGACCTAGTAAAGGTCGCGAGAGTCCGCTGGATGCGGGTGGCGCAGGACCGGTCACTTTGGCACTCTTTGGGGGAGGCCTATGTCCAGCAGTGGACGTCTTTCGGCTGATATGATGATGATGACGATGATTAAATAAAGATTAATGAATGCCTTTTAAGTTTAAGAAGAGTTTTGAGACAGCCTCTTTTTTCCATGAAATGTTTTTTATGGGATGAAACTTACTAGCCCACGACTCCGTCCACGTGGAACTCGTTTATATCCTATGTCCCTTAAGACCCCTTCCACCTGCCCCTTCTACTTCCCTAATATAGCCGTTCAGCGGTAAAATACCACAGCTCGGGTCGGCGAAGATAACAGATAAAAGTACATTATTGTTGAAGCAAGGGACGTAGGCAATTGCTGGCTGAGTATTAATTTTAAATGGACGACCTTGGGAGACCTGTTTCGCCGGCAGGTGACGAACAAAACAAACAAAGTAAACTTAAGACGTAAGTAGTTAGCTTCCATTTTTTTGTTGAAATTTCGACTTTATCGCAAAGGCATACAACTTAATATTGCTACATCAACGATGTTTAGTACGTCCGAAATTGTAAGATAAAATTCTGTCAAAAACGCAAGCAGAAAACAACTTTTTCATGAGAGCATAAAATCGTACCGTTATCCGATATCGAAATAATTATGGTATACTTTGAATCGGTAACGTAAAATCGTTTTGTTTGAGTAGGTACCTTTATTTAAAAATGATAACGGTATACATTGAAGCAGTAGCAAAATTGTCGTAATATCGTTTTGTTCGAGTACCTTTATTTAAAATGATTACTGTATCCTTTAGATAGGTAGGCAGAGTAATGATGCAAGTATCGTTTTGATTCAGTGCCTTTATTCGGTGCTCATATTCAACCTCGTGAGTAAAGGTACGGTTTGAAAAGGTATACCACATTCAGTCCCTTATTTAGAACCATAGTGACGGTGGAGGAAAATGAAGACTTAGCAAATGTCAACTCTATTTGAATGACGTTAAGGATCAAAAGTGCTAAACATTAAATTTCCTCGACTGTACAATACAATAAGCGCTCGGTTAATATTAAAAAGTTCTCACGTACAGTCAGCCATGACAGTGGGCTACCACTTTTGTGCTTGACTGTACTTACCTACTGTTTCTGTTTAGCTATCATATCTATAAGCGGCTATTAATAAAA
Source organism: Epinotia demarniana (assembly GCA_945867215.1). Classification (NCBI taxonomy): domain Eukaryota; kingdom Metazoa; phylum Arthropoda; class Insecta; order Lepidoptera; family Tortricidae; genus Epinotia; species Epinotia demarniana. The sequence goes on from OX244275.1 coordinate 17,587,451, forward strand.
GTTAAACAGTTTGCGTGCCCTTTGCCGGTCAATCATTAAATAAAATACTGGGTTTATACAATATTATGACGCAATAGAGCAAACATAGGCTTCCTGCGATATTTCCTTTTGCCACATACCTAATATAAAACAACATCGTACACACCAAACCCATAGAGTTGCTAATGCAAATAGAGTAAAATGAAATAAATAAATTATATTTGCCTCAACTCAAACGGCCGCGGACGGTCCGAACCCGCGTGTAATTAGAACCCGCGGGTACGTGTGTACGGGTACACGAGTACCCGGGTACCCGCCCGCGGACCGGGCGGGTTCGGGCGTGTCCGTGTGGAACGGACGCTTAGCACCGCGGGCTTAAGAACACGGGTATTCGGGCGGGCGGGTTTACACGTGTAGCGGGAGCCCTAGACTTATTTAACGCGTCATCGCGTTATTTTTCTTTGAAATACCAGTATTTTTCTCTTTAGATTAGTCCTTGTTTCCTTATTGAACTGATTCTTAACTGCATGACTGTTTGTTTAAATTTAGATATATTTATTTATTTAAATATAGCCGAAAGACTATTGTTTGAAACTTCAATCGAAAAAACAACAAACTTGGTTTTCATTACCTTTTTTTACCGTAGCCAGGGTACCTACTCAATACTGCCAAAATATATTTTTAAATACCTGCCAGCTAAGTGAAGAAAATTATATCGACACTATCATCATCATCATCCAATGGCCTGCTTTCTTATTTAATTCCCTGTTATATATATATACTCACTTCTGAATTCTTACTTAATAAGCCTTGCCATGCTTTGCTCGCTTGCTCTTTTATTTCATATATCTTTTTTGACAATTGTTTGAATGTGTTATTGTTGTTATATTATTGAAAGTTTTAATATTTTATATTATTGCAATGTGTGCGCGCTGGCCGCTGTGGTTTCATCAATGGTTTCCAACGGAATTTCGAGACGCGTTTTATTTGTATTTTTATTCAATGTTTGTCATTTTGTGTGTTGTTTATCCCTGCCTTTTGGCTCTGCCTAGCTGTCTCGTGCGTGGAAGATAATAATGGTTCTTAAATAGTAGCGTGCTGCATTCATACTTAATCCATTCCTTTTCCCCTCTATCTTTAACAACATAAAATCGGCTCAGTTCGTTCTTTCCTTACACCACACGCAGGCCCAAAAAGTCACGAGCCCCGTACGTGTGTGGACCACAAACGTCCATATTGCGTACGTGGCGGGAATCCGGCAGTGTACGATAACCTCTGCACCCTGAATCATGTGTTTTATGGCGTTTTAACTGAGTTCCGATTGACGATACATACTTAATGGAACCTTCATGGGAAGGTTTCGAACGTGACGGGGGTAAATATGGTAGGTGCGGCCTGGTGGTGTAGGTCGCGAGATATGTCGCGGCGACATAGACTATCCGTCTCTTTCTAAGTTTCTGATTACCGTCGTTCTCCTCTTCAGATCGCATTTACCAACCGATTCTCGTTTTTTTCAGCAGTTTCAATAATTATAATACTCCAAAAGATAGAAAGCAAAAAATATGCCTAGTGACGAAAATCCCATTCAGATATCTCAAAGAATTACGAAGCTACAACCGTTTTAATATTGCATGTTAGAGAGAGAAAACGCTAGCAGATCGTGACGTCATGATCTGCTTGCGTCATAGTAAATGACAATCGTTTCATATGAAGGTGCTTTTTGGGGAAAAGGGACAGAATAACTTTGTGATTATTTAATCCCCTACTTTACTTTTTTCTACGATAGGCAATAGTTTAAATCCTTTTAGGGGAAAATTCAATATTCCTGGTTGTTTTATTTGGTGTATATGCCCTATTATAAAAAAGTCGAGCTTGCTTATTCCTCTAGAACCATCATCATCCTCCTAGCGTTATTCCCGGTAGTGTCCCTAAAGGAGCCCGGGGTCCGCTTTGACACCTGATCCCAAGATTTGACATAGGCACTAGTTTTTACGAAAGCGACTGCTATCTGACCTTCCAACCCAGAGGGAAAACTAGAACATATACGTTACGTTTTAATGACGAGAAATGACAACTTTTTAATCTGTATGACCCAAAATTGATCAGTGAGTATCATCGCGAGAACGAATACCGCCGCACTCGAAACGTCGAAACAACCTCAAGTTCCCAACGGCACGCAAAGTAAATCAAAATAAACCTCATAAAAAGAATGTCCCCGTTAACCCTGCACCGGCCCGGGACACGTAGCGGGCCTATTTACGTGGCGCTCTCGTAGGGGACGTGTGGGCAACAGGTGGCGGCCCGTAGGGTTAAGCGGTGTGTGGAATGAGATGTTGCTCTACGTGCGTGCCGATTCCATTGCCAGCTGGGGCAGAAAATCTAGCTTCATCTTTTTAATGTGCAGGGTGAGACAAGAGTTGTTGTATCCTCGTCTACTATAGTATCCGCAAAATCAAGTGGCGAGTCAGGCAATAAGAGGCAGTACTATTGTTGCACGGCCCGCTCCAGAAGGCAGTTGCGTAAGAGATAGCATGATCCAATGATTTATGGCCTGACTCGCCACTTGGTTTTGCGGATACTATACTATGCTTTGCTTAATTTTGAACTAGGTAGATTTGTGTTTGTCCACTAATATTTATTTATTTAGTGTACCTACAGTATGGGGGTTTCTGTAGTATCTGCGTGGTTTTGTAATAATTAGACCTTGCATGAATGTTAGAGCGTTCTGAATCTCAATCAGTTTAAACAGTTTGTTTCTTTCACCCAATGGCAGATCGCCCTCTCCCCTCTCGCAAAATGTTTTGTTCGAGCCAATGATTTTAGTGAATACATTTCTAAACAAAATTTCATTTCTGGCTTTTAATACTTAAGTGCAGTTTTTTGCAGTGTCTTCATCTACTCGCTGCTGAGAAAATTCCACGGGGTAAATACTGAGAGGAGGCCTGTGCCCAGCAGTGGGACGTATATAAGCTGATGATGATGATGATGAAGACCATCTCTATCCATAATAAGATCAAGTCGGTGGTGCCATAATATTGCGTTGTCACTGGACTTACATCATACGTAGGGTCACTTTTCCAACATTGAAATTTGGTGCACAGTGAAACAGTTCAATAGCTCCAAAACCTGATGTTGCTAGATAAGTAGTCCAGTATAGCATATCAGGACTTACTGAGGAAGCCCTCGTACACTGTGGCCGTGACGTGTGGATGAAAAGGTCACAAGAAACAGTTCTTTAAGTTTTCCACAAAAAAGTAGTTTTTTTGACAAAAGTTAGAGTTTGATTTCGTATTATTTAGTATCTCATTGCCTTGTATACTTCCCAAGGCGTCTATGGAGCTGTGTGTTAATAAAAATGGTCACTTTCATGTGTAATTTTTCATTGATAATAGAAAAAAAGTAGTTTAGTTCACAATGAAACAGCATGCAATGTACCTAACACTCGGTTAAATGCAAACAAAGGTTAAATGCAAACAAATATTGATACCTATAACAATTTTTTACTGTAGGTAGATTACCCTAGTTCCATTGTAGAGATTCAAATGTCTCATTGAAATCTTATTTTTCAACTTGGTGATTTTTATACAAAAACCATAAATTTAAAGTATTTTGGTTTAATACGACGCGATGACTAATATAATTATCTATTTTGGTGCAAAACATCTGAATCATAACGTTGGAGATAGGATGATTTGAAATGTTGATGTTTCATGGATGGGCAAGATTCCCCATGCCAAACAGATTAATCGGCTGTGACTGAGAAATGTGTTTCGAATTAAGGGAAATGCTAACTTAAACATTTACTTACCTAGGAATAATGCAAGATAAATGCATTTAAAAATATCATACCTCCTCAGCCTTACAGAAGACCACAGCCATAATAGCACTGCTGCCTATTCCGTAGGTATTATAGTGTTGTGTTCCTGATGGTGAGTAAGGTTCCCAGAGCTCCATCCTTAAAGGCCGGCAACGCACTCACAACACCTCTGGTGTTGCAGGTGTCCATGGGCGCCGGTAATCGCTTACCATCAGTTGATCCGTCTGCTTGTTTGCCTCCTATAACATAAAAAAAACTTGCATAAAGTCTGAATAATGTATGTAATGTATAGTGCATTCAACTTTCTAACCTAAAAATGTATCTTTTTAGACTAAATCAGCTAATTTATCCTACAAAAAAAAGCGTTGCTAGACAAAAAAAAACATGAAGTAATGTCCGAAAAGTCGTCTCGGCATGATCTAATCACAAAATTGCTATTCTATCCTAAAAAGATGCATTTTGAGGTTAGAATGTTGTTTACCAAATAAGACAAGTAAGGATGAATGCACTATAGGCACTGAATGTTTATTTTGTCGAATACAAAATTATAATAAATAATAAACGTAGAGCAACATATCCCGCCAACGCGCCCCGGAAAACCTCCTTCATATGGTGGAAAATCCCGCCGTAATGCGTGTCGGGAAATTTATGCGGCACTTTTGTTTTACGAGCAGCTTTGTATGTATGTATGGCTTTATATGAACGCTTCGTTGGCTGTCTGCTTCATTAGCGGTAGAGGGTTAGTTAATTGGTTGGATATTTGGTTAATTTGTTTGTTAACGTTAAGCAGTTGGTGTTTATAAAGTTCGACAATATTATATAAATAAAAATTAAGGGATAATCTTACACGAATCGAACTAATAATAACCCATATATAATAAGACTTGTGTTATGGGTACTAGACGACGATATATTTATTAATAGATGCAATTATTTAAATACATAGAATACATCCAAGACTGAAACTAGATTCATGCTCATAACAAACATTTGCCCTTACCGGGTTTCGAACCCAGGACCTTCAGTTTCGTAGGCAGCAACTACCCACTAGGCTAACCGGTTGTCAAATAATATGTAAATGATTAGTACAACTCATATGCAGACTTTTTCGTACTCGTACGTAAAATAACATTCAAGCGCAATGACTAGAATAGTACACATCATAGTTGGGTGAGGACCAAATTCTTGGCCAGTAGTTAGCCTAATTAATTGATAGTAGTTAAAAAGTTCCGTTGTGACACGAAAATTAGCCATACATTTTCTATGGTTAATTTACGTGTCACAACGGAACTTTTTAACTACTACCAATTAACGACGCTAACTACTGGCAAAGAATTTGGTCCTTACCCAGTTATTGATAATATTAGATGCAGCTTTTATTTTGAGGCGAATATGTACGAGTATGTAGGTATGAGCTCTTTCTCTGTTGCAACTACCTAATTTGTTTGTCACATCGCATTCCACTTTTCTCGCCTATCGAGACTTTATTTTATTCTTTCTTACCGGCCAAAAGGAAGCCGCGGCATGATCCCCAATCCCGAACACTCCTAGAGTACATCTGCAGAGGTCGGTAGATTTCAGGGACATTCGTCTCTAATCAATAAAGAAAAAATCCTTAAATCAATAAAGGATCGGCAACGCGCTCATGATTCTTCTGGAGTAGCAAGCTAACTACTAAACTGATGTACCTACCTTTGACCACAGAGTAATTAAGATTACCTTAAGGTATAGAAGTTCCACTGCCTAAGTTAGCTTTTTTTGCAATAGACAATCCATGGACCAGACGCTTTCTTGGTCACCCCATATAGCTGAGGTGAGTCAGAGGATCTTTAGATCCCTTCACTCCCTAAGACGTCTCCAGAATTTCCTTCCTCTTCGTACCAAGTTGACCCTTACTCAATCTCTTTTGCTTCCTCTTCTGGACTATGGCGATATTGCGTTTCTGGACCTCAACGAGGAGCTACTTGATAAGCTGGAGCGTCTACAAAATGTATGTATCAGATATGTATTTGGTCTACGCAAGTATGATCATATCTCTGAATTCCGCTCTAAGCTTCGATGGTTACCGATTCGCCGGCGCAGGGATGTGCATATCCTGTCATTACTTTTCAATACACTGTTCAGCCCTACTTCCCCTCCTTACCTTTCTGAGCGGTTTAGTTATATGGCAGACGGCAGTGGCCACCGCTTGCGGTCGAGTACTAACCTTACTCTTGCTGTACCGTCTAGAAAGACGCGAACATACTCCAGATCTTTTACTGCGCGCGCTGTTAAATTGTGGAATGAGTTGCCTTTGTCGCTGAGACAGTCGCAGTCTGTTGCGTCACTTAAGATGAATTTGAAGAAGTTGTGGCTTTCCAATGACTTGTGAATTGGTTGAATATAGTATTTATTTATTTATTGTATATTTGCGATATATATGTAACATATGTTAGTGTGTATTATATTTTATATTGTATATTTATATATGTATTGGCATGTTTTTATTTGTCTAGAATTAATACTAATTAGGATTTGCTTTATTTTCTCTGTTTTTGTACACGGTATAAGTTTGCCTATCTCGTTCTACCTACCTTCCTCTCAATTGCTCAAAGGTTAGCTGGAAGAGATCCCTTATAGGGATAAGTTCGCCTTTGTACTTTGATCTATTGTGTGACATGTATATTCCTTGACCTGTTATTGTGTACAATAAAGTGCTTACATACATACATACAATCATAGAGTGAGATAGGGCTGTTAACCTACCACATAACTGAACATCCAAAATGATAACTATTTTAGCTCTTAAGTTAGTTATCGAAATGGTTATTACATTATGGAAATAGTAATATGAAATGATGATAAAATGATACAAGCCGGCCGGGAAATCAGGATAAATTAAAAATATAATTATACATATTTATTATACAGGTTAAGTTTTTACGAAACCGTTCATATTTTGCAATGGGATTAGGACTTCTTTCGTCACGTTAGCATGAATAAATGGCATGATGTTGTGGGACTTGTGGGGCTTCTTAACGGGCCACATTTCCCTGCAATTTCGGGCTGGCAACTATTATTGCTATCTTACGCTGACTTTGTACGCTAGAGCAAGATGCACATAGGTACTTGCCGGCCACCTAGTGCCGTAAAAATGTTGCCTGTTTAGAAGCCCAAGTTTAATAGAATTTAATATTATGAGACAAATACATATCAATCTCCCATATCAATCTCCCATATCAAGCTCCCATATAGGCTACAACAGGCAGACCGTATGATTGTTTGCCAGCACCGTGGTATAAAATCAATATCGGCTCAAAGGCCCAAATTATCAAATCGCTCCCAAGAATAAATCCTCCCACTCCATATAACCTAATCTCAAAAGTTAGTGTCACAACACTTTAACTCGATTTACCGAACCGTCGTCGCCATTTTCCAGTAAGTACGCTGACGTCACAGTGACGTCAGCAATATGTCTCGCGGATGGGGTAGAGCGGCCGAAATCAAAATGTCACAAGTGCGTTCGGAGTTAGTATATATTTGGGGTGTTTTTGATTTGGGCGGTTCGTCCCAGGGGACAGAATTACGGTAATACGTGGGGAGGGTAACTAGCGTGATAATAGGTGTGTGATACCATCTCTGAGGTTGTGTAGGTACTTAAATTGATGTTGGTAGTCGTGACGGTGATGATATTGTTATTGGTTGCGATTTTGTGAAAACTTCTTTAGCGTAGCGTTTAAACTCGCCACGGGGCTGGGGGGGGGGGGGAGACCGATGCCGTAGTACGAGACTGGCTGCGTCATTCGAGTTAGCGAGAAAAAAGGCGCAAACGACATGGCATCCGCGGCGCTTACCCGTTCGGCCGACACACAATAAGTTCTTACGTGCTAATTTGCGAGTGAAATTGTTTACTTCTGTCGCTACGATATTTGTCGATTCGAAATATCAAAATATTCAAGTTTTCACTTCTGCCGGCACTCCCGGAGTGGCACCCGGTCTTTTTTTATACAGGGAATATAACTTGAACTTCTCAAATGATCGAATTTAAGCTTTCTGGACTCCTCACCACATGCTTATGTTTCCACATGTTGAAATTTATTAGCACTATCTCAACTGCATTCAAGTTACTACGGTCAGGTATTACAAATCAGTTTCTCTAGCTCTGATGATAAAAAGTAAGTTTACTATTGTAAAGAGCAAGTACTTGGTAAGAAACAACGAAATAAGTTATCATTCACTACACGTTATGAATTTCAAGCAAGTATGTTTCAATATCATCATTACGTAACATGTTAAATGGAATGTGTTAACCACTTTAAAACCCTCCGTTTGAATCAAATAATAACTTGCATAAGCAAACACGTTAATGTAATAGCCTATATTTCCGTCTAGATATCATTTTAATACCAACAAGCACTGCGCTAACTTTAGTCCTTAAGTCCTTGGAAATTAGGTCTATTTTCGTAACGACAAAGAGGGATGAAAGTTGTCGTTATAATGGTATATAAGCTGTTTGGAGTGGACCTACGCACAATCAGATCGCTGGACAATGGCGGAACAGAGCAGGCTATTGATACTACTAAGAAGTAAAATAATGTGAATGGTTTTAGTGGACTCCCAAAACTAATGGCACTTGATTGCTTCACTAAACAAGAATGTATTCTTCCACCGCACTGGTTATTTATTGAAACTGTCCAAGATTATAGAAACTACCAGCCAGAGTTCACTATCTTACGAAAAATCTCTATAGCGCGATTTAGGAATCGACGTGGAAGTTACAGCGCCATCTAGCTAGTGATTTGTACAACTTAGAAATTGAAGCTAAGGGGTATTGCCGCGAGCCTATTTTTCTATAAAGTTTGACTATAAAGGGCATACGGAGGCTATTTGTTATTCCTCCACACAAAATTATGAAGATGAGTCTAACACTCAAGCCCTTCACATCCGCTAGTATTGCGAACTTACCCATAATAAATAAAAAAGTGCCTTCAATCTATTCAGTAAATCCCATAGAACGTAAAAACAGCAACGAGCTGCTTACCTACTTATTTTTACTACTCGTTTTAAAATTGAAAAAAAAAAAAAAAAAAAATCTATTGTCTATAAATATTTAAATTTATCTAGTAAAAAAAATTTCTAAATGGTATAACTTATTAATGTGTAAAATATTGTTTTTATCAATAAATTACCTAATTGAATTGTATATTTCCTAATAATATTAAATCTACATATTATTGTCGGCTCCACGCATCCCCAAGCCGAAGCCAGCCGACAGATAAATCTGCAAAACTCTGCGCACATTACAATTAGACCAAATCTGGAACCACATAAATAAGCCAGACATTTAATAAGTGATCCCGCGGTCAGCTGCGATTGTCCGAGCATTTCGAATTCAGCTGGGTGTGTCGTCCGTCAGACAGGTTGTCGGAGGTCAGGACTCCGGTTTTTTTTGCTCCAAGATATCATCATCAACCATCATATTCAGTATACAATTATCATCATTTTTGTGCTGCTGCTGAAGCAGCTGGGCGACTGCGTCTCGTTTGTATTGTAAAATAAATAATACTTTTATTTATTTTATTTTTATTTCGTTTATTTCAATAATTACACAGCATTACAGTTAAAAACGAAGTCACGGTGAATTACAATTTACATTTATACTGCATTTTAATATATGACAAAAGAATTACATCTATCCATCATCTCACAGTTACCGAATCACGATACACGATTCCCCAACTACTTCCAAAGACATTCACATCGGGTGCTGATGCGATGCAATAATAACATTATTTACGTTACACCTGGCCATAATGCGAGTTTTACTGCACGCTGCGCGTACGGGAAAACTCGCATTGTGGCCAGGTGAGGACGTAAAATTTTGTACTTAACACGGGCGGTAATTCGTAAAGCCCCAGAGCGCATATTTATGGCCCTCACCCTTGGTTCGGGCCACAAACACCTGCGATCTGGGGCATTCACGAATTCACCGCCCTAGTTACGTAATGTACTATTATAGCACGACAACAAAAGAAAAACATGTTACATTACAATAAATAAAGGTAACAACGGGCGGTCTTATCGCTTCAAAACGATCTCTTCCTCACAACCGTTGGGTAGCAGGAAATTTTCAAGAGTTTTAAACGGATAGTGCAGGAATTAATCCAGAAAAGCTTACTAACACATACACATACATCCACATTATTTGACAACGGTGCCGGTTAATGTACAGCCATGATAATGCACGGCCAAATAATGTACAGCCCAATAATCCACGTCCATACTGTACGTGGATTATCAGGCTGTACATTATTGGGCCGTGCATTATTGGCTCCCTTTGACAACTACACACTCAAATACATACTTTCATCACAATTTCGTATATTTTTGATTAATGCGATTGTATGAAACATATTTTTCTGTCTTTTTATTTGTAGTTATTATTACCTACCACAAGGGCGTAATTAAGAATATTGCAAACTCGAGTCATTAAAAACCCTCCGAATTCGGCTTCTGATAGACTTTTGTTCGCAATATTCCACTTACGCCCCTCGTTAAACAATGTACTATTGTATATCTCGTTTTTTAGGGTTCCGTAGTCGACTAGGAACCCTTAAAGTTTCGCTTTGTCTGTCCGTCCGTCCGCAGATAATCTCAGTAACCGTTAGCACTAGAAAGCTGAAATTTGGTGGTTATGTATATCAATCACGCCGAAAAAGTGGTAAAATAAAATGTGTTTTTTTATTACGGTACCTCCCCTATACGTAACGTGGGGTGTTTTTTTTTTCATTTCAACCCTAACGTGTGATATATTGATAGATAGGTATTTAAAAATGAATACGGGTTTGCTATAATCATTTTTTGATAATGTTAATATTTTCGGAGATAATCGCTCCAGAAGTAAAAAAAAATTTGCCCCCCCTCTAAAATTTGAACCATAAGTTTAAAAAATATGAAAAAAATCTCAAAAGTAGAACTTTAAAAAACTTTATAGGAAAATTATTTTAGACTTGATAGGTTGAATAGTTTCAGAAAAAAAAAAACAAAATAACTAAGTTTGTAATTTAACCATATAAGCAGGTGTTCATTGTACCTGTAATTTCTATAAAATCACAATGAAATGACGTGCTTTCAAATAAAGTAAAAACGGTGAAAATCGGTTCATGCAATAAAGAATGATCCTATAAAAATCATCTTACATACTTTAAGCTCGCGCGCAATATTTATTTAATTTGCCGATAGATGTCGCTGTACGCGGAACTCTCATATTGTACATGGCGGTGTAAATTTGAACGCTTCAGTGGGGTCACTTACTGTGACGGACGGAAAACTACGGAACCCTACACTGAGCGTGGCCCGACACGCTCTTGTCCGGCTTTTATCTCACACAAAACTTTACCCAAGTTTAAGTTTTGCATTGCGTATCTGGATGTTTTACGTACCTACGGTACGTACTATTACGTACCTACATTAAAAATTATATGAAGCATTGCAATAAGTTTTTTGTGTATGTTAAATGCGCCTACGCATTGAAGCGGGAAGGCTGCGCGCGCCGGTGCGGCACATGGGGCATGGACGCGCGGCCTTTGTTTTTGTCAATGGTACGTTTTATATTATTAAGTAAACATCAGCCTGAGGGCAGTCACGTGTTTGACATAAAGAATTCCTTTCTTTCCCACATTTGCCATTTCTACATAATATAAAAAAAATGCCTGTGATAAATAAAATCTGTTTTGTCCCTACCTCACTGTTTTTTTGTTAAAATAAATTAGTAGGATGTTTATGAATAGTTATGGGCATCGAACAAAAAAACAATGGAATGCGAGCTCCTTACAGTACCCAAACACGTGCCTAAAACTGCGTATGCGCATGTTTGAACTAAACAGCTGCCTGGCATCGTTTTGACACCCCGCCATTCTGTGGGGCCATTTTGCGGTGCTAAATACTTAGATTTCTATGGATTTTTCATTCGCTGAGTACGGATATAGGTACGGGTACTTTAATACTTACTACGACAATTTACACTCGCATATTTCAGAGAGTTCAGGTTGAGCTGCGGTATAAAATATTGCTTAAGCCACACCTACCACTAAAATATTTTTTAAATCCAGATGAGTAGTTCCGGTTATTATCCCTTACATACAAACTTACAAAGCAACCTAACAGACTTGTTCCCCTTAAAATTGGCTTAAAAGACTCATTTAAACTCGAGCCTTCAGAATGCGCCCGACAATAAAATTATACTGTATACTAGTCATACTATACACGGTGTTTATTTAATCGTCTTAGACCCGAAGCCCAGTTAATGTATACATTACAAAGAACTTAAAAAAAAGTTTTTTTTTTTTTTAAATGCATAAAATATTGTTTTTTTGTATTAATATTAATTTTAATCATCCAGCTGAGTGACCGCAGTGTCCGCTAGCCGCCATCTTATGTAGATAGGTACGAACTCTAACCGGGTGAATGAACTTCGCTGCGTGCGCCTTAGAGAATTTTTCAAATTTAATTACCTTATATCACTAAAAACTTAACTAAAAACTTTTTTTTTCATGAATGGATAGTATCTTTTGGATACTTTCAGTGGGCTTCGGCTCTAAGACGGTTAAAAAAACACGTTGTATACTATTGCTTGAAAAACATGTAACGAAGAAACATAGTAAGCCCCATATAGCATATTAACGTTTTTATTACTGCAGCTACCTTCACGTTACTAAATGCTTAGAAATATAATGGCTTAAATTATAGTTTCAGACAGGATCGACTGGTATTTTAGCATAATATTTGCGGGATATGGTTCACATGATTACAAAACGACTTTCATAAATTTAATGTGGTTGTAATTTTGAAGGTATTTCGCTAAATTTCATTTCGCAACTTCGTTTGTACGAAATATTTTTTTCGGACAAAAGACAGTTTTCTCTAAGACCGTTAACTTTTTTACTATTTTTAAATACTTATCGTGTTAAACGCATTTATTACGTTAGGTTAAGTTTGATTTATAATAATCTTGAAAAATCATCGTTTCAGAGAAAATCGTTTTTTTTCCAGTGTAAATTCGGAAAATAATACAGTTGTGAAATAAAATGTTGTGATTGCGATAGGTAACCCATTGAACATCCTACAAAATATCCTGGCTCAGATTCATACGAATTTGCTTTCTTTATTTATATTACAAGCTGTGATTTAACGTGCACTGTGCGCATGTATTTTTTAATATTTGCAGCCAATTTTTCAGTCACTTGCCGGTATCCGATTTAGGTGAAATTTGAGAAGACAATGCGATGTTATCACCACCGACCTGATCTACCTAATGATGGAGACAGAAGGTGGCCATTCATAAACTACACAAGATTGATTTCTTGATAGCCTCTCAACGAGTAGTTAATGACTATGTAAAACTGTGCAATCGCAACAAAAGCACTACCCAAAATTCAATTCAAAATCAGAATTCGGCCCGAACCGCGCCGCCTCGCCTCGAGCGGTTAGGGATTCTTTATAATAATGGATTTGTACGGGCATGCGCTCACTACATCAACTCCGTATCAACTCCGTAGTTAGTACATTGACGAGGCGAGGCGGTGGTAAGGGTCGGGCGACGAGTGGCTCTAGTGAGCTATGACCTTTAGAATCAAACATTTATTCGTGATACACTAATCACTCAGGCGCCAGAATCTATGTAGTTTCACATCACAAGTATAATTAAATTGAAATTATTATTACTTTAATAGAAATGAGAAACTAATTATTTCACCATAAAACTGAATAATGAATACGACGCGTCGCTACGTGATTTTCAACTACGCCGGCCGCTCCATTGAGGCGGGAAAATCGCTGAAAGCATCAACGGGGAAGAAAAGAAAATATGTAATGTTTTAATATTCTCATCCGTTAAACTGATGGGCGAAGGGAAAAGCGACAGGCGTCGATGTGTAGGCACCTATTTATTACTTCTCTTAGAGGTAGGGCACTGTGAAAAAATTGACATCCCGCTTATATTTGGATAAGCCCACCTAGGGAAGCTGCACCTTATAAAGACAGCGGACATAATAATAACATTAAAAACATTCCTAATCTCCTTCTATCAAAATTATGTCATCTTTTACATTTTTTTTTATTTGATGCTGCTTTCCCGTAACTACTTATCTAAGTTACACAATTTAACATAATACAACAAGATGTGTGACTATTGAGGACGTAATTTTGTAGATGTATAAGAAACTTTGTAGTGTGGGATTGGGTGTCAAAGCGGACCCCGGGCTCCTTTAGGGGCATTACCGGGAATAACGCTAGGAGGATGACGATAAGAAACTTTGAAGTTGTGTGATCAGTTCGTCACGTTAATGCACGCCCATTCAGACGGACATGTTGACACGAACAAATTATCTCAGTATATGTGACACGTTGAAGTCAGTGACTTGTACCCGGCGTGTGACGTGCGGACGTGTCATTAGTCCGTCGTTAATGCGCGTCCATTCAGACGGACGCGTCGACAGGCGGACGTATTCTGATATAATCATATTTATAATATAGCAGCAAATGCTGATAAGGCTGAAATGAAAGTTGATCAGCAGATTGTTGACTAATTTTATAGAGCGGGTATTCAGAAAGCATGTCAAAATTGTATTGTTAACCAACAAATCACGGTTGTATTGATTCGTACTCTAATAAAGGTGAAAGTGATGTTTTATTATGTCTCTCGATTTCTGAAAATGCCCAAGTTATTATACTAAAATTAAGACCGGTATACGTAGTTATACTTATTTGTACATATGTGCCCAACGACGTCCACTGCTGAACATATATCTATATCCAGTAGTAGCGAACGATTCACTGCCGCGAAGACACACACAACATTCGTCAACTGTCTACTCCCTTTGTCTCTGTGTGTCTTTTGTTAATAAATGTCCATTTTTTTCTTTCTATGTCCGGCAGTGGACTTATTTTGGCTGATGATGACGATGATGGTGATGTACATATGCGGCGGCTATCGTGACAGTTACTAAAACATTCTCACAACCCTATTCTGAATATGGCGCCAAAGTGAATGAGGTGTGAATTAAAAAGATTTTATGTCGAGCGCGATAATGGCTGAATGTAGAGCACCCTGTATTATACCCGTCTTAGTAATGCCGGGGACGTGTCACGGGGGCGACGGAGAGAATTTGAAACGTGCTGTGTATTGCTTTTTATTTTATAATATGTGTCTCGATTTTGACGACCACTTTTGCCTATTTGGTAGTGACACTGCCTACGAAGCTGAAGGTCCTGGGTTCGAATCCCGGTTAGGATATTTATTTGTGTGATGAACTCGAATAATTGATTCTGGGTAATGGATGTTTTCTATGTATTTAAGTATTTATTTAGCTATTTAATTATGTACATATCGTCGCCTATTAGTATCCAATACATAGTACCTCTACAAGCTTAGCTTATAAGTTTGGGACAAGGTCGGTTTACATAAGATTGTCCCAGAATATATATTTATTATAAATGGCAGAAAACCTTGACGTGGGCTTGATTTTAATTTGATGGTTTAAATTTTATCAAATTTTCTGAAGGTATACCACATCTACCAGACTGCCTATTTCACGTATGATATGTATGATTTCGATGCTCCAGATAAGTATGAAAGACAGTTAAAATAGTTCATGCTGGGCATAATGTTTCAAACAATTATCTTATTACATTTTAAATGGCCACTATCTGGCGTAATTCTATGGTTATATTTTGAATCTGTGGCAATACATTAGTCCTGGTTATTTTATTAAAATATATATTGCAACAAACTCTTTAACGTTTTCAACCATAATAGGGAAACTCAGACACTATAATGAGAAAACATGAACACTGCATTCACCGCATTCATCTGAAACAAAAAACCGCTCATATTTAATTACGCCTCCATCCCATATATTGTTACATCTATGGAAAACCTGCGAATCAACATTTTTTCGCTTTTGGAATTTGTACTTTATTTTTTACCCAGCAAGCTCGAATTTGCCAGTACATAAGAATGGTAGATTTGGCAGCTTTCGCACGGAGGTGACTTTTCAGGCGGTTATTACGCACGACGTCGACATAGTCTTAATGACGGTAATAGCCCCTCGCCGACACTCCAGGTGAACGTATGAATGCTCTCTTGTGGGTGAGAAATGGCGCAGAATGCTCTTAATGTTAGTTTTTACGGGAAGTCTAGGTTTTAAGTTTGCATGCATTTAAAGTGTGTATACGTGAGTTGTTTTTTTTTCAGTGGGTTTCTATTATGAGATTATCATTTGTTGAGATCTATTAATGAGTTTTGTTGCTAACATGAAAACCTCTGTAATGTTCATTCATTTAATGTGCCGCTAACTTATTATTTGTAGTAAATCGACGACCGCTTTAGCCTAGTTGGTAGTGACCCTGCCTACGAAGCTGGAGGTCCGGGTTCGAATCCCGCGGTAAGGACATTTATTTGTGTGATGAGCACGAATATTTGTTCCTGAGTCATGGATGTTTTCTATCTATTTAATTATTTATTTATATATATTACAAGCTTCGCTTAGTTTGGGACTAGATCGATTTGTGTAACACTGTCCCCAAATATATAATTATTTATTTATTTATTTATAAAAATATTAAAGTTATTAATTATTTATTTTCAGTATTTTCTGTAGCAGTGTAATAGAAACAAATGTTACCATCATATTTGATAATTAGGTAGATGTCCTAGTGTTCGTCACTGACCCAATAGGTGACAAACAGGGTGTTAGTTATTCAGGTAAGTAGCCAATCATTGACATATTACCTTGACCGTTACATAACGTTACAAACCTTACAACATAAGGGGAATGTATCTGTTACATAATACATATGATGCACCTATAAATTATCTAAAGTGTTAAAGATCGAATTTGTGTAACTTGCATCATTTATTATCATAAATTTTAGAGTTACCCTCTTATCGGCTATAAGATAGAGAGACATGTAGTAGATTTCCTTTACTTTCTGCACCGCAGTTTAACAGCCAGTATAACAATAGTTATTTACGATACAAGTGCAGAAAATAGGAAATCAACAGATGATCAAAAATCAACAATGAAGCAAAAAAAACAACACGTGTCGATTTAAAACACTCCCGTCGGTCGTGTTTTAATTTATCACCACTCGTTGCGAATTACCTATTCGCACGTGTATCGTACAACGTTTTACTGTACATATGGCTCTTTAAAGTTTCGGCATATGCTCTTTTCCGCACTAGTGCGGGAAAGTAGCACCATATGTACAGTAAAAAATATTATAAAACGGAATCTAAATATATAAAAGAAGAAATTGACTGACTGACTGACTGACTGACTGACATATCAACGCACAGCCCAAACTGCTGGGTCTAGAGATTCCAAATTTGGCACGTAGATATCTTATAAGGTGTAGGGGAGCACTAAGAAAGGATTTTTCAAAACTCACCCCTTAAGGGGGTAAAACGGGGGTCCAAAGTTTGTATGGGGGAAGCATTATTTTTTGAACAAGAGACTTGAAACTTTGTAGGAAGATTACTTATTAAGATACAAAAAAAGGACATTCAGCGTTTTACAAAATTCCACCCCTAAAGGGGTTAAATAGGGGTGCAAAGTTTGTATTCAAAACTACTGGGACTACAAACTTGAAATTTACACCAGACCTTCCTTTTATGACGTAGGCAAGGGATAAGACGAGATTTTTGGAAATTCTATCCCCAAGGGTGTTAAACAGGGGTGCAAAGTTTGTATGGAAGAAACATTTGTTGTACTAGAGACTTGAAACTTTCTAGGGATATTACTTATTAAGATACAAAAAAAGTTATTTCAGCGGTTTAGAAAATTCCACCCCTAAAGGGGTCAAATAGGGGTGCAATGTTTGTATGGGGTAAACATTATTTATTGAACTAGAGACTTGAAACTTTGTAGGAAGATTACTTATTGATACAAAAAAAGTACTTTCAGCGTTTTATAAAATTCCACCCCTAAGGGGATTAAATAGGGGTGCAAATTTTGTATTAAAAACTACTGAGACTAATAACTTGAAAATTACACCGGAACTTCTTTTTATGATGTAGACAGGGGATAGAACAGGATTTTTGGAAATGCTATCCCTAAGGGGGTGAAATGGGGGTCTAAAGTTTGTACGGGTCGACACACGTAAAAAGATCCTTGGCGGCCATATAAAATGTATGGCCGCCAGGGTTCTTTTTACATGTGTCGACCTGTATGGGGGAAACATTATTTATTGAACTAGAGACTTTGAAACTTTGTAGGAAGATTACTTATTGATACCATAAAAGTATCTTCGGCGTTTTATAAAATTCTACCCCTAAGGGGGTTAAATAGGGGTGCAAAGTTTGAATTCAAAACTACTGGGTCTACAAACTTTAAATTTACACCAGATTTTCCTTTTATGGCGTATGCAAGGGATAAGACGGGATTTTTGGAAATTCTATCTCTAAGGGGTTAAATAGGAGTCCAAACTTTGTATGGGGGAAGCATTGTTTTTTGTAGGAAGATTACTTATTAAGACTCAAAAAAGTTCTTTCAGCGTTTTACAAAATTCGACCCCTAAGGGGGTTAAATAGGGATGCAATGTTTGTATGGGGGAAAGATTATTTATTGAACTAGAGACTAAAAACTTTGTAGGAAGATTACTTATTGATACAAAATAAGTACTTTCATCGTTTTATGAAATTCCACCCCTAAGGGGGTTAACTGAGGGTCCAAAGTTTTTGTGAGGGAAACTTTTTTTTTAGCTAAGTACTTAAAACTTTGTGGACAGATTACTTATTCATTTACAAATAAAGTACTTTCAGCGTTTTGAAAATAATTACACCTAAAAGGACAAAGAAGGGTCCAAAGTTTGTATGGGGAAAAAAGATTCGTTAGACAATTTTATTCGAAACTTCATAGGATAATTCCTAACGATACATGAGTACCTACCTAAACAAGTGTTTTCGGTTTTTTGAGAATTCAACCCCTAAAAGGGGGACATGTGGTGACAAAATCTGAAAATCAACATCGGCATCTATTGTTTCTATGGTGTATCGGGTCGCTGATTATGAAAACAACAACTATTTTATATTCCAACGTGGCGTCAGTATGGGCGTTGTTATTATGGTTTTTGGGACGTTAATTACGAAAATGGCATAGATTTTGAAATGTAATGTTGTGGACACGAAAAATCCTGAAAGTATTTGTGCCAAATTACAATTCAATCGGTCCAGTTTTTTCGTAGAAAATCGTTTGTAACAGATGGACTGACAGACAGCAACACGTGATCCTATAAATAAGGGTTCTATTTTTGCTTTTGAGGTATGGAACGAGACCCGCGTTATAGGTTTTAAAGTTTGTATTTGGTGCCATCTCGATCTTTTTTTTTGGACCTAGGTTCTTTTGTAGCAGCCAGAGTGGCTTTAGCTACAGGTCTTGTCTGGCTTGTGGGTAGTCTCCGCTATGGGGCTACCCGACAGCCGAATACATTCGCGGCCATCTCGATCGTCATCAATCGGTTGTACGAAGGCGAGTGCGGGCGGCGCGGCGGGACGGGAGGGTAGGAGACATTGGGAAACTGCCTGCATCCGTAATAAGTACATTCAAGGTGCTGCACGAAGATCTGCTTAATTTTTATAATTTAAGCACTTTGGCTGCCGCAAAATTAAATCAATTTTTTTGGTATTTATGTTCTTTAATTGTAGTTGCTCCCATACAAACTCTGTTTCCCCTCCAAATACTGGTTCGAACGGCATCGAAAAAAAATCTTAGCAATGTCTATAGCAATGTCCAGGCCACAAATTTGACTTGAAATTCGTGGAGATATTTTGGTATTTCAATATGATCATGAACATAAACTAGCTTTTATTCCAGAGGACAGATTCTCATTTAATCATGATTGTAAATTTAATAACAAAAATACGTACATACATACATACATTCACGCCTTTATTCCCAAAAAAGGGGTAGGCAGAGCACATGAACTTTATGTTCCAGCGCCAGTTTTAGCATAAATGTGGGTATAAAAGATCCACAAAATGTGATATTGCATAGGTTGTTAGCCCATCACCCACAACACACGTCAACCCTGCTCCCTTAGTCGACTTTTACGGCACCCAAGGGAAGAAAGGGGGTGGTGAAATTCTAATCCTAATAAAAATAATTTTACCATAATGGGTTATGACGAAATTGACGAAGTTATTCATAGGGGAAGTTACTAGGAGTAGGCCGTTGCCGGCGTAGCAATTCAACAATTATTGGAATATTACACTTACTTGACTTACTACGCGGGCGAATTCGCGGGCAAAAGCTAGTAAAATACATATTTATGGGGGCTGCCATACCTACAACAAACGTGATTTTGTGCCGTTTTTATAGATAATGGTACGGAACCCTTCGTGCGCGAGTCCGACTCGCACTTGACCGGTTTTTCAGCCACTTGAGTGTCAGTGTCTAGGCTTCACAGCTGTACAAAAAAATGTTCTTATGCCTGACGCAAATCCTACTAATAAATACTTACTATAATATGTTTCTTACGGCTCAACCAATTCTGATGAAATTTTGCACGAAGATAGTAAGTAGCCTGGATTAAAATGCAGGATAGTTTTGTCTAGGTTTCACGCGGGCGAAGTCGCGGGCAGAAGCTCGTAAATGAATAAATGCTGAGGGTCTTGACCCCTTGCCATTATAGAATTCGGTCTAATGATATTTTTCAAGTATGTCTGTTTTGGCGATATGCACAGCGTTAATCGCGTAATGCGTTGCAAATTCCTCCAGGGGATTTGCTACACCGTATTAGTCGTTTTCTATTATCTGAACGATTAGCAATAGTTCGTACATAAGAACCACACACTAAACGATAAGCAAGCAGGAACAAACCATATCGAACCCTAACATATCCCAATCAAAATCCAATCGAAACCTCTTTGAATTATGGTTGATTTTTGAATACATGATTACGTAAGATACAATTCTAAAGGCGATAACTCACAACACATTGCGACAGAGTACAGTCGCGTGCACATGAGTTAGTAGTGCATTAGTGCAATAGATACCGTATGGAGCACAGTAAACAAGAAGAGAATAAACGAAACACATCAAAATAACAAAAAACAACCTTATTTTTGACACTACAGGGTGGGAATTGGGTTGAATATTGATCTAATGTACGGTGTTTGTACTCTATGTTTGCGTATCTTAACGCCTAGTCGCACTTCGGAATAGTCGCAGAAACGATATAATAAGTCGAAAATATTTATCGTTGGTTTATTGTCTTTTGTAGTCGTTCTGTGATTTGTCTGAGATTTAGGAGGATTGAGGTTGGAATTATGCGATCGTCTCTTGTTCGATAGATAGATAGGGTGGTGTGTCTCAATGATTATAAGTACCTAGGTGGTAACCGTACCAACCGAATTAATTTGTTACGTAATTGCCTTTTTAGTATAGATTTTGAAAGTACACGTCCATTTTTTTTATTAGTACAAAAAAACAATCTAAGGCGGATTGCACCTACTTACGATTACTGACCGATCAGCGTTAAAAATGGCGCCGGCAGATGTCATTCCATAGAACGTTGACAAACTTTTCATACATACAGATTTTAACGAACTACGATACAGACAGTGTGGTGCAACCTACCCTAAGATTGGTCGATTATCTACTATTTATAGTTCAATATCTGCAGATAAACTTATTATAATTACGGCAAATCTAATATAAAAAATATGTATATTTGATATGGCAAACACTAAAATAATTTAAATGAATTGAAGTAAGTACCTGGCATAAAATTTGATACATCAATAAAAAACAGATAAATCAACTTTAGTTGTAACGACCGAATAATATGTATCCTACTAATATTATAAATTCGAAAGTTTGAATGTTTAGATGTTTGGGATATTGGGATGTTTGTTACTCAATTAAGCTATTATTTTTTATAAAATGTTTAGGGTTCCATAGTCAACAAAGAACCCTTATAGTTTCGCCATGTCCATCCGTCTGTCTGTCTATCCGTCTTCGGCTTAGCTCAGTAACCCTTACAACTAGAAAACTGCAATTCGGCGTGAGTATATAAACCAATCACGCCGACAAAATAGTAGAATTAAATCCCGAAAAGGTTTGGTGAGGTTTTTTTTTCTCGTTTAACCTATAGTGTGGGGTATTGTTGGATATTTGTATGTTTTTGAACAAGCAAAAAAATGTTGGGTTTTAAAACTATTTTTCAACTCACTTATGCGTTTGCGAGATAATGGGATTTAAAGCCTTAATTTTTGTTCGAGTCATGTGGCCCCCCTCTGCCGGCTAAATGGATACTACCTGGGGACGTGAAAAAATTCTTGGCAGTAGTACATATAATCAATTTAAAAGGAAAACTATCACAGTTAAGTAGACATAACTAGTTAACGATTAGTAGACATAACTAGTTAACTGGTAAGAGATGCACTTAATTTCGGGTGCATTTACATTGTCATTAGAATTTGAACCTTTTACCGTGGACGGTAGAGTTGGCGGCACTATTAAAACTTCAACGTATCAGCAAACAGAGTGACATTTATTTTTATGTTTTTCCCGCCTACCGCCGACTCACCACAGACAATTATTTTGTTATTTAAAGACAATTTTAACATCCTCTCCTAACAAAATAATACAATAACTAAAAAAAGTTATATGTACTTACTATGATTCTAAATAAATTTAAACTTCCAAAATGCCCATAGATTTTAAAAACTTATAATGTTTTTCTGCTCCGAGACTCTTTGTCAGTATATCAGCTGGCATGTTAGAAGTTGATACATACTCTAACTTGACTTTGTTGTGGTATACACAATCTCTTACAAAATGATGCCGTACATCAATATGCTTTGTACGCTTGTGGTACAGTGGATTAGCTGCTAATTTTATGGAACTTTGACTATCACTATACAAGCATATTGGTGTACTGTCACTTCGCTTCATGATGTCACTAAGTAAATTCTGCAAATATATTGCCTCTTTACAAGCTTCGCTTAAAGCCATGTACTCCGATTCACAGCTTGAAAGGGCAATTGTTCTTTGCTTTCTTGATTCAAAAGATATCACACTCCCTGACATTATGAAGCAGTACCCGGTGTAGGATCTCCTGTCTACTGTACATGATGCCCAATCGGCATCTACAAATCCATGCAAGCTACAGTTGTCCTTTTTATAAACTAAACCATAACTTTTAGTTTTCTGTAAGTACTTTAACAGTCTTTTTAAATGTTTCCAATGTGATCCATTATGACTATTGTTGTATTGGCTGAGATAACTCACACTATATGCAATATCGGCCCTTGTAAGAACAGACAGGTACATGAGGCTACCTAGTAACTGTTGATAGGGATACTTCTTATCACTGTTACTAAGTCCCTTTTCTAACTTTAAATTGACTTCCATTGGAGTATCAGAGCCATGACAATCTGACATATCAAATCTCTTCAAAATTTTCTCAACAAATTGCTCCTGGTCTACAGTAATGCAGTCTTTTTGAATGTTCACTCTCATCACACTGTTTAATCTGACCTAGATCTTTTATTTTAAATTTGTTTACTAATGCAGTCTTTAACAGCTCATAAGTGCTTCTACAATTATAAAACACAAAAAAATCATCTACAAATAATGCAATGTACACTCTAACATTATTCTCATTTTTATAACAAGACATGGTTCATTTTTGGATTTTTGGTAACCCAGTTCTAACAGACATTCTTCTACACGGGTATACCAGGCCCTGGCCGACTGCTTTAGACCATAAATAGCTCTTTTTAATTTTAGTACTTTATTGTTACTGTTAACAAATTCAGAGTGCTCTGGTATTTCCATGTAAACATTTTCTTCTAGAAAACCGTTCAGGAATGCAGTAGGTACATCTAAGTGGTTCATGTTTAAATCTAATTGCACACTCAAAGAAAACAATAATCTTAGAGTAGAATACCTTAGTACTGGTGAGAAGGTCCCCGTAAAGTCTATGCCCTTCTTCTGCGTAAAACCTTTAGCTACGAGCCTTGCCCTGTAACGCACTTCACCTTCACTATTGACCTTTTTTTTAAACAACCACTTATTTTTCACAACTGTCCCATCCTTCGGCCTGTCTACTAGCTCCCAAGTGTCATTGTCTTCGAAAGATTGTAGTTCCTCCATCATTGCAATATGCCACTGAACTCT
The DNA here is from genome assembly GCA_945867215.1 of Epinotia demarniana. Classification (NCBI taxonomy): domain Eukaryota; kingdom Metazoa; phylum Arthropoda; class Insecta; order Lepidoptera; family Tortricidae; genus Epinotia; species Epinotia demarniana. The sequence continues at coordinate 17,611,409 of OX244275.1, forward strand.
TTCTGGTCCACTGACAGCCTCTGCGAGTGACATATGCTCGGCTGTCACATCTTCTACTCCCATGCCTGAAAAACCATAGTAATCTGGCAGATGTCGAACACGCTTAGGTAACTCCTGTGGCTCCTGTGGTTCCTGTGCCCCTGGTGTGTGTGCATTATCTGTTTCATAGAAGCTGCCATCCTCACTTGTTGTTTCGCTGGGAACATATGTTTCATCGTTCTCATTGTAAACTTGTTCTTCAGCACTTTGATCTGGGCTGCTGCCACTTGACTGATTGTTCTCTGATGTTTGCTGGCCTGTTACCGTTACACTTTCTGGTTGCTGTTTATCCTCTGTCATCATTGTTGCTACATTTTCTTCAGCATTTTCCATAAATACGACATCTCTAGCAACAACAATATCCTGAGATGCTGGATTAAACAAGCGATAACTTTTAGTTACATCTGAATATCCGACCAGTAACGTCTTGGTTGCTTTCTTGTCCCATTTTCTACGCTTTTGTTTTGGGACATGCACCATCACTGGACTGCCGAAGATCCGTAAATGGCCAACATTCGGCTTTCTGCCAGTCCACATCTCATAGGGAGTGGTATTTCCACTGAGACCTGCTGCCGGTGACCTATTCTTCACATATACTGCAGTGTTTACTGCTTCTGCCCAAAACCTTTTTTCTAGATGAGCATCGAATAGGAGACAGCGTGCTTTCTCTACTATGGATCTATTAAATCTCTCCGATAATCCGTTAGATTCTGGCGTGTATGCAGTTGTCCTCTGATGTACTATACCACATTCTTTCAGGTAGTTCTCCATTTCAATAGAACAATATTCCCCTCCGGAATCCGACCTCAGCAATTTAATCCTTTTTGACTGCTGGTTCTCTACCATCTTCTGGAACTCCTTGAAGTACTTGAATGTCTGATGTTTTGACTGAAGAAAGTAGACAAAACACATCCGGCTATAGTCATCGACAAAAATCAGGTTATATCTTGCATTCCCAAGTGACATATTCTCCATTGGCCCACATAAATCACTGTGCACCAATTCTAGGACATCCTTACTTCTGCTTGCACTCAGAGGGAATGGCAGTCTGCTTTGCTTTCCCTCGCAGCATACCGTACAACTGGATTTATCTAAATTGCCACTTTTATCTGGATATGACAACCCCTCAACTGCTCCATTCTTCATCTTGGAAAGATCTGTTGAATTTATGTGTCCTAATCGCCTGTGCCATGTTTGACTCGAAGGTGTCACTGACGCCACTATCAGTTGTTGAGACTTCACAATGTTTAATCTGTACACCTCATTTTCTAACTTTGCTTCTCCAATGCAATCATTGTCCGAGTTGTAAACGAAACATCCTTGCTTATTGAATACTACTCGGTTTCCGCTCGCTATTATTCTGCTCACGGATAGTAAGTTCGTGGTGAGGTTAGGTATGCACAAAACATTATTTACAACTACTTCATACTGTTTATTTCCAACTACAGTAGTAATCTGTAGGTCTCCAGAACACACAACGTCCACGGTTTGTTGATTTGCCACAATTATTTGTTTAGTTTTCGGTTCGTAATGTTTCACGTTTGACAACAAGTTTGGATCCGAGATTAAATGAGTACTTGACCCTGAATCGACATAAAAATCGTCATGATTAAATTTTCTGTTGAAAAATACTGCACTGAATGCATTCATTTTCCCTTTTCGCTCTTCAGGACACTGATTTTTAAAATGCCCAACTTGCTTGCATCGGTAACAACGAATTATTTTTGACGATTTGACACTTCCACTGACAGTTGGCTGAGTTTGCGTTTCGTTACCACTGCCACGATTTCTCTGAAAATATTTATTGCTACCGCCATTTTGCCTCTGCGAATTCTTAGCAATAAAAGCACTTTCAGATTTAACCTCAAAATCTGCACTCATGTCCAATAACTTGGTCTTTATAGCATCTGCACTCAAACTCATTCCCGAGTGCTCAATGGCCATAATCATCGGGCTAAACTTCTCTGGAAGACCCGCCAACAGCAAAGAACCGATCCACTCGTCACTTATCTCGAAACCAGTACCTTTTAATTTCTGTGCCGTTTCCACTAGCTGTGTCACGTAAACGATCATGGACTCACACGTCTCTAGGCGGATAGAAATGAGATTTCTCAATAGGCTAATCTTGCGCGTATAACCGGAGTCGTCGAACAATGACTTTAGCTTATTCCAAGTGCTCCGTACTGTCGCTTCTCCTTTGATGTGTCCACGGTCAATATCATCTTCGCTCTGGCTTTCCTGTCGCTCGCTTCATTTAGTACTTGCTGACTAGATAAGTCGACGCCTTCCAGGATGAGAAAGTTTTCCACTGCAAACGCCCAGTCGTCATAATTCTCACGACCTTTTAACTTGGGCACGTTTACTGAATAATTTCCCGACATTTTAATGACAATATTCTACTATTAACACCGAAAAAACTAACAAAAGTAGTGCTGGGCTACATAACCTATTAAAACTTCAACGTATCAGCAAACAGAGTGACATTTATTTTTATGTTTTTCCCGCCTACCGCCGACTCACCACAGATAATTATTTTGTTATTTAAAGACAATTTTAATAGGCACGGCACTTTATCTTCAATAGAAAAGACCTTGTCCTTCAGGTGGTCGCTAACCGAAGGTGGTCGCGTCACCGGCGAAACGACCCTATACATTGATGTGTTATAAACATGATCATATTTTCGATTATTTGCGAGGGCAAGCTAAAAACCCCAAAAGCCACTTTTAAGTCCGCATTCTGTAACAGACGGGCAACTACGGAACCCTACCCTGTGCGTGGCCCGACTCGTACTTGGCCGCTTTTTACTTCATATAATTTTTATTTTGTGTGTTTAATAAATGCTCTAAGATTTTGCTTCTAACTGACGGTTTGAAAGTGCTAGTTACTAGGCCTACTTGAATAACGATTATTTTGAGTTTGAGTTTGAAGCGTAAACGGCTGAACCAATTTGGATGAAATTTTGTTCGAAGCAAAAGGAAATGATAAGACATAAATGAAATAACTTAACATTCATTTGCAAGACTACTTCTAACACATAAGTTGCGAGTGTGTGGTAAACATATCCCACCACGCTCCACTATATTAGCAAAATTAAAAACCCTAGTATGGAAAAGTGAATAAAATTCGATAAACTAGAAAACACGTTCGTAGTTACGCAACTACATTTTTTAGGTTAAGAAAAGTTGCACAATTCTGAATTGGCTCTTTTGCAGGTTTTCAAAAATTTTAATGTCTCAACATCTGTCAACATTAAATGTTTTTATTAAGCAGAAACGTCCGCTAACGAATTTCAAATTTAGATCATAGGTAGTGGAAAATTTAAAAATTATTCGCCACGAGCGAGATTTATACAGTCGATGGCAAACATAAATGCTTACACTTTTGCAATCCATTGTAATAAGGTGCTAAATGTATACATTTCTTATGCGTTGACTGTACTAAGTAGTTTCCCTGAAACACATTGGCCAATCTCCTTGACACTCCACAACATTGTTCACCCTGTATACGGTACGCTCGTGCGCGAAAGTGGGTAATAAAGCCATGCGCACGATAAGCTTTTATCTGTCGCGTAAATTTGTCAGGCATCTGTCACACTAACGCGATCCCTGCACCGTTGTGTGCACACCTTTACAATTCGTATTTATGTACACATGGAGTCATGGGTTAGGTTAGGTTATATTTTAAATTTTATGACTGTGTAGGGATTCTCTAGCATCCATTTATGTCAGCCTCCCTGTATGTTACATACCGACATAAAGAAAACAACAATAACGATACCACCTGTATACCTACCACAAAAAGAGATTCGAATGTTAATTTTTACTAATAATATACCTAGACTCAGAAGTTTGAAAGGATGTTTCTTAGTTTTATATTTAATGCTGAAAATTCCAAACGAGATTTGATGAAATTTCTAGAACGTACAGAATTAATATATACATATATAGCACAGGAAAATGAGTCCCATAACTGTCCCTACAGTTAGCAAATTAGGTAACAAAGGTGTACAATGGGGTGTCAATTATTCAAATTAAGGTACGTGGATAGGTACTTAGGACTTTAACATTATAATCCGTCATTTGGATGGACACGAATTTTTTTTAAGTAAGCGTAGGTTATTAATATTTTAGCAATGTATCAATACACAAACTACTTAGTTCCTTTGTGTAATACTGTCAACTTTTCCACTAGCTCCGCTCATATAGGTAAGAATGACACTAGGACGATAGTGCAGCGTATAATCCTTTACTTTGGCTTTATGGTCGCTAAATCAGCGTTTACGAGTCATGCGCGTGTCCGGTTATGTGCGATACGAGGACTGTCCGCTAGGATATATGGTTATGTGCTACAGAGTGGTGACAATGACCGTGGATGCCTCGAAATACTGTGTTTTTGTATGAAAACATAGATGTTATTAGCTGTGGAAGAAAGCAAGATCTCTATTTTTTTTTCAATAAATATGTACCTATTAATTTAAGGCAGGCTTCACGGAGGCTTTTGATGATATTGATAAAAGTGATAGGAACTTTTGTTTTTAGTAGCCAAGGTAAGCCTTTACATAATATTATAATTAGATAGTATTAGCCTCCACTTGTCCAAGATTTTTGTCGAATGTGCATTGCGTCTCACCCACTCTTTAAGCAAATTGTGAGACGCCAATACACATTAGACAAAGATCTAGGACAAGTGGAATACCACCCAAAAACCATATGGCCCATACATGTAACAATCTAATAAAGAAGGTAACGTGTAACAAAAAATACCCGAAACCGTTTAAGGGCATAACGGTATCGGGTTCAGATAAGAAAAAAACTAAGAAAAAATGTTGACGCGATTTTTTTTTTACTTTTGTCTGAAGGGTGTACATAATAATTAAGGAGAATTTATGAATTATTTTTAACTTACTTCCGTAATGCAAAATTTACTTAATAAATGGCTAATTATAAATGAAATGTTACAATACAAGATACGAGCTATTTATTGGCATCTTATGATGTTTTTTAAATTTTTTCGTAGATGCAGGGGGCCGTACCATATTTATTTCGTTATACAAAGCCCGCACTATGAATTTCTATACTAAACCGACTGGTGTTTTATCAGAAGCGACAAAGCTCACCCATTTAAAATTGCCCACACTATCCTATGTCTGTATTTTTCCGTTTCACGCACGACACGTTGCCAAGAGATCGAGACAACGGAATCGATAACGATATCGATCGATAAACGCTAAGCTCTCAATCGTGTCCATGTAGTCGATACAAAATGGACGTGTAAGTAAATACGAGCGACGCGCGCGACACTACCGTATCGGGTTACTGATTTACGGTGCGGTGTCACCACAATGTGCCGGACCGGGTCGGGTGCCGGACGGGACATGCAGCGGACGTCACGACAGGATTTTAAAATAGAAAATCGGTTGATTTTCTAGCTGGAAGTGGGTTCGATTAAGTAGTCAACAGTGAAGTTGGATATAAAGTCTACCCCTTCTGATATTGTAAATGCTTTATTATTATTTTTATTAAAAAACCGGCTACGTGCGCATCCGGCCACGCGTAGTGTAGGGTTCCGTTGTTGCCTGTCTGTCTTAGGGCCGATTTTTCAATTCCCAGATAAGGCTACCTGTCAGATAAATGTTAGCTCTGTCCTTTACTTTCATATGACTTAAGAAAAATATTGGTGATAATTTTAACTGACGGAGAAGTTTATCTAGAGATTGAAAAATCGGCCCTTAGCTACATCGACGTGCGGTGCGGTTGCGACGGCCGAATTTGTACGAAAGTTGGAATTTCCAAGTACGCATTACTTTGGTCAACTATTACTCGATAACTATTAAGTATGCACTTGTTCATGATAGTTTTACTTTTAAATTCATTATATGTACTACCACGATATTTTTCACGGGAAAACTTATTCGATCCACAGGCAGACTTCAGACAGTCCCGCGTCGCATGACACTTTCGGGTAAAAATACGCGCGTGATAGGACCAATACATTGTGTAAAAATTGTTTTTTGACTTCATGAAAATGAAATATGTTTCACATTGTACTTATAATAATATTGATTTGTATCTGTATTGGTTTATTTTAATGTAGTGTGATTGTAATGCAAAATTTTGACGAACTGTTTTGGTATGCCTTATTTTATACTATATACCTAAATCAACTTTTATAAGCACTCGTCTATATTAACATTTATACTTTAAATAAGTATTTAATTTTTATTTTTATTCTAGTATTTATTTTTATTTGACTAAAATAATTATCAAGTCGCGTTAATTGACCCATGCTGACAACTTATACTGTGTTTTCATGTAATGAAATAAAATAATCTAATCTAGTCACTCTGGCCTACAACCGCCGCCGTTTACAACTCGCGGCAGCCCCGTGTTTCAGCCGCGAAAGTCTTGTAGGAAACAGCGCCGAACATTACATGTGATAGTTTGCAGCTTACAGGATTTTTAGCACGACAGTTAGCCCGGATCAGTTGCCCGTGAGAACAAAGACTTAAAAGGACCATTACAAAATAGCGCTTCTAAACGCGATAAGACTGGACAGGAGACCTTTTTTTGTTGGGGTAATGCGTTGATGCACCGTTCATCCGATCAGGGAGGACCATAGGGTGTGTGGGACTCCAGGGCAGAAGGCCCAGACTACCCACCAACCCCCAACGATTGTCTAGCCAAGTTCAAAGCCAAAAGGAGCTGGCGACGCAGCAGCCGTGTGTTACATTATTTCGCTTACAAAAAAGAAAGAAAGAAAGAAGAGAGAAATATATTTATTTGGTGTGATGTCATGTTACATGTGTTTCTTACAATTGCAATTCACCAAAATGGATGCCACTCAGCATATGCCACCAGTAATACATGCTAAATGTGTATTTCAGCTCCCTGGACGTCGGGAGATAATAGATGGTAAGCTTTGCATTAGGTCTTACTTACATTTATTTTTGTTCTTTTTTCTTAAGTATAAAATATTTCATGAGCACCTAACCATGTCTAAAGCATGTATCAAGTAAATATAAATATGATTTCTTAATTTTTAATCCTTAATCTTAATGTGTACTCGTACTGAAAGCTATTGGTGCATGTTGTGGTTAACCTTAATTAGATAAGCATCCAGTTAGAATAGACATAGAACATAGATATTGTAAGATTGTTATCTGTTGGTAGTTCTAAATAAATCCGTTTAAAGAACTTTATTTCTCACAAGAAATTATACATTTCACTTAATGAGAATCTATACTTAAATAAAGTTAAACAGTGAGCATCGCAAGATACATAATACTAAGCTTGAATAATAACTAGTGCCACTACGAGTATGATTAGTTAGGTAAAACAATTATGTAGGTAGCATACTGCGGGTAGCATTACAAAAGTCTACTAACTTATAAGTAGTACAACACAGAACAAGTTTAAAGAATAGTTGATGATTACATTTCATTTAAATAAATAAAGGCGCTGGTTTTCAGGCCACCCAAGTTTTGGTTTACAAGGAGGGTCAAAGTTTCGCTTACGCACGCTACTTCGACCATAAGCCACAGATAAAGCTCTTGTCTTCAGTAACTTGCTAACTTGTGATGGATGACGAACATATATTTAAGTTTGGTCTGGAAATAATAGATCACGATTTGAAGATAGGATGCCTTTCCTACGAATAACTTCATGTAACAAGAAACACATGTTTATGTAGTGAGAGTTTGCGGACTGGCTTTCAGTGTGTTGTGGGTGGGTGATCCATTTCCCTGTAAGTATATATACACACGTCGGTTATAGTAGTATATGTTAAGAGATATGGCTATCCGCAGCCGAACCAAGGTTACCGATATATACCCGCCGCCCTCCGAATCGCTAGACTTAAGTGGCAGTGGGTTCGGCGTACGTAATATAACCGAAGGCCGTTGGGGCGGAAAGGTTCTCAAGTGGTGACCTGTTACCGGAAGACGCAGCGTGGGTATTAGGCCTCCGACAAGGTGGACTCATGACCTGGTAAAGGTCGCGGGCACCCGCTGGATGTGGTGGGCGTAGGACCGATCACGTTGGCGCTCTTTGGGGGAGGCCTATCACCAACAGTGGACGTCTATCGGCTGATACGATGATGATGCTTGGTCAAAAGGAACAGAAACGGTTTAAGGGGATGCCTTGATTTGAGTCGACCACGCTCCCTTGACAAAGACATGCTTATGCCTTCCGCGCACGAGAATGCAACTCTCTTCGGGAATGGCTTTTTCGGACAAATTTTGATAAATATCTAACTTAGTGAAGTTTTATTTGTATTTCATTAAGTGAGATTTTAGATGAGATAAAATACTGTAGTATTAACTTAATTCTGTCGTAAAATAATGTATTGTTTGAGTAGCCTGAGTAAAAAAGGAAAATAAAGATCAACTTTGTTTTTTTTTTGTTTCGACGAAACTTTAAGCAATCATTTATCGATTAAACGAGATAAACAGTCATATAGTCAAGAATCATATGTCTGAAAATGAGGCTTTATTGTATTTTAATCTAGTCACAACGGCTTTTTAAAGCACGCGTAAATTTCCACCTTTTCACCCCCTTAAGCCGATAAACGTCCCAACCGCACACTGTTTCCATCTTTTGGACACAAGGTCTCTATTCGGTTCAAATTTGGGACGGAACAAATACCTCCAGAAGTATATTAAAAAAATCTCAGCTCCTAGGGATTAAGCAAGTTGTAAGAGCAAGAGATACAACATTGTATTTGACACGCATTGCAGTGAATCCGCATGTCTATCGTCACAAGTAGACGTAAAAGCTCAAATTACGAAGCCGTAATGCTGGATGTTTACGATAATCGCGACGCTCGTTATCTTAGCGAGGACCGTATTACGTGTCATGGCGACTACTGTCTTGTTTACGTAATGGTAGGCCAGGGAATCAGGGCCTTAAATCGGTTCACTCTACACCTCCACCCTACATCCTCATATCATATATATAACTATGTGTTTGTTTTAGTTTAGAACACAAATTATCTTTTAAAAAATACAGGGTGACATTTTAATCAGTGTCCAAATTCAAGTATAAGATTCTTCAGCAAAATTATAAAATACGTTTTTTTTGTTTTATATCATTCAGTACAAAAAATTTTAGTAAGTGCTGCTTAAAGTTATCCCAAAAAAACCTTACCGTGCGGGCACCTCAGCGGGTAGTAAGGTTTGCGCACGGCACGCCTCCCTTCCCCCGGCCCCGCCCCGCTCCGCGCGGTACTTAATGCCCAGTAACCACGCTGTGCGGATAATTCTTTTGGGATAGACAATTAACAATTTAAAAAATACCTACCAGTTTTTTTTTTAATGGAGTCTATGATACCAAATGCCTACAAAGAATTTGGCCACTGATTAAAATATCACCCTGTATGTGGGGTACACAGAGTAGGTACCAACAGATATAAGCGTAAAGACCTGGACGTTCATTAATATACTTACGATATGTTAACAAACTAAACCGGCCAAGTGCTGGACTCCCGCATGAAAGGTGCCCGTACCATTATCTATAAAACCGGCAAAAAATCACGTTCGTTGTATGAGAGGCTCCTTAAATATTTAGTTTGAGCGTTTGTCTTCCCCTGCTTCCTGTCCTTCCGTCAGTCAACATAGCTATTCTTAATTCAAATGCATCAATAATTATTTTCAACCAACGCCCTATTTCTAGAAACAAAATGAACTCGCAAACAAGCTTGAGAAAAATTAAACCCCAACATAATCCTATTGACGATGCCTTTGATTGATTCTTGGAAATGTAATGCTTTCTTCACTTCAACAAGAAATAATCCCTTAATTGGATTATATGATTGCTTCGTTATTTTCTTTCAACTCTGTACTTAGCCTTTTACATGAAAAGTATAATTTAGGTGTTATTGAAGATCATTTAAACAAATACCTATATTTTTAAAAACCCTAAAAGTAATTTAATCTGTATTATGTAGGTATACAAGTTGAAATTGTAAAGTGTGCTCAAGCGATCATTGCGTTAAGAGATATCGAAAACTTTAAAATTATATCGAAAGTACGTTACCCAATGAGCAAACTATTTTCAATTACACCCTGTTTTTATGTAACATTGCAATCTCATCTTGTAATTCAATGTTTATCTACTTCCATTGAAGGATCTAAAACGTTACAACTATGATTAGATTAGATTAGATTAGATTTATTTATTACACGATAAAAATTACGATATAAAATGGCATAAAATGTCAAGATTACAAGAATTTCTACCATGTTCGTCAATTTTAATAATAAAAACTTAATAAGTCAACTACAATTAAGTACAAATTATTATATTACTCTATCTCCCGAAAAGGATCGTCATTTATTACACACAATAACATAATAGAATACTAAAATAGTTCATAACACTGATAACGATTAACAATGATAAAATCACAATTTTAACAATAATAAAAAAATTCAATTTATGAACACAAAATAAACGATTAAAAAGTAATTTCCATGTACTCGTTAACGGAGTACAGAGGGTTTTCCAACAAAAGATTTCTCAGTTTGCACCGGAATGTTTCGTCATATGGTTCATTCCTTAGATTGGCCGGTAAGTGTTCATAATAAGTAGGTCCGATGACGCGGGGCTTCTTTTTTGAAAGCGACATGCGACGAGGAACATATGTATATTATAGACTTATTTCTTTGGTACAAAAAGGTAAAGGTCGGGAGAGTCCGCTGGATGCGGGTGGCGCAGAAGACCGGTCATAGGCCTCCCCCAAAGTGTGCCACAAAGACCGCTTTGTGGCACTCTTTGGGGGAGACCTATGACCAGCAGTGGATGTCTATCGACTGATATGTTAATGATGACTTTGGAATATACTAGTTGCCTTATTTTAAGGCCAATGCAGCCCGCATTTTAATTAAGTAACGTAAACGTATGTTGCAAGAATAAGGGTTAGTATCCACCAGCGCCGGGCTGTTATTCGGAACGGCCTATTGTACCTCACCTGAAGCATCACGCCCAAGGAAACTGGATCTCTAATTACGCTTAGCAACTACGAATCGCGGCGTCAAGATATATTTGTGGGTGAACGGTGAGGTGATTAGAGTCAAAGTAGCGGAACGGTGTCCAAGGAAAAATCCACTAATGGCAAGGCGCGGACATTCCGCGATTTGCGTTCATCGCTACAAGAACATGCTGGTGCCCCAACGTTGGGGAGCCGGCATGTACTTGTAGCGATGAACGTCGACGTCGTCGACGACGACGTCAGAGGGCCATAAATCTAAATGTTTTGGCTGAGAAAAAAGCGCCTTTTGTAAAGATCAAAGGAGTGTCCATTCTGTACTTGTACTCGTACTATTATCTATTCTGTGCTAATGGGAAGAGTGGCGTGATCGCGGCTAGCAACTGTTGGATATTTATATAACAACTGAAAGACGACCACTGCTTCCCCCAAACAGTTGTGCCACAATGACCGGTCCTGCGCACCCGCATCCAGCGGACTCCCGCGACTTTTACGGGGTCATCAGTCCACCTTGTGGGGGTTTCGTGTGAAATGTTTCGAGACAAAAATCCATGTCAATCGCAATCACCATCAAATCGCTATAACACGAGTCGGGGCCATAATAAGTGAATTAAACGCCTCGTGCATTAGTATAATCGTGCGACATGTCGCGTCGCCTCGTATATCGGCGCAATGACGCAGTTACTTTGAAGTAGTGTCGCCGAAACCTAGCCGGTGTGGTCGCGGAACGGTGTTGATATTTGTGCTTAGTGTGTCCGGTCTCTGGGCAGTATACTGGATGTTTGGAACTCAGATACGATTTCTCAGTAGGTACATATCTTGTCTTGTCAATTATATGAATTCATCCTGAACAGGGGACCGATTTTTGACTTTCGAGCGCTCGACTCTGTCACTCGAAAACTGACATAAATTATGATATATTTTAAAATAGCGATAGAAAATTGAATAAAGAGTAGTATTGATCACTCGTATTCAATTCTATTGGTAGAAAGTATGTATGTGCCTGCCATTTTGACACTAAAAACGTATTTACTTTTGTATGATTTTCCAGCGCTGGAAAGTCAAAAATCGGTCCCCTGACGTTTTCCTGGACTTCGGTCTCAAGCAGAGCCAGAATGAGATATAACATCAATCATGTGACTTGTTTAACAGGAATAAATTATGTTATAAGATTTTAATTTACTTATTGTATTTTTTGGTAATTATCAACATAAACAAACATAATGCATGAATATGGGATCACCGAAAAAATTTAAAAATTGTACTTACTGACAAAATTACAATACCTACATTGAAACATTTATTCACACAATAATAACGAAACGTATTCACTTAGTCATACGATGATTAAATACTGAATATTTCAATTACATAGAAAAAATTAAGACATCTGTAGACCAGACAATGAATTCAAAATAGTATCAAGACTGGCTGCGCGTGCGCTCCGCGCTGTGTTGTCACTGCACACATTACCGTGAGATACTGTGGCATTGTCGCGGCTCGGATTTAGACGCGAATTAAACCGAATTATTACAAGTGAATTAGGCCGATACGGACACCCACGTGCTCGGGAAACTTGACACGTCATGCTGTATTTGCTGTGCTGGGGGGATGGTTCGAAGGTGGAACGAACATAGCTTAAGTGCACTCAGTAATGTTGGCATAGATACATAAAGCAGGAGCCTATAGAGATGTCCCGTTATCGTCAATAGGACATTATGTTAGATCCTCAACTTTGAGAGAACGACTGATGATGATGAGTCACGAGTATGTTGGCTCTAGCAATTTGAGAGACGTGTGGTGCAGACGGAAAAAAGCCTCTGATTACCACTCTTCACAGGTCAACAGACCGGACATTTAACACGTGATTGTGACCAACAATTATCAATTTTGTGATGACCATTAACGATGTTGGGTAAACAATAAAATTCATAAAAATTAACAGGTATCATATCGTGTCTTTTGGCGTCCAGACCCTTGGTCCCATGGGGCCCTGGAGCCCTAAGACAATTCAAAGAGATGTTGAAGAGGCTTACAGATGCCACTGGTTAGGTTTTTAGCTTAATTAGCTTAACAATTCAGCGAGGTGAAGCTGCCAGCGTCGTCGGTACAATGCCGCATTTAGTAAAGTAAATATTCATTTTGACTCGTGAATTAAATAATTAGTCTAAGTTTAAACTTCTTATATGATATATCCGTGTTTGTCACTATGCGTTTAGTTTCACTATTTCAACCAGTCAACCTCTTCGATACGGATGGTGAAAACCAAATTAAAATAAAACAAAACGGAACGTCGTCGCGCTCGCGAAACTTTTTAATAGCGTCCCGGCGACCATTCGAAAAAGTATTGTTTAATTTTCGAAGCCGAATACCGAAGTTTCGATCGTTGCGTTGTTCAAAAAAGTTGAAAAAAGGTTGGAAATGGAGTACCAGTGCTAATGGGTACTTTCAGTTGGTTCCGAGCGCATGCGAGGTGAAAGTTTATTTATTTTGCACGCCAATTAGTGATTTGTCAATTTTGATATGGTTCGTAAAGAGGGCTTGTGGATTTGGTACTTTTATGAAAGCGAGAAAATAAACGAAAAACGAGGACATTTTTCATAAGGCCTTTCGGTACGTTCTGCTCAAAATCTTTCAAGAAGAAACGTAAAGCGCTTGCTATGTGTTGAGGTCAATATAATCAAGTTAGTAAACTTTTAAGACACAACTTAAGACATTTATTTAGCATATTATATTAATTATTAATTTTAATTAATATATTATTAATATTGGTTACACTTCTTCGCAGCGTTTTGCCTCGTCTTTCCTAATGGGAACTGCTAAGAAATGGAATTCGCTCCCTTCATCGGATTTCCTGAGAACAACGATCTAGAGGTGCCTTCAAAAAAAAGAGTGAATAGGCTATTACTGATCCAGTGAGCTTCATCTTAGGCTCTGTTGTCGCTTACCATCAGGTGAGACTAAGGGTTTATAATTTATTGAATCAGGCGTTACTTTGCGGAAGTCCATGATATATTAGGAGAACAATATTTCTTTGCTATTCCGCTAAAAAACGTGCTGGTCTATTAGTGAAGATAAGATGCAACTATTTGGGTTAAGAACATGCAAAAAATTACAGCAAACCACCACCAATAATGACAAAAACCTCGACACGTGTTTCGCCTCTCTACGAGGCATCATCAGGAGATGCTGGCAGGAGATGTTGCTTGCGCCACGTCCACTGAGCCAATAATTTCATCATTTAAATTAAAACTTGTAACGTACGGCTTATAGGAATGATATTCGAAACTTTCTATAGAGTTGTCGAAGCTAAAATTATCTAAAAAAAAAAATTTATTGAATCAGGCGTTACTTTGCGGAAGTCCATGATATATTAGGAGAACAATATTTCTTTGCTATTCCGCTAAAAAACGTGCTGGTCTATTAGTGAAGATAAGATGCAACTATTTGCGTAAAAACATGCAAAAAATTACAGCAAACCACCACCAATAATGACAAAAACCTCGACACGTGTTTCGCCTCTCTACGAGGCATCATCAGGAGATGCTGGCAGGAGATGTTGCTTGCGCCACGTCCACTGAGCAAATGACCCGCCCTTTTTTTTTTTTTTTTTTTTTTTTTTTTTTTGAACCTGACTGTTGCTATAATAGGACGGACCCAATATAGCGGTCGAACTGCGTGGTTGGAGGGTGGCCTGGGGAAAATCCAGGGGAAGCCTCCGGCACGACCACGCGGGGAAGTTTGTACACTGGAATACTCTAAGAGTTTGCGCTCCAGTGAGATTGGTTGAACGGTATCAACCGAATCTGGGGTGTGAGTGGTATCGAACTACTGGGAGTTTTATCGCTGGTTCGCTAAAACCTAGCCTAGCTGAGAAGAGTCCAGCAAGAAACTCAGCTAGGCCCGACTTGCGTCGGACTGACTCTATTGACCCGCCCGGAGCCATCCGCCATATTTATATTCTGTCCCCCCATACTACCGTTCATGCGTAGATGCAGAGATGGAAGAACACGTAACAACGGTGATGACGCAACATTCAATTGTTCGTTGATAATAACGCCTCTATTGCTGTACCTAATTATTTCTAATTGTTCTAGAACACTTAGACGCAATCCTTTTTCGCAAACATGCAAGATGTTGAAAGAATGATTGTCAGATAACGCATGGTTAGTCTCCAATAAATGTTTTGCGAAATTAGACTTGTCCGGGTGATTATGCCGATACGACGCAACATGTTCCTTATACCTTGTGCTAAAACTACGGCCTGTTTGTCCCACATAAACTTTATTGCAATTATCACAGGCAAGTTTGTAGACTCCCGACTTTTTGGCACTTTCCACTTTCTCCTTGCCATTGCACAGTCTAAAGCGCAAGGTGTTATTCGTTTTGAAAGCCACGTTTATGTCGTTAGACTTTAAAATATTGTAGATCTTATCAGACAACTTGCCAACATAAGTTATGCTTGCTTTGTACTTTTTAGGTGGGTCCGAAGATCGTGCAGCGTACAGAAGATAGGCTCAGTGGACGTGGCGCAAGCAACATCTCCTGCCAGCATCTCCTGATGATGCCTCGTAGAGAGGCGAAACACGTGTCGAGGTTTTTGTCATTATTGGTGGTGGTTTGCTGTAATTTTTTGCATGTTCTTAACCCAAATAGTTGCATCTTATCTTCACTAATAGACCAGCACGTTTTTTAGCGGAATAGCAAAGAAATATTGTTCTCCTAATGTGAGACTAAGGGTCTAACACTAGACAGTCTTTTTTAAATAAAAAAACGTAGCACAATAAGTACCGGTTCCTTGCACTAGGCTTAGTAAACTTACTTAAGTAGTAAACTTATAGGAATGCATACACATAATTTGACAAAAAATAGCGACAATAGTTCAAGACTCGGTGACGCAGGACAGTCCTAACGATTCTAGTCAGGAAAAAAATACGGCCAAAGACTATTTACAGCCACCTGAACACTGCCAAATTAAGCGGAGTGTCAGAGCCGATACGAGGACGTCTTTTTTGCCGGATTAAGACAGAACCGAAAAGAAGACATGTTTTTAGAAGGCTATGTTTGTATTTACGTGTGTTCCATCGTACCGTTTAAGATAATGATAATGAACCGAATTACATAAAGTTTTAAGAAAGTGACTGCAATCTGACCTTCCCAGACGAAAAGCTAGACCAGACCTTATTGGGATTAGGCCGGTTTCCTCACAAGGTTTTCCTTATCCGAAAAGTTATTGGTAAATATCAAATGATATTTCGTACATAAGTGTTTTGAAAAGAACTCAGTGGCGTGAGCCGGGATTTGAACCCGCGACCTCCACAATTCCAGATTGAAATAATACTTGGCTCCTACAATCGATCTATATAATTATATCCATTCTATGATAATTATCAATCATTACTTCATTTTTTCCAATAACCTCCATCGATATCACACGCATTCAAATCGTAAATTTATCGTCCATATTCTATAAAAACTATGTTCAACAGACAATGACAACTATAACCGTCATAAATCCGTAATGGCGGGTGATGACACGTTGCGTTACCGATAGGCGCGTGCGCACCGAGATTGTACCGCGCGTAATTATACGAATTATACTAAACACGTGTTATTTGATTGAATCCGTCGATGGGTGGGGCTGGATGGGAGAGGTTTCGATAGCGAAGTTCGTCAATCACATACAGTAGTTTTATAAACGTTCGCTAGAAGTTATTGGTATCTTTATATATATATATATATATATATGTACGTTACTAAAGTGACTAAAATGTACTGCGTAGATTTTAGTCCCCAGAAAGCCCGACTCTCCATACAATCGTAATTTGCCTCTCATTTGAAACGGCTTGCTAAACTAACCTGAAACTTTGTATACTTACACAATGAGATCGGCCATAGGTCAGAAAATCGTTCCTATACCTAGCTAGAAAAATAAAAATGGACAAAAAAATTGAGCACATCGTTTTTAATACCAAGTCTATACTCACTTAATTTATTCTATCATAATTTATACCAACTTAAAGAGTCTGCGGTTTAAAACTACGAGTTCGATTGTAACGAAACTTTGCATCTACAATCACATAAGGTATAGCCAGGTCTGTAATTAGTTTATGTAGCTTCAGACACCATAATAAAAAAATACAATGAATTGAAATTTTCATACAAATCTTGTTTTTGCTGTATTTCGTTTGTTTTAAACTAGAACCATATGAACTAATTACAGACTTAGATATACCTCATGTCAATGTATATGCAAAGTTTTCTCACAATCCAAGACGCAGTTTTAAAATAAGAACGAAACTCCGTTTGTATGGGAAGGTGAAAATCGGCCGAGCTTACTGCGGACTCTTAAAGTAGGTAATTTTTGACTTAGATATTGACGGTTCCCAGTGTGTATAAATATGCACATATGTTATTCCAGCACGCTGCTTTAAAATGAGAGCCCTATTACGTTTGTATGAGCTGCCCGGGCACTCTTAAGTTCTTCACACAGTTTAAACACTTTGAACTTTTGTTTCCATAGTTTCAGCACTAAGTTGCAATGTATATTTTCGGTGTTGTAAAACTAAAAGTGTTAAACACGTTAATTTTGAACTCAAAAGACTAGAATTCATATCGGCAACGGGATTTGTTAGTCTTATAAAGTGTTAAAACAAGAAATGTGTTGTGTTAGTGGCGACCAATTACTGCAATATCACATTTTCGCCATTGTTAAATCTACAGTCCACTAAAAATCTTTTTCGATAGCGAATATCGAGAACCCAATAACCCCTTAGAGCGCGCGCGAGACCCAATGTAGGTGATTGTGGTCATCGGCATTATACCGACACAATACTGGTATAATACCGGTACATATCGACACAATGACACGTTACGTCCTTACTCGGCGCTGCCCTATTGGAGCACAAAGGGTTATGAATTCGATTCCTGGATAGCTCACCGTATATGGCTCATCTTACTTTTGCGAAAGTTATAAACGTATATATTGTTAAAAAAACTTAAGTACGTCATTCGTGTTTGTACATACTCGACGATTAGACCTTACCGTATTAGACCGATTTCACTGAGATCAGCTGGTCCGAACTTATACGGAACACCGAAGTTTTGCGGAGAGCCTACGTGGGTGGAATCGAAGTATAACGTCTATCTTATGAGACGACAACTTCGCTAGGGTGGCCAAGTTTCAAGAATGGCAACGGATCGAGGGGCTAAGCAGATCTTCTATTCAGAACTTGAGGAGGGCAAGCGAACGCATCAACTCCTTAGGTACAAGGATGCGCCACATGAAGAACTGCGACATGGACTCTCTGCAGTGGGAGGAGCAGTCAGCCAACCAGCAGGAATGGAGATCTGTATTATAAAGAAAACATCAATCTTTGAAACCTTAAACTTGACGAGCTGAATGCCCGACCATCTGCGGGGATCAGCTGAGTGAAAATCCCAGGGCGATTTTTGCGCGGCGGAGTTGATTATTGCACTGAGGATTTCTTACATATTTGAATTTTCTATTTTTTATATGAAAGCTAATAATATATTTCATCATCTTGAGCCATAATGGAAATTACTATAAACCTATTGGCTTGACCATAAAATAGTAGATTGTATGACAAGGGTCTAAAGTAAGCCATATTACCACGAGAAGGATATTTTCCCGAACGAAGTGAGGGGAAATAGTTCGAGGGGTAATATGGCTTTTAGACCAGAGTTATACACTCTACTTTTCACTTCGACTGCGAGAAAATAGTAAAAACAAGGATTATCCATCCACAATCAACAATTATATCAAGGCGAAAAGATTGTTCAATTTGGCGCCATTCTTTTCAATAAACTGTTTTGACACAGATACAAAATATTCACAAGACGAATAAACGCCTCTGACCGTCTAATAGCGGCGTAGTCTATCCCGCTCAATCTTCATAGCTTATGTCATGTAATTACATCCACCAATCACAACTCTTTAAAATAACATTATTTAGTATTTGCGGTCTACTAACCAGAATACAGCTAGACATTAAAATCGACCAATCAGGAAACAGAATTCAATTCAAACATTAGGAGTTTGTCATTCCCTAATTTACAATAATTCAAAAAATAAACGCCTCTGACCGACTATAGCTCCATCCCAACGTTCAAGCGTGGTTAACTGTATATCATGTATACAGTTAACCGCGCTTGAAAAACACCCAATGTTTGAATTGAATTCTGTTTCCTGATTGGTCGATTTTAATGTCTAGCTGTATTCTGGTTAGTAGATAGCAAATACTAATATTTTTTTAAAGAGTTGTGATTGGTGGATGTAATATTGAACTGGTGTGAGTGGTCAAATTAAAATGTTTTATTAATCATAAATATGTATACATATTTTCCCTAGGGGCTACATGTACTACTTTAGCCCCGCTAGCCAAGTCTAATATATGATGCACGTTTTGAGCATGAGAAGTGAAAAAATATGAACTGCCGAAAATCTAATTATGGTGGCGTGTCCTGCACTTGTTTCTTGTACTATAATGCCATAATACAAAAAAACTATCCACTTACTCAATTAAAGTGGCATTTATTCGTGTTCTATTTTAGTCAAGGTATCCTACGATTTAATTTAGTTACATTCGTATGTAAACTAAACCTCATACTGATGTAAACAAAACTGTCCTGCGAAAAAATATAATTTTGGTGGAAAAAATTAAAAATGTTTTTATGGTCGAACTAAATGCAATGACACAAACGGCGCGAGCGTCGCTTATTGGTTCAGTTCCACTCTGGCGACAGGCGATTATAGACGTGAGATTCTATGTAAGAGCTAGCCGTCACCCACGTAAATACCTAATTATGGTGGTTCAAAATACAGTGTACGTAAATTTTGGTGTCACGATAATTTTTTTATTAAGCAGAACTTAATTTTATATGTATTTTATTGCGGCTTTGGTTTCCCTTTCGTCATATAAATTTAACTTGATCATATGGAAAAGGGTTGATTAGTTAAGTTTTTTTTTAGTCTAAATCCTAATTCCGGTGTTGCAATTTTGGTGTGTTTGGTGGATTATTTAAAAACACCAAAATTGCTTAGTCTCACTAAAATTGTAGAAGACGTACCAAAGTGTACCTTATTCTAAAGATATAAGGTCTATCAATTGCTATATATACGACTTCTCGGATATGCAACATGAAATGCATTATAATGTTCGGGCCGACCGTCTGCCCGCCCCTTAAACTCCTCACGTGTGTACGCCTTTTGAGTCTGTGGTTTTGACAGTGACACTTCTTGTCAAGGCGCGGAGAAAAAAAAACGTGTCGATTTGGAGATAACCTCGTTTTGTAGACCCGAACGTCACGAGTGGTTTTTGAGTAATTTGGAAACGCATTTTTCCTTGTTTTTTTGTAATATCGCTCGCGTTGAAGACACAGGGGTGTCCGAGTGTTTTGTGTAGATACTTGGGTAGTATCCGAAAAGTTGGTGAAGAAGACGCCGCGAATTGTTGGCGAGACGGCCCGCGGAACACCACGACGGCTCCTTCGGCTCCGGAGACCCTCGTAATTGACTTTGACCTGACCTGACAGTTGACAGAACCCTGAACAGATACTAACCGGAGTTGAAACGAACATTGCGCCTCCCGGAATCAGGTGAGTTGAACACGTTTTGTAGCCAATCCACTGGCTTATATGACCCGCGAAACGCGTGGCAGTTCACTCCACTCGCACTAGGCGAGGAGTTGAACAATTTTTGGTAGCAGAGCGTGGTTACCCACAAAGAAAAAACGCGAATTTTGATAGTTTTTTCCTTTTGGGTAAAAAAGGGCATTTTGAGGTTATTTGTTGAAACCAAATTTAGCTACAAGTATTTAAAACTTCTATTTTGTGGCACTGCAAGTGTTTTGTACTGTAGATTTCACGAAATTATTGTACTTGCAGTGCAAATTAGTGAGATTACAACCTCCGGAAGGTGATTCTGAGTGTTTGGTACAATTTAATTTGGAAAATAGTTGAAGGCAAATTTAAGCCACATATTTGATTGATTGTAATTTGGGAAGCCTTTCATAGCTTGTTGTTTGGTAATAAGGCATTTGTTTTATTCAGTTTGCTATAAGCGGCCAAGGTTGCTAAGAATATAAGCTAAAAAATAAGGTTGCTATAAATATTAGTTGTAAGCTAGATTATTGTAGAAGTGATGTAACTAGCCAATTATAGATTATAGTTTGAGCTTCCACTGCGTTTTGAGAATCTATATTGGTTGTTATTGTAAGGCATTTCTGTAATTGAGTTGATATTTGGTTTTGATTCACTAGGGTGACCAAGAGATTGGAATTTCCACATTAATTAAATTAATTTTAATTTTCTCTGGTATTGTTGGAAATTAATTTAAAATGGGATCTACACCTAAGGCTAAGATCCAGTCTGCACTGCGTTGGTTTTCATCTGCAGCAGCTTTGGTTGACAGAAATGACCGGGAGGAGGCTTTGTTGGCCCGGTACGAGGAGGTGTCAGACCGTCTTAAGGCTGTGGAGTTCCAGGTTGAACTCTACCTAGCGGAGCCCGGCCGGACGACCCCGGAGGCCGAGCAGGTGGAGCGGGACTTTGAGCAATGTATGGATTTTGGGGACAGGATTGTCGAGAGGGCTTCTAAGATACTGCGGGTTCGGAATGGTGCGGCCCGGGACGTTCCGAAACACGCAGTTATCTATAACCCAGGGTTGGCAGCGCGCTTGCCAGCCATACAGATGCCGGTCTTCCGAGGAGACCTGGACGAGTGGACCAGCTTCATCGACCTTTTTGATAGCTTGGTGCATGCCCGGACGGACCTGCCAGCGGCGTTGAAGTTGGCGCAGCTGATGTCTGCTCTCGTCGGGGAGCCGCGCGACTTGATCGCGCATTTGTCGGTCACCGACGACAATTATGAAATCGCGCGCACGTTGCTGAGGGACCGATACCAGAACGTGCGGCGACTTGCGGATACTCTTATGACTAAGATCTGGAATATCCCTCGGATCGCTCAGGCTTCAGACATCCGGCTGAAAATGCTGAATCCTGTTTTCACAGCGACCAAAGGGTTAGAGAACCTTGGTTTGCCGGTGGACCAGTGGTCCTACATACTGTTGAATTTTTTGTTGAACCGGCTGCCGGCTGATGTACGGGCCAGGTTTGAGCACCGGTATGGTGGTGAAAGTGCTCAGCATCTGCCGACCTTCACCAATCTTATCGACCAATTGGAACTTGAGTGTCGACGGGCCGACACCTCGGATCTACCTCCACCCCCGAGGCCTCCTGGGGCCCAGCGGGCCCAGGGGAGAGTTGCACCTCAAAGGGGAGGGTGAGGCAAATCGGCCCCACAACCAGCGGGTCCTCACCAATATAATACCAGTGCATTGGACCCTGAAGTCTGCCTATGCTGCAAGAACCCTGGCCATCGGGTGCCAGCGTGTCCGAAGTTTCTTGCGCAGCGGGTTGTGGGACGCCGCAACATTGCTAAGCAGCGGCAATGGTGCTTTGTTTGCTTGGGCCCACATTTTGTGCGAGATTGTGCCCACCCGCAGGCGTGTAGGTCCTGTGGTGGGAAGCCCATTTTATGCATGAACCGCAGTGGGGATACACCCCCCCCCCCCCCTGCGCAGGGGTCATGCTCCCCTGTTCGGAGTCAGCAGCGGGCTAACCAGGGGCCCAGGGCCGAGGAGGAGTGGGGACGTCGGGTAACACCCCCTTCCCCCCCCTCCAAAACTACGCGACTACTTCGCACGCACCCGTGCCCCAACGGGGGGTCCTTACGGGCGGGTGCCCGCAAACGCCTCCACCCCGGCAGGCGCCACGGATGTCGCCGCCGCTTGTGGAGCGACCTCGCTTGGCGTCGGGACCTCCGGTGTATGGCCGGAGTAGGACATACCAGGGGCCGCAGGCGGCACGCATGGCGCGACGGCAGTACCAGCCGGAGTGGGACCCGCTCGAGCGGTACGAGCGGCCCGCCCATGCGGAACAGGATGCAACGCGTTATCCCTGCTAGGGATACGCCGCCCACGCACCAGCAACCGCCACGCCCTTGGAGACCGTGTTATTGCCCACGGCTTCGGTTTGTGTTTGGGGCCCTGGCGGAGGATCAGCCTGCGTGCGCTCTCTCCTTGACACGGGAGCGCAAGGCTGCATGGTATCCAGTAGGTTGGTGCGACAGTTGGGCTTGGTTGTGAAACCCCACCCGGAAAGTATACGTGGGGTAGGCAATGTGACAGTGTCAAACCTGGTAGGGCAGACCTTACTCACCTTTGGACCGGGTCCCACTTCACGCGCGAGGATTAATGCTCCCGCGTTAGTATTGGATGAAGTGGTGGGGAGACTCCCCCAGGTGAAGCTGCCTCCAGAGGTTCGGAGTTTGACAGCTGGATTAGTTCTGGCGGATGCTGGATTTGACAGACCTGGTCCGATTGACGTGTTGCTGGGTGCAGACGTTCTTGGGCGGGTGCTGTTGAGCGGCAACCGTACCTTACAGCCTGGCGGACTGGTTAAACTGGAAACGGTGTTTGGCTATGCTGTAATGGGTTTGGTGTTAGCGGCTCCACCGCCTCCTACTGAGGAGGGCTGTCTGGTTGGAACTGCTCTTTCAGAAGCCGTGCAACGGTTCTGGGAGATTGAGGAACCACCTACCGCGTCGCGTATGAGCCCCGAGCAGGAAGAGTGCGAACGGTTTTACCAAAATAATACTGGGCGCCTCTGCTCTGGTCGGTTCATAACACGCCTTCCTCTGCTCATCCACCGACCTCCTCTTGGAGCGTCACGTGAGATGGCTGAGAAGCGGCTGGTTTCGATGGAACGCTGAATGAGAAGAGATGCGCTCTTCCGGCAGAAGTATGTGGACTTCATGAGGGAGTACGAGGGTTTGGGACACATGTCGGTGGCTCGGACGGACTGGAGTACAGTGGAGCACTGCTTCCTGCCGCACCACGCGGTCCTAAAATCCCCGGAGTCCAAGATTCGCGTGGTCTTTGATGGGTCCGCGTCCACCTCGACTGGGGTGTCATTGAACCAGTGTTTGCATGCAGGTCCTAAGCTGCACAAGGATATCACGGATATCCTCACAAATTTTAGGAAACATCAGGTGGTGTTCGTCGCCGACATCCGGATGATGTTTCGGCAGAAAGTGATCCATCCTGATGATCGTCGGTATCAGCTGATCTTGTGGCGTAAGAGCCCTGATGAACCGATGTTGGTGTACGAGCTGAATACGAATACATACGGCTTGAAGAGCAGTCCGTACATTTCAATTCGAACTTTGTTAGAATTGGCGTCTCGAGAGAGACTGAGGTTCCCTCGAGCGTCCGCCATTTTGGAACGGGACTTATTTGTCGATGACGTGTGCACCGGGGCAAACAGTGTCGAAGAGGCTTTGGTTTTGCGGGATGAGCTGGTGGAACTCTTGCGGACGGGTGGATATGAATTGCGCAAATGGATGTCCAACTCACCGGCCGTGGTGGCCGGCCTCCCCGAGGATCACCAGCAGGATCCGCACCTGTTCGAAAATGTTGAGAGCCCGCACATGTTATCAGTCCTAGGCGTGCAATATCGACCAGTCCAAGATGTGTTCACCTATCGGGTGGAACTGGATTCCCCGAGGGTCTGGACGAAGCGGCTTGTGCTGTCCACGGTGGCCAGGACGTACGATCCGAATGGATGGATCGCGCCGGTCATCTTCACGGCGAAGGCATTTATGCAGCGCCTGTGGATGGTCCAACTGGGTTGGGATGATCCACTATCCGGAAATTTGTTGAGCGATTGGGAGGTTTTCTTCTCCACGCTCCCGGAGATAAATCAGGTCGAACTGCCGCGTAAGCTGTTGCCGGCAGGGAAATGCCGAGTAACCCTACACGGGTTTTGCGACGCCTCCGAGCGAGGGTATACAGCTGCCGTTTACTTGCGGACGGTCAGCTCCGCCGGATCGGTCGATTTGCACTTGGTAATGGCGAAGAGCAAGGTGGCTCCCCTTCGCACGCGTTTGACAATCCCAAAAATGGAATTATCTGGAGCGGCTCTTCTTGTACGCCTACTGAACCACGTGGCCTCTACCTTGAAGGACACCGTGAACCTTGAGGAGAGTGTCTACGCATGGACTGATAGCCAAATTGTATTGTGTTGGCTGCAGTCGTCATTCCATACTTTGGAGGTCTTTGTGGCCAACCGGGTCTCGCAGATCCAGAACTCGGAGACTGCTTTGGTTTGGAGACACGTGCCAGGTGAACTGAACCCAGCGGACGTGGCGTCCAGGGGTTGCACGGCACCTGAGCTTGTTGCCCACTCACTGTGGTGGAGACCAGATTGGTTGTTGGAACCGGAGACACTCTGGCCTGCCAGTTGTGTGATTGGGACCCCATCCTCTGGCTTGGGTGTCCACCTTGTCGAGACCGCTCCAGTGTCAGACACTGCTTGGTTGCTAGAACGGTATAGCTCTCTCGACAAGCTTGTTGGAGTGACCGCCTGGGTCAAGCGATTTATACACAATTGTCGCCACCCTGACAACCGGTCACGCGTTAGAGTTCTCGCCACAGAAGAGCGGAATTCCGCCCTACATCATTGGATTAGGGTTGTGCAGGAAGAACACTTTGGGGACGTATTGAAGCCCCTGCGGCAGGGACGTCCTAAGCTACTGAAGGCGATAGCACGCCTCAACCCGTTCATTGACGAGTCGGGTACACTCCGGGTTGGAGGACGGCTCCGCAACGCTAGCTTGCCGTACTCGGTGCGCCACCCCATTTTGCTGCCTAAGAAGGGCCTGTCAATCACCAACAATCTGGTGGAATTGTTGGTGATTGACCGCCACATAAAGAACTCGCATGCCAGCTGCAATGCACTCTTGGGCATTTTGCAGCGAGACTTTTGGATATTGAACAGCCGACGGGTTATTCGGAGCATCGTGATTCGGTACTTGCCTTGCTTTCGGCTCAAGGCAGCCACGATGCAGCCCCAGATGGGGGACCTTCCTCCTGATCGGGTCAACGAGGCTAGGACCTTCTCTAGGGTTGGGACCGATTTTGCGGGACCTTTTTTTAGTGAAAACGTCGCGACTTCGAAATGCGAAGGTTTTAAAAGCGTATTTGTGCGTTTTCGTATGCCTGTCGACCAAGGCTGCTCATCTTGAACTTGTTGGTGATCTTACGACTGAGGCTTTTATTGCGGCATTGGATAGATTTGTATCCCGTAGGGGACTCCCATCTCTGATCCGGTCAGATTGTGGAACCAATTACAAGGGTGCCGACCGTTATTTACAAGATGTTGTAAAATTTTTATTTGAAAATAAGATTGATATTGGAACAGACCTCTCCCGTCGGGGTATCACCTGGACGTTCGATCCGCCAGGCTGCCCCCACTGGGGTGGAATCTGGGAGGCTTGCGTGAAGCAAGCAAAAGCCCATATGTATCGGGTAGTCGGTCAAACTGTATTGACTTTTGAGGAACTCGCGACGTTGTTTTGTAGAATTGAGGCCGTCCTCAATTCCCGTCCGTTGTGTCCGCTCAGCTCCGACCCAAATGACCTGGAAGCGCTCTCTCCAGGCCATTTCTTGATTGGTCAGCCACTTGCAGCGTTGCCGGAGCACCCCCTCCGGGACGTACCCTCCGGTCGTTTGTCGCGCTACCAGATGCTGCAACAAATGGCTCAGAACTTTTGGACCAGATGGTCATTAGAGTATTTGCATGTTTTGCAGCAGCGCTTCAAGTGGACTGACAAAACCAGTCCCCCCAGAGTTGGAGACCTTGTGCTAGTTAAGGATGCTAACCTTCCGCCACTGCGATGGCGCCGGGGGCGCATTGTTAATTTGTTTCCCGGTAAAGACGGGACCCCTCGGTTTGCCGAGGTCATGGTTGGGGACTCGGTTCTGAAGCGAGCGGTAGCAACCCTATCGCGACTTCCCCTAGTATAGCGGACCGGCTTAGAGGCCGTTCCGAGGCGGGTGATTGTTCGGGCCGACCGTCTGCCCGCCCCTTAAACTCCTCACGTGTGTACGCCTTTTGAGTCTGTGGTTTTGACAGTGACACTTCTTGTCAAGGCGCGGAGAAAAAAAAACGTGTCGATTTGGAGATAACCTCGTTTTGTAGACCCGAACGTCACGAGTGGTTTTTGAGTAATTTGGAAACGCATTTTTCCTTGTTTTTTTGTAATATCGCTCGCGTTGAAGACACAGGGGTGTCCGAGTGTTTTGTGTAGATACTTGGGTAGTATCCGAAAAGTTGGTGAAGAAGACGCCGCGAATTGTTGGCGAGACGGCCCGCGGAACACCACGACGGCTCCTTCGGCTCCGGAGACCCTCGTAATTGACTTTGACCTGACCTGACAGTTGACAGAACCCTGAACAGATACTAACCGGAGTTGAAACGAACATCGCGCCTCCCGGAATCAGGTGAGTTGAACACGTTTTGTAGCCAATCCACTGGCTTATATGACCCGCGAAACGCGTGGCAGTTCACTCCACTCGCACTAGGCGAGGAGTTGAACAATAATTAAAGTACATTGAAAAAATATGATTATTTTAATTAGTTTATATTATATCAATGTTATCCATGATTATTATATCAGTGTATACAATCTTATACTAGACAGCAAAGTCTCTGGCTGTGTCTGTCTAAGTATTTGCATAAAACTCGAAAACCACTAATCCAATTGTGATACAATTTTCATTCACATGTAGTTTTAATAATAAAGATTAATTAAATATATAATTTATGTATTTACATCAAGTTTATATACCACAATCGTGACTACCACGGGGCGAATCGGTTATTAGTATATAACTAGCTCTTACGAAAAATAAATGTATATATTAATATATTATATAAAAATATATCAAATAAGATGATCTTAACATAAAATATTATATACCTGTAAACTAAACAAATTGATTATATATGTTTTACGAATAGCTACCTGCTCGCCCTGAAATAAAATAAACAAAAATAATATATACAATTAAAATAAATACCACAATTTTAATGAGAGTTAATTATATACAATAATAAAAACCGCTTTAAAATTGGTTAAGTAGTGAGTTGAGGCAGAAGTGGCCAGGATTTTGTCTTCAAAATGTGGTGATTATACATAACCAAATAAATACCTATTCCTGTTTTTACGCTTATGATAATCGTATAATTCAATAAATGTTTGACCTAAATATGTTTATTTCGTATAAGTAGGTTTTATATATCTTTGAACCCCACACTGCGCTTAGTATTTATTTATTTACATTTAAATAAAATATTTACACATAAAACCATTTCAATCATCTCTAAGGTAAGAACTACACGCCACTAAAAATTTCATCAAAATCGGTTCAGTAGTTTTGGAGTAATTCGCGACCAAACCGGTAGAAGAGCCACGGATTTTACTTGAAAAATTGGATGATATAAATTTCAATGAAATTTTAATACCCGTTTATATATATACATATGATGATTATCTATACTAATATAATATAAATAGGAAGAGCCTGTGAGATTGTAGCTTTGTTACAAACTTACAAAGCTACAATCTCACAGGCCCTTCCTGCCGCCATGGGTTATCTCCAGAACCACTTAACAAATAAAAATAATCTTTCTTCGGCTTATGGAATGGACTTTCTGGATAACTTGCCGGCGTTCTTTAATATACATATGTATATTAAAATAAACGAAGAAACAATAAATTATAAAATAAATACATTACAAAATAAATTAACCTAACTAACCTAACCCAGGCATCGCAAAAAGGCCCCATCCAGCAGTTCCGTCTGCGGCATGGAACCCATAACCCATATCTATAGATAGATCATGAACTAAGTTTACCACCCTGTTTAGAAAATGTCATACTTATTAAAGTAAGGTGGGTTCGGCTCACTTTTATTTTGATTACATTACTGGATATACCGGTAAAAAAACAGTAATGTATGAATACCCTAATTTAGGTGTAAATATCCAATTCAGGTGGATTAATTATACAATTTTGGTGCCAACATATAATTATGGTGGCCATGAAATAAATTAATCGACATTATCTCAATAACGACTCATTGGAATGGAAAGCCGTTTTGACACTAATTTAATTATGACTCGTGACGCTCTAAACACATATTTTTGGTAACTATAGTTAACTTGAAGTAGTCGCCGTGGCCGAAATCGATCAGGAAAGTATACACGACAATCATCGATCTCTACATTTTAAATCATCATCATTATCATATCAGCCGTATGACGACCACTGCTGGACATAGGCCTGCCCCAAAGAGTGTCAGAATGTCATGTCATGCTCAATCGTTGAAGATAAAGTTTGTCAGTTTGTACCTATGTAGTTTTATAAGCTTGGTATTGTTTGCGTTGCGTACTTTGTAACACCGTACCAATAGAGCGTGTAAAAATTAGAGGTATTGACCTCAGCAACATTGGATCTAGATCAAAAATCCCAAACGGAACTCCACAATGCCAGGAACCAAATCCCATGCGCCTATTCCGAAACCGCAATCAATACTTTAATTGTTTCTCGATACTCACGAGATCGTATCGTTAATAGGTTGGACTCATTTGGCCGTGACTTGCTGAATACGGCTGTATGTAAGGTCCTGTCGTTACATGCTCTGTTATTGAGGTATTTGGAAAAATAACTTTAACGTAAATGGTTTTGGGTTTGAATTTGATTGATGCTGTTGCAGCACGTGCGAGTAATCTTTCATTTGGATGGACAGAGGTTTAACAGGAGTTTTTTTTAAGAGAAAGATCTGCTCTCTTGCTTCTGTGTTCGTCGCTACAGGGACACTACCAGATTTAAACTTGGCCCCTGGTCCGCACCAGATACACATTGTTCATCATCATCATTACAGTGCATCACTGTTGGACATAGGCCTCCGCCAAAGAGTGCCAGAATGACCGGTCCTGCGCCACCCGCATCCAGCGGACTCCCGCGACCTTTACCAGGTCATCAGTCCACCTTGTGGGGTCTATCCACGCTGCGCCTTCCGGCACGTGGTCACCACTTCTTGAGAACCTTTCCACCACAACGTCCATCGGTTCTACACAATACAATCTGAGTAGGTAGGTACAATTTTATTCATCTTCAACATCATAATTTCACATATAGCGTTATGTTTGTTTCACTAGGTTGTAACATTCTATAAGCTCAGTCAGCACCATAAACTTATCAAATAGGTAATATCAATCGTCATTTGTTGTAATATTAATTGACCGTTGAGGTAACATTTAGTTATTTCTTTAAATAATCATTTAGAGGCAGGTGTTATGAAAGACAGACAAATAATGGAAAATTCCCATCAGGTTTATTGTCACTCTTTCGATGAGCTTTTAAAAGCTTTTAAATATCTTTGCTAACTAATTTAATTAATCACTTGTGCTAAATTTATACCTAAATAAATTCTAACTGAACCCTCAATAGGCACATCGATAACCTACATTTTAGAAATAGGCCACCAATATCGTCCATTTTCATACATTCAATTGCTCAAATACTTCTATTTTCAAAATCGATCGATCGACGCACGAACCATACATTACAAATATTACAATACCTCCCCCGATTCTAAAACATCCTAACTTCATACAATTTCCTACCAAGACAATCCTTTTTTAATAGCCAGTGCAGTGCACCAAAGACGTTCCCACGTGCCTTTGTCGGTCTGCGACAAAGCTGCGCCGACAACAGAAACGCTATATGATTCAGTATAAACTTTCTTTACAAACAAACAAAACTCAACTGTAAAATAATAGTCCGTGAGTTCTAAATTCAATGGAAAAGTACGCGGAAAAATCGAGATTTGATCCGCGTCGCTAAAAGACACAAGTCGAATTGCGGCGGCGATTGAAATAGGACTGTATGGGTAAAGTTTAAGAGTGGATCTTCGCTTGTGTAATTTTTTGAGGTAGCCTGGTATAGGCTAGTACGCGAGCCCCGTTGACCCCTCATTTAAGGTAGGGCAATTGTTTATCAATATGTTTATGATTAATGTATATGATGCGGCGTCGTGACTCCGTCTGTCCGTCCGCTAGAGGCAATTAGCCGGGATCACGATCTTTAAATGATATGTGATTGGTGCTTGCTAATTTGTTGGAAAGGCATTTTATTGACGTTTTCGGAGCGGTAATGTTTGCGTTAGTAATGGGCAATGGCCACACAAGTGTTTATTCAAATGTGGCCAGCAGTTGTGGCAGACAATGTGGGTATATTGCCTGACTGTACTGCCGTACTACACCCGTAGACACTAAATAAAATAATCAATAATGATGTGTGTAATAAACCAACGCAAGAGGTTGAATAATCACGAAGTTATAAGTGTCCAAAGATTTAAGAAGGGAAGGGGTATGTCTATGTATTCTGTCCTTTTTTCGCAAAATGCAACTTCATATGACACGATGACGCTTGTAGATTGTGACGTCACTAATAGACGGCATCGTGCCGTGCCCCATCGTGTTCGGCGCCGCCATCGACGCGGCTTGCGGCTTGCCACGCGCGCTACGCGCTCTGCAGCAGCCTCGCGGATTATGACGTCACACACTGTTTGCGTTTTCTCTATCTAGCAATATTAAAACGGTTGCTTATTAAGCTATTAAGCTTAGTAATTTAATGAGATATCTGAATGGGATTTTCGTCACTTGGCATATTTTTTTGGAGTAATAATGATTTTTGACTCTACACCCCTATTTTTGAAACATATCAGGACCGGGGTGAGTAGCTTGGGGTCAGTAGCGGCGCTGATGGTCAGCGACGTGCGATAAAAGGCTGAAAATTATGATTGTGATAAAAAATAATAGGTTTTTCTTATACTACTGGCTGTTTGCATGCATGATTTTATGCCATGACCATGACCGACACCGACAAGAGCTTTGCTCATAAACATGTACTTATTTAAGAGCTAAGCTTTTGTTGGTGTAGGTCAAAGGAGGCCCTCCATCTACTAAATCACACGCAACCTTCTTGGTACGACCTAACATTAACTCAATTTTTGAGTTGCTCTAGCCTCCTAAGGCCCAAGGTCCTGCCCATAGTACTTATTAACTTTGTTATTCAGACCCAGCTCCTTCAATAGTTGTGTAGTCATAGCGTACCACGGTCCTACCAGTTGGACTTTATAGAAAACCCGCCATTTTGGATTCAAATTAGACGCTAATCGGAATTGGCGTAACCGAACTTCTAAAGGAGTATTTTGGCTTGTCTGTGAGCCCTTTAATAAAGTCATTAAAAAAAAACAAAGTGTCAAATTGTCAGTGACAGCCGGCAACATGGGAGGTCCGCACGTAAGAGGTTACTAAATCTAAAATTATTTAAGTAATCTCGAACGATTTCGCATTTATTTGTATGTAATCTTCTTTTTTATTAGTTATTTGATAAAATAAAGTTATAGTTTTATTGTTTTTGTCCATATTTCGCAAAACACGTTGTATTAAAGTATGTAGTACTACGAGTAGGACCGTGGGCTTTAACTACAAGACATTTTTATAATGCAAAATGTTGATGGTCGCTATCATTGATGCAGTTGTTATTGTTATTTATCAAAATGATAACAAATAACATAATAATAATAAATAACATACACTAAAATAGTAATAAACAAGTTCAAACTTTCGTGAGACATGTTAAAATAAAACTTCTAATCACACGGTTCAACTCACGTATTCAATGTCACTCCGGGCGACATGTTTCGAACTCTTCGGGAGTTCTTCTTCAGGATGAGTGTTCTCGCGGCGGTGTCGCTCGTAACACTGCTGGCGAGATTGCTGGTACGGGAGAAAGGTTATGTGCCACGCAAGATTCGTGAGGCGATTGAGATTGGGCGCCGCCCAAATTTTAATCGTGATGGGGGCTGGATGTTACCGCCAGCTTGGAAAACTATCATTCCTAAATTGAAGTGGACAGCGTGTAGTGACAATCCCGTGGACACAGTGAGTTCAGTGTGCGTATCGTCTCTCGGAGGAGATGACCTCCTGCCGCAATCTCACATAACTGCTCCAGCGCTCGACGCTCCCCCTCCCCCTGCCCTGTCGGCGCGTGCGACACGCGCCGCTCGACGTGAGGAGCGAGCGCGGGCAGTGTTACGAGCGACACCGCCGCGAGAACACTCATCCTGAAGAAGAACTCCCGAAGAGTTCGAAACATGTCGCCCGGAGTGACATTGAATACGTGAGTTGAACCGTGTGATTAGAAGTTTTAATAAACAAGTTTTTGTACTTTCTAAGGTTTAAACAATCATAAAAATCATGTTTATAAAAGCCCACGGTCCTTCCTGTAGTACTTATTCAATTAAATCCAAATTGTCCAAAAAGGTATCGTATACCGATAATAAACAAGCCCAAAAGTTATTGGTCCTGTATAAGTACAATAACATTAAAAAAAGTATTCAAAGTATTTGGTACTGAATGAGTATAAAACAATAGTACTACTGGTAGGACTACGGGCTGTAGTGACTGGGTCTCTATTGTTTCCCATAAAATTTAAGATCCGATTTTTTCAGTCCATAACGTTTTCCACCATATTTTTTTCTAGTCATATTGTCGAAAGTCATAAAATTTAACAATATACATTGGAGTTCTGATTTTTACAGGTCATCATTATTGTTAGTCATAAAATTGGTTAGCCATAACGTTCAATGTCCCGGTGGTATGCAATTACATAATGTTACAGGCAATAATCTAGTTTGTAATAATTATTGTAAGGTATTTTTTCGCAAGTCATAATGATTGGTAGTCATCTGATTAGTTAGTCATATCATTCAATTTTACAGTGGTGTCACTCTTCATAATGTTAAAGCCCATAAACACACTCCCAGAAAAATAATAAAATACGTTTTTTTTACTACCGAACGTTACTGAACGCGTTCTTCCAGACTGCTTTATAACATACCCACATACCCATTAATTATAATTAATGTGGGTATTTTGGAAAAATAAAGAGTGATGCGATTGAAAGATATTTATGCCGCTCACTGTTTTGTTTAGTGATCCGAATACGTTAAAATAAGTATGTTTTGTTTTGAAACTTTTTTCTCTAAAATCAAAAATGGCCGAAATATTTGACCCGAAAGTTAAGAAAAATATGTACTTGTGAACATTTCGATGAATGTTGTGTCATTATTGGTTCTGGCGCTCGGCTTGCGCGCTTAGGGTCACGGTACAACTAACACTCCTCCTCGCTTCGCTCGTCGTCGTACCTACACCAACCTGCCTTAGAAGTCCAATATCTTGGCCATTTTTAATTTCAGAGAAAAAGTTTGTAATAAAACATGCTTATTTAAACGTATTCTTTAAGAAACAGTCATAAACCCTTCGCGCAGGAGTACCTAGTACCCCTTTCAAATGTATGTCTAGAAATGTTTCTGAGAAATTATCTATATGACTTTGGATGTTATAGATTTGGTCTCATAGACGTAATTCACTTTAGGCATTAAAACGATATGAATAGCAATCATTAGTGCGTTGAAATATATGCCTTACAATATTTATGAATAATTATCGATAGACATTTGATCGTTATGGACATCAATTTCTGACTTTTGTGATTATAATACTTAATATTATGGGTCATTAATGTTAGAACTACAAAACGTTATACTTAACAAAGATATACCGATGTTTATGTCTATAAATTATATGGATATCAATTTCTGACTATCGAAATTCGGAACAATAATTTTATGGGAAACAGGGACCCCGTAGTGACTACATGCCGAATTTTTCGTTGGGCCTTAGGATGCTAGATGTAGTTTATTCTTGCAGGTCGATCACGTAACGTATTCTACGTACGTTAGGTAGATCTAAATGTCAATTTTTATATGGAAAATTGACAGTTGCGCTGTCCTAACGTGCGTTGGAAAAGTTGCGTGATTCTGATTACCTTAGGTTTACCTCTAGCTCGCTTCCCCTCTATGTACCTAGTGCCTAGTCATTATTTTTATTTATTGTTAATGCTAACGTGAGATTTAAAAGATATCTTGCTGGTTATAATATGAAACCATAGATTTTATCAGTTGGTAAATATCACAACCCTGAAAAATATAAGACCATATATTAAGTTCCGAAAATGAATAATTATTTTAAACGATAAACCGTTTTCGAAGTTGTAAAATTCGGAAAATAATATTTCGAAAAAGTGATATGTTGCCCTAACCTAATAAGTAGTAACATATTTTTCCACCCCTAATCCTTCACTCTTCCAACAAACAAATTATTCCAAAATCACCAACATTCGAAATCCACTCGTATGCTCACACGATCCCGAATATACGTCCAATTACTTAACAAACAAACCTTATAAAATGGATCGTGAATGAAGGGCTCCGTACAATGAAGACAAATGTAACTCCCAAAAAGTTGTCTTACTTCCTTGCTAATTTTAGCTCAATATGCTTGCGAAAACCGGTATGAAAATGGTTTTTGGTTAATATGGATCATTCGCCTACCACTCCCTAAATATATGCATAATAACTACTAGCGGCTCTGTAAGCTATCAAGAACATCATCCTCCTCATTATGAACCTAATCCCAAGATTTGGCATAGGCACTAGTTTTAAGAAAGCTACTGCCATCTGATCTTCTAACCCAAAAGGTAAACTAGACCTTATTGGTATTAGACCGGTTTCTTCACGATGTTTTCCTCCACCGAAAAGCTAACGGTAAATATTCCGTACATAAGTTCCGAAAAACTCATTGATACCCACGACCGCCGCTGGACAGCCGCATGCCTGAACTACTAGGCTACCGTCGCTGTCTAAGACACGACATTTAAAAGAAAAATAAACGAAAAACTGATTCAAATAAAATAACCTAGCTATATCATTTTCAATCTACTTACAAATTTTCACGAGATTGAGAGTTCAGAAATGCGACCTGTAGAGAACCGCCGAGCAGCGGACCATGTGGACGTAGGTACGAAATATTTTTTATCCAAGTTGAAACTAACTCAGTTGTAACTTCTTTCGTTTAATTAAATATGGGTTTACTATTCGTTTATCCACTACCCGGATCCCTAAAAAGCCTTTCATGTACAAACAATGTATGCCGACGATGCAGCTGACTGCCTGCAATTTGCCCCCGAACTCAGCATTTTTGCTAACGCTCCGCAAATAATGTTTTACCCGGTGTTTTGTGCATTGATTTTATTTAAATTCACTGGTTTGTTTCGTGTAGAGTAATTGCGCGGGCTAATACGCAAATATAATATTTTTGTAGTATGTGGAGGGTTGAAATTTAAATGAAGATTGGTTGTGTGCTTTAATGTATCATAGTTCTTGACAGATATTATAATATGATAGTTGACAACGGTAAAGCACATTAATCTACAATTCTACATTACCAATAAACAGAAGTCACGAAAATACTCGGAAAACATCACACTTCGTTTTCTTTTTGATATTTTATGATTCTTGAATTCATAAAAATGTATAGTGGGCTCTGTTTTACAATAGAAAATTGGAACGTCACTCGTTTCTATTTCTAGACAGAGAGCCTTTGACGTTTTATAAAAGGTTACCTACCGATCTGACTATCAATCAGGCAACATGAATTCAACCGTGCTTTTAATTTCTTCTATCACATTGGTGGTAATAGCAACCCATCTAAGATAATGTTTTTAGATTCTGTAGAATCAAGAAAGTCGTATAAACATAGCACAACCTTCATTATAACAGGAATAGCAATTAAGTTTGTCTAAAATCACTAAACTTAGTAATGAAATAGGAAAATTATTATATCTCTTATACCTTCATTGGCGATGGAGTACGTACGGCTATAAACCGTTTTATAAATGCTTAGAAAATACCTCCTTCGCAACACATCTATCACATTCAATTTCCAATACAACTCAAACTCAAACTATCCTCAACACCCAAACGTATACCCCAACTGTGACTCCAAACTTATATTAAGACTAAGCAAAGGACAGCGAAGCACTCGCTTCGCAATTACTAACTGACAAATGTCGGGTATTAGCAACACATGTGACTTCCAAGGGTCCACCACCTATGGAATCTTAGGCTGCCTCTAATTGGAGTTGAGAAATGGATTTCGGACGTATATATCTGGATATTTGGGATAATGGCCAAGGGTTTTGAGTTGTTAAAGTTTGGGGGTGAGTATTGATATTTGTGTTAAGATAACTAAATATATAGTACTTATTTTGTCTACAATTTAAGGTCCTTACCAAATCAAGGTTAACCGTTTCTTTAATTTTTTTCTTGATACACTTGATAGTATATTTTTAAATACTCTCTCTATTAGTCGAGTTATTGCATGTTTTCAAGTAAGATTTTGGTGGTCTATATACGCCTCTTGGCTATACTAGAACCCACTTATTTTTTGATTTGTCTAGTTTAGGGTTAGCGATGTTTCGAAAAAAATCACTTAATGTATCCAACCGTGAGTTTTATTTCAGCCATCAATTCACAATTTTTTTCAGCATCTATAAATCTTATGACTTTTCTATGATTTCATAATGGGTAAGAATTTCAACTAGAAATTAATTACAGTATGTCCGTACCACTGCCAATTTTTGCCAAAAGTTGCTGTTACGGAACGTGCCCCGAGATTACGTTAAAAGAAATCTAATGTTGCTCCGTCTTGCTCATATTTTTCGTAATTGGATTAAATGCCAGCATACAGTAAGTGTAATTATTGTCTATACACTTAACTGCAAAAATGTTTCTTCGTTTTATATCAATTTAAACTGTCGCGCTTTGTTCACATATTAAAATTATTGTTTTTCTCGGGTCTAACACTCCATTAGGATACTTAGCCAACATCAAAATCAGAGCCTCTCAACAAATTTCACATAATAACAATGCAACTTTCACACACATCTATATCATCATTAATCTGGCAAACTGCACGGAAACCATATCGAATTGAATCAGCTCCACCACCAATTTACAAAGAGCTCTCAACATCCCTGCTTTCTCGAAGATTTGGTTTAGTAAAGTTAGGATGGGGGTTGAGGTTAGACTGGTTAGGTGATTTGCTATCGGGCGGAAAGTAATATGTATGGAAGTGTTCACCCACGCGACGCCTACGTCGCCGAGTATCTATTTGATGTGGTGAGGGCTTGGTGTTCACAAGAGGAGCGTATTAGAATTTTAACTTAATATCACTCATTCTTCTTCTTCTTATTTAAGAGCAAGGTTCTTGTCAGTGGAGTAATTTCCAGCTCATTCAGCGAACGAAAAAACCTTAGAAGTCTAAGTACAGTCACGTAATGCCATTAACATTTTGAGATGTCGTAGGCGGGGTGTCAAAACGATTATGTCAGGCAGCCGTTTAGTTCGACATGCCTAGATTTAACTGAGGCTAAAATGCAAAGACTGGAACACCGTAGAAAAGTAGACTGCTTATCGGTTTTGTACAGGATAAATTTCGGAGTGTCCGCTAGGATTACACGATTTAATCCCGCCCTCACCATTTCGCCATCTTGGCACTAGGCGCGGTCGTGGGTTCCACCCTTATGTCGTTGATTTACCACTGATTCGCACAAAGCGTTTTGCATCCAGTTTTCTCGCGAGGACAGCCAAAGAGTGGAACTCGCTTCCGGCAAACCTTTTCCCAGTTACATATAACTTGGATCTTTTCAAGACGAGAGTGAATAGACACTATTTAGGTATGCATGTAACACCCTCGACCTCATCATCACTTACCATCAGGTGAGATAGTGGTCAAATGCGCATACCGGGTCTTAGGCACCTGTTTGGGTAGAAATTTGTAAGGAGCTCGCATTATATGTATTTTTTCGTTCGCTGCACTCTTTAGAATAAATCCCACAACCATGCACGTGCCCCCTGAGTGGTACTAAAGAGTGTCAAACTTTAAAAAGGCCAAAATAATGTATGCCATGGAAAAATCGAGAACCGTATCTCGACGTGTGACCTAAGCACTCCGCATCAGAAGCCAAACGGTATAAGGCATACTCTTCCTCGGTTTTCCATTATTAGCTGAAGTAAGGATCTTGCGGGTAGATGAGTTTCCCCGGAAGGTATTTGTCTATTAAATCAGCAACTTTTATGAAATTGTCAAAAACGCTCTGTTAATATGATACAGACTAGCAACGTCACAATTGCTAAATGTCAAAAGAGTGCATAAAAAAAAATAAAAAAACTAAGTATTTTCGAAAGTTTAGTTTAGGCATGCAGTTATATAATAGGGTGGACTGAAAATTATTAACTAAAGGAAGAAGGCAAAGAAATATGCCCAGTGACGAAAATCCCAATATGCCTAGTGAGACACTACAACTTGGGACAACTAGTAGTGACATCGCAGATATCGCAAAAAATTACGAAGCTACAACAATTTTGATATTGCTTGTTATAGAGAGAAAATCATGAAGTCACGATCCCCAAGCGTAATAGTAAGTGCAATCGTTTCATATGAAGGTCCGTTTTGCGAAAAAGGGACAAAATATAACTTTCTGGTTATTAAATTGAATCCCCTTTACTTTTTCTCCATTTGACAATATTTTTCGTAATTTTTTCAGATAAGTTCAATATGCTATTTGTTATTTTATTTGGTGTCAACTCCCCTATCGTTGACATTCTACACAAACATTAGTATCAATTCCGCCTAATTAAAAAGTACAGGAACCCCACCCTTATGAACCCAGGACCATATTTACGGCACAAAGGGCGTAGAAATGATGTCCGCACTCGCGCCATGTCTCAATATGTGCCCGTTACTTCCGCGTCACTATGCTCTGTTCCATGTTACCTAGTTGACCTACTGATCAAACTTCCTGACATGCTTTTAAAGTGATTGAGAAAAGTTTTCTCGGAAAACAAATGAAGTCTGATTTTTTTAAAAGTGTCACAAGTTAAATGGATCAAAATTCCAATTTATAACTGAAGCCTAGAAATCTATCAAAAATCTAACACTTTCATGGACTTGTGTCAGCATTGGGAGTGACTGTCATCAATGTGTGCCCGTTACAAATTCCGCGTCAACCATGTTCTGTTCCAACAGGTTTCAAACTTCCTGCCAACATTGGTATGTTTTTAAAGGGCTAGAGTATAAAAGAGCCTTTAAGGCACATAAAGGAAATCTTACAACCTAAGAGATACTGATTTGCACGGCTAAAGTACTTATCGTTTATGTGCAAGTGCAAATCAGAAGTTTTTGGTGCGCAGTCAGTAGTAGTAGTTTGGTAGGACGTTTATTTATTCATGTGCATTGTGTCCCCTTGTGGTGTCGGGTTAGAATAGCAAGACCCCCTTTCTTCCTGTGGGTGACGTAAGAGTCGACTTAGGGAAGCACGGTTGACGTGTGTTGTGGGCGGTGGGCTAGAAACCTGTCACTGCGATATCACATTTTGTCAATCTTTTTTACCTACATTTATGCTAAAAGTGGCACTGGAACACAAGTATCATGTGCTCTGCCTACCCATTTTAGGGATCAAGGCGTGAATGTATTATTGTAATCATTCATGTAATTTTAAATGCGCAAATACAAGAAAAAGAACAATTGGCGGACTTAATGGCTTCAGACATTCTACCAGTCAACCATTTAGCTAAGCAGAAATGTTAGTGGTGCAGGAGCATAAGCTACACACTGACGGCCGTATTCATAAACGCCTGTTTTAACTAAATTGGCGTTAAAATTCGTTTGTCCTTATCTGTCACTTTGACATTTGTGTTCGTAAGAAAGGGACAAAGCACATTTTATTTAGCAGAGGCATTTTAAGTTTTATGAATAAGGGGGTGAGACTTTAAAGGAAACACAAAATATTATTAACAAAATCATATTATACAGTGTTCGAACTTAAATGGATCTAGCTTTTAATTTCTTGTACCCTATGAATTTCCTATGAGGTTCTCTGGGCTTTTAGCTCTCTGAAAATAAGGCGTAACTACAATGTTCGGGTAACCACTTGCAGTATTAGGTACGTGGCGACACCGACTCCCCCGGATCTAGAGGCACAAGCCGTAAATCTCACTATACCTTTTGTGCCCAAAACCGTCCTGAGGGCGAGACATCACAATCTCCTGGCAGCTCCATTAACTCGTGATGTGGCACAAAGAAACTCTCCTGCTGTTCGGGCACTAAAACCACTGAATTCGCTTCTGTCACAAGCATCTGAATGCGACGATGGATATTTCTAGATATTATGTTTTTTTTATCACTGGGGTCGCATCTGCAAATCTAAAGCATTTATAGCGGGGATGGCTTGGGAACTGATATATGGCCTCTGCGCTTATACTCCATATAGCATTTGACAAATGCGCTCAATTACTCCTGTGTGTAAACACCGCGTAAAAATCCAGATTGTCTTTTATTTCTAAGCTAGTTTCGTGAGCAGAATTTCATATCATCTTTTCCCTCTACACGCACAAAGATAATTACAATCCATATTTCCTCCATATCAAATATAAGCCGCAATCTCCAACAATGCTCACATAACTTAGCATAACTAAGCAAGCCGTTAAGTTTTCAATAAGGCCACATATTCAGCCCCGTGATACGGGTCGGGTTCGGACGGTAGGTATTAACTTATCACCGGGGTTCGCATCTGCATATCTTAAGCATTTATGTCGGGGGCGGATTGGGAACTGATATAGGGGTAGTTATTATTATTGTATTGTCGACGCAGTTTTTTGTAAGGCGAATGAACGACTATTAATGCGACATGTTCAGTTTTGAAGTCCCATATTTTCTGTAGATCCATCAATTCACACATTCATTACTATCCAAAAAAAAGTACCTCAAGAAGGCACCAAAGTCAGTAGAAATGAGAGCGTTGAGAACAATATACCAACATAACTGTGATATGAAATTGACAAAATTTATTGAAAAACGGTGTGTTAAGAAATGAACTAAAAATCCATCAAGTTTATTTATTTATATTTAGGTATTTATTTATACAAGGAATTCCAACAGCTATGAAATATTCACTAAACTTTATAAATAGCAATAAAGAGCCAATTATAGGAACTCGCAAATAGAAACTGAATATAATAATATGTTACACAGTACCAGTTGGGGACAACATTACGGCATGTATATTTTGTTTTAGTATAGATAACAAATAGCACTTGAAACCATCCATTACCGACGTCTATTGTTTAATTATTATCTTCAAGTAGGTAGGCATGTGAAACTATTACATATAAAACTCAAACTCAAAATAATCTTTATTCAAGTAGGTCTATTAACAAGCACTTTCATCAACTATACAAGTAATACAACATACTGTACATAGGTACTCAAGTACACGTGTCACACTTCGGTCAGTTTTATGATGCCTCTTTGTTATATATTGCTTTTATATTTAGCAACAAAAGAATTTATAAAGTCCCACGTTGAGTGAATTTCCGTATTTTGTAATAAACAAACTATAGATAGAGTGGACCAATGGAGCGAAATATCGCGAAAAACGTTCTCCGATCAAACTTACGTCAAGAATACCTTAAACTATCATATGTGGATGAAAATAAGAAAGTGTGTGAAGTGAACACATTTTTTTATTTCTGTCTATGTTATTCTATGGTCGGTTAAATCTGTGTGATTATTATATATATATCTCAAAAGTACATGGCAATACGCGAGATATTAATTAAACTTTTTCTTTTACGTACTTCAAGGTTATGGCGTTGTTTATAAGGCTTGAAATTACGGCAAAACGTTACGAGTACCCACTTTGGAATTTATTTTAAAAGCTATAAGTTTTTACTTAACTCCTTAATTGCCTTAAGAAACTACATGCTTCGTAGCTTTAAGTTCAAAGTTCTAAAGCTCTTATGAAACTAAACGGGTGCGTAACGGTCGCAATAACAACTTTTGATATATTATTGATCGATTAATGCACATTTGGTATATTCTGTTACGATCTAACTATCACCAGGTATAATGAACTTGTAATATAACAACTATTAATCTAATAGTAACATGGTATAATGTATATATGATATAACTATGTCGATATAACGTTGAGTGGGTATATTGAAGTAATGGTATTATCTGGAATACGTACTACTATTATAATAATGTTTATTTGGCAAAAATAGGTTTCATTGGGTTAGAACTGTGACTCCAACAGACACGAAACTGTGCCAGTAAAGTAGGTCATATACAATCATATTAATATAATTGAAATAATATTCAAATTACATATAACACTCTAAGCCTACCCACCTCTACCTCTGGATATCGGATTACCTACCAATTCTACTTTAAGGCAGGTCAGTGTAGGTACGACGACGACTGAAGCAAGGATTTAGATTTTAGAGATTTTTATTTCTTATTAAACATTTTACAACATGCAATTATCTACTTCCACGATTGCACCACTTTAATTTTATGGATATGCCACGCCAGTAATCCTCGAATAGGAAAATAAATAAGTTACAGTCAACAATAAGTCCCTTTTAGAAAAAAATATTCCTCAACGAGCTACTTTACTCGTCTGACAATTCTCTAAAGCTCTAAGCACATTCAAACAGTCCGGCATGAAATATAAATTACCCAAACTATCCCCCAGTCCGGGCCTGCACCACCCTCTCGGACCGGGCACATATCTCAAGCGGGGATGCAAGAAATGCCCACTCCCCAATATGTAGATTCGTACCTCCTGACTGGTCATTATTGTACGGCGGTGAGCGCGTTTTGATACTTTGAAGAGGTTCAATATTATAAATTATAATTATGAACAAATGTATCTGTATCTGTTTAATCTTGATGTTGCTCATGGTCTTCTTTTAGAAGCTAGTACTCGTGGCACAAATGTAGGACGTTATCGGTAGTTGAAACCAGAACCACCAGCTTAGTTACAGGTTCACAAGTAATGGTAAAACATCAACAGACGCAACATCTCTACGCGTATTTCCTAGAGGTGAAACGTCGCCAAGCAACCAGCCACAGATTTAAAAAACTATGAAATTCACGGGTTACCATTGTTTCGTAACTAATCTCATATTTTAATTTTTCATAGGTTCTAATCAGGAGTTATCTTCACTGTCTCGGATATTTAAAGTGGATGGGAAATGATCGTGGGGTAAATAAAACATATCTCTCTCTCACTATCCGTGCCATTATCAACTACTAAAATAGTTTTATGATCAGAGTAAGTAACGGCTTAAATGATGTCTTTCAGATGTTTGACGACCTGGACCCATTCAGCGCAAGTGTTCCTTCAGTGATACGACTCTTGTCTCGACGATGTTCGGTAGAAGTAGGGAAATAGTCAAGGCAATACTTTATATTAGTCTATTTAGGAATAATTAATTTTAATTAATGTAGCTGTACCAAGATGCAAAAGCACTGTGTTGTCGTTTGGCTTTTGCTCGCTTATTCCTTACATATTTATTACGCTATCGGTGAGGATCTGTTATTAGCTCACTGTCACTACTGTTTTAAGTTACTGTTTAGTATTTAAGCTGATGATTTTCCTATATAAATCAATAAATAAATATCTAAACTAGCCCAATGAAACGTCCGGTGGACCGCTTGAGTAGCGGAATCCTTAAAGACCTGGT
Source organism: Epinotia demarniana (assembly GCA_945867215.1). NCBI lineage: Eukaryota > Metazoa > Arthropoda > Insecta > Lepidoptera > Tortricidae > Epinotia > Epinotia demarniana. Next base: position 17,655,865 of record OX244275.1, read on the forward strand.
CGTTTTTGAGGCTCAATTGAGGAATAGTTGCGAGAAATAGGGAATAATGGCACTCTCGAGAATATCAGACTAAGATTTACTATCGGTCATCGGCCCAGTAAATAATCATGTGCTGTAAATAATTATTCCCTGGCTTTGACAAGAAAGCATGATTCACCGTCTTGTAAAGTATCAAGATAATCCGGCAGCGGCACTAAAGCTCGTACCTACCCAATCAGCACGTAGCAGAGAATGTTTTGTCTGCCCGGCAGTGCCGTGTGACACTGCCTTGGAATAAAACTTACCACAGCTAGACCACTATTGGCATTTGCATTTTGGAAATCATAAAGCTCAATCTGTCCAATAATCAATCTACGGATAGTTTTCCTTACCAGCAGTAACATTTTGCCAGATTACCCGTAGAAAATGTGTCAAAATGTAACTGTTGGTAAGGAAAATAATTATTGGGAACCGGCCTTAGGGTGGGTTGCGTCAACTTACGATTATAGACCCGTGAACTTTAAATATGGAGCTGGCAGGTGTCATTCCATAGAAACTTGTATTTTTTTTCATAGATTCAGATTGTAACGATCATCGCTTACGGTAACAGACGGTTCGGTGCCACCCATGCCTCAGTAATAATAACAGAAGTCAAAATTCAAGCAAGTTCTCTTAATTTTAGAAGGTATCACCGCAAACACAGGTAACCAGTATCCATGCATTTTATGTCAATCCACATAAGGGTCAATATAAACACAGGATGGTCACTTAGCTGTGTTGGCGTTTGGGTGATGAGATCCATAAAGAAGTGTCATATTCCTTCTCATTGTCCATTAAGTAGTAGTTTGTGTTATGTCCAAAGTTCAATGGAATTATACGATGTACTCGTAAACCAGTAATCATTAGAAGACGTAATTTGTAGGAAGAACATCCATATTACAAGTAAGTATGCGGTAGACATTTTAGTTGATAAGGAAACAACTATCGTCAGTGACAGTATGGTTTCTTATAGCTTTGTTAAGGGGTTCCCATATGCCAATGACTTTCGATCTGAATCAATTAGTTTACTGATGTTTTTTGTATCTTATTATATCAACAACAACAGCTTTAAGCAATAGAGTATCCCATATTTACTTCAAAGTTCATTGTTTTCGAGATTTTTGAACAATTTTAGGCCGAAAAACTGGTCTGGCCATAGCTTTACACGTTTTAGAGACGTCATTGACGAACCCAAATATATAGATTTCGTATATGTTAGATCTTTCACGACAATAGAGATACGAAATAAGTGTCTTTAAGACAATGTTTAAAAAAAAAACATACAAATTCAAGTGTTCATTTCGTTCAAAATCCGGTAGACAAAAATGGAGATTAAAGATTGGAGAACCGATAGCCGTTTGACTTATAATTCTATCTGTAGTGCAAAAGTATTTAGAACGATTAAAAACTTTTAAAAAAACGATGTAAACCTCACGTAGCCCCTTAACATTTTACTTTAGAATAAAATATACAGTAGCTTAGCTGTTTATCCCGATTCTCACGCTTATTAAAAATTAATGATATCTTAATAAAAATTTAAGGGCGAAAAACCCCAGATGCAGGATAAATTAATCTAAAATGAAACAATAAATTGTTATAAACATGAACAATGGAGTCGGATGTGTATACACAGACAAATACTATAATAATATATAAATACTGGGTTGTAATAAACGAAACCCTCTGTTTTCCGTATATGTTGTGATGGTGCCTTGCCGGCATATGGCTCGAATATCCTTCATTGCGGGCGACATGTTTCGATTGAGACAACCCTTTTAGGCCAGGAGCTGCTCTATTTTAGGTAAATTATCATAATAAATTGCGAAATTTGATTAATTTTGTTTTAACATTAATTCAATGTGACGCTTTAATTCAGGCATAATAATATATTGAGGCATAATAAATTATTGGGTACACATTTCCTTTGAATTGCCACCTGATTTGCTAATTCACTAGTTTAAATATGTATACGTCTTTAAGTTAAAAAAAATAATTTATCTCCGAACACAATCCTGATTAATTGCAAGGTGTCAAAATGTATACTTATAAAATCAATTTTACAAAGGGGTGTGGGTAAATGTGTTGTCATATTTTTTAAATGAGCGGCCACTCGTTAAATTGGTATATTATGATAGATCTATTTGAAACAAACATGAAATGTTATGAAATGTAATACTCTAAAATGCATCGGAGCCGAGATATTTGCAATACATATTTCCGCAGGTTATATTAAAAAAATACAAACCAAACTAAAACATCTCGGCTCCGATATTGTTTAACGCGTTTATTTTTATATATATATATATGCGTATTAAGAGGTCCACTTAAAGATTTTTACACAAACATCCGTGGCCGCTGCAAAAAAAAATGTCAATTTTTCTCATACAAGGTTACCCAATTTATTTTAACATTACTTACATTGACGGCCTTGACCCATCCATTAACGCTGCTAAGACAAAAAAACATAACAAATAAACCATCGCCAAAATTCCTTCCCCGACTCCCAGTCCATCGCATCTCAAGACGTTCCAAGGGTTGTCCAAACCAGACTCCAATAATATAATAATACACTGCGATTGTCGTATGTGTGTCTAAGGGAATTATTAACGCTGCCTACACCCGTCGGGTTATTTAAATACGGTCCGCATATTAGTTTCTGCTGTTTCGATTATGACTCAAATTGCCTTTGGATGGCTGGCTAAGTTGGAATTTAGTTTGCAGACTGGCTAAGGTTTTTGTGAGGTCTTTGAATAAGTTTGCTTCTCGGGCCTGCATTTTATGGTGAAACTTTCGCTATGATTGCATTTCTTTCCTGATTTGGCCTGTCAGAAAATAATTTAAATAATCGTAACTTTTTATTGCAATCAATAAAATGCTGTTTAACATGGTAAAACGAGTTACCTATGTTTTACCCAAAAATGTTTGACATATTATCACTTCCCAAAAAATGTTTCGTAGAATTTAATTTGCCAAATAATCGTTTGCAAAATTACCACTTGACAAATAATTCTTACGCAAACCTAATGTTTGGCATATTCATGTTTAGGCAATATCTCGTTTACCAACTGGTACTTTGACCAAATTGCATTCAGTCAAATATGTTAGTTGGCATAATATGTTCTAACCAAAACAAAATAAGGCAAATGATTTGTATCGTCAATATTAAATTTACAATTTCTATTCCGTCGGTTAGTCAGCAGAGGACCTCTTCAATGACAAATAATTTGCATCTTTATTTCAAAGGTGTATAAGATACACAATAAAACAAACATTGTTTTTGTTTTGTGAATGAATTTGTGTAGAGGTCGCTATTCTAACCTAAGCGCCAGCGCTTCGACGTCACCCCGCTTCGCGGGGTGACTATTTCCGCTCTAAAGGACACAAGCTAACCCTAACCCAACCTACCAAATAATACAATTGCTACGATATTTTGTTTTTTACTGCGGCACCCTTTTTTGGCTGCCTTAGGGCTTATTTAACGCCCTTCCCTACCGACCTACCTAACCTTGCATTTTTATATAAGGGACCGTGCCGTTTTATCAATAGCATTTTGGTAAAATTTCATGACCCAAAAAAGTGTGATTTTTATCTATTTATAGTGTGCCATAACATTCACTTCACTAAATGTTTATTGTGTAATGTTTTTTGCCTTATTAAAGCATTTGCTAAAAATAATTTATTGAATCAGGCGTTACTTTGCGGAAGTCCATGATATATTAGGAGAACAATATTTCTTTGCTATTCCGCTAAAAAACGTGCTGGTCTATTAGTGAAGATAAGATGCAACTATTTGCGTAAAAACATGCAAAAAATTACAGCAAACCACCACCAATAATGACAAAAACCTATTCATGTACTGACCGAAATTTTCCCAAATTGCGGCACATTCCCAATGGAACGATCTCGTTAATTTCCGAAAGTTACCAACAGGGAATCTCATAGTGGCAAAATTCTTAAAATCTCGTGAAAGTATTCTGAAATATCTGGGAAGTTTCTCATATTTTTGAAAACTTTCCGTAACTTGCACATCTGTAACTTTTTCCAGCGCCGTATTCATAAGTTAGTTCTCCTAATTGGCAGCCCTCAACTATCGCCTAGGAGCCGGACAATGAAATATGCGCTCATTAGCCCGCCCCGTGATTAATTGGGCTTCTTAGTGGGGTGTGGCGCCAGTGACAGCGGTTGTATTCGAAAAACTACACGATTATATTTCAAATTGTAGCGATAAGTCAGCCTGTTGTTACCGTCATTTATTAAGCTTTTATGGAAGATGTCAGTCAATATGTAGTCGTGGTGCTTTAAATAAGGATTCATTATTATTATTTTTGTTTTTGTTTCAGGTGGTCGCCTGATTATGGTAGTGTTACAAGTTGAATTTAGTCAACGGTAGGGATACTCCAACTTCCATGTCTGATTCACTTAACTGTATAAATTAATAACTAAATTACTGATCTGTAGACTATGAATCTTATGACGCAACGCCTATGAGATCGGTCATCGGTATGCGATGACTGCCTTGTGGTTTATTAAGTAATGATTTAAAAAAAAAAAACGCTTGAGTACATTAATTTTCTATTTGAGTGAACCACACTTACCTACTGCAGATATCACAAATATGTGTCATATTTTGTTGGCATTTCACTATTGTCATCGCCTGTTATCACGAAAGTAGCAATATGTAAGACAGTTAAATCACATGCAATCTAAATGCATTGTATACTTTTTTTATAAATTACCACATTGATCAGGTGTCAACGATGGACAACAATTATTTGGTAGTCAGCTAATGAAACTGTCATATTTGTAAAATTAACTGTACAAACTGTTATTAAATCGTTTACAATCTTTATATGTAATACTTATTGATAATTGTCACTTTGAGAAAAGCTTTTTTTAAAGCTACGGTAGCCCAGTGGTTCAGGCATGCGGCTGTCAAACGGCGGTCGTGGGTTCGAATCCCGGCTCGTACCAATGAGTTTTTCGGAACTTATGTACGGAATATGATTTCATATTTACCGTTAGCTTTTCGGTGAAGGAAAAACATCGTGAGGAAACCTGCATACATCTGCGAAGAAATTCAAAGGTGTATGTGAAGCCCCCAATCCGCACTGGGCCAGCGTGGGGACTACTGCCCGTTCCCTCTCATATATGAGAGGAGGCCTCTGTGCCCAGCAGTGGGACGTATATAGGCTGATGATGATGATGATGATGATGATGATGAATTGTCACTTTTGGGAAATGGGCTCCGTTGTTTAGCCAGAGAAACATAGCACTATAATAATATTTATACTACGACGACGGTGGCATACAAAGCATACAGTCTGCCTGATGGCAAGCAGTCACTGAAGCATAGGCTTCAGCGCAGGCGTCCATAGGGACGCCTGCGACTTCAGAACAATCACAAGTGCGTTGCTGACCCTTTGTCGATTTGAGGAGTATTTAATTGTGTTGCATCTCCTGGTAACATATAGTTATTTAACTTAGTCTCTTCCGCTGCCACTTGGACCATCCTTAAAGCTTGTCGGCTCTTAGCGTGGCCATTCTATTGTTTAACCACGCGCGATATAATGTTTTGTCGGTCTCGATAAGGCGTGGTGAAGATACGTGTTATTCCCAAGGAATGTTCTATTATGAACGATTAAAGAGAAACAATGTGCATGCCTTGTGAATGGCTCCTGGTATTTTTGAGACGAAGTTGCGGGAAGCTACACTGGCTAATTATTTCAATAACGTCGAAGAACCTTCGGAATCTTGGATGGAACCCTATTCTTGCATCGCGCGAAAAAATACGCGTGCCAACATACGAAATGTCAGGAGAGAACTATCAGAATATCATGCACGTATGGTGTTTTTGACTCTCAAAATATTTAAAAGTGTTGTTGAAAATAAAGTCTTATGGATTACGGCGCTGGGGCGCAATTCCATTCGTTTTAATTGACAGAATGGAATATGCCTACAATTCCTATGTTTTTTTTTTTTTTTAGGTCGACCTGACGCGCGTACAATAGGTTACGTGATCGACGTACAGGTGACACATTACATAATGTGACTCGAATCCAGACCCTGTAGTTAGTTAAAACACTTACAACTTGTCCCAAAATCGTATTTTAAGTTAGTTTATTCCATCTGACATTAGCTTATATTTACAAGAAAACTCTTGGCCATTCGTTTCTATATTTAGAGTGTGAATTTTATTATTTTTGTTTTAGAAAGTTGAATAATTAAAAAAAATAGTTTGCGCGCCTAATCTCAATAATATCGCTACTTACATCAAAAATCGTCCTAGGGTTTGCCTAATCAACGCTCGCACGTTCAAATCACACTGCATATCCACCAACACATCGCCATCACAAGCCACCCTAAAACCAACTCTATCTTAATGGGATAAGACCTTTACAACGGCACGGATAACGTGGCTCACCTACACAGTTCTCAATGTATAAAAGGCTGTAAGTGTGAAGCGTTTCCTAGTATGATGTGACGTTTTGGAAATGGAGCGAAGAGCTAATATTTGTGGGATTAACCCGGTCGCGCCGTGTGTGCCGTGCTTATTGGGACCCGATCTGATCTGTGCGGTTGATACGTGTATAATGTGCTTTATGGGAAGAACAAGTTATAAGCGATAGCGATTTTAGTTTAGGCTTAGTAGCTGGATTATTTGATTACGAAGGTGAATCAGGTAGCTTATTCCTTTCAGAAGTTTATGAACGCGTGATCGCGTTTTCAACTGTCATACTGTTGTAAAGAAGATGACAGGTTGATATGTCGTGCTCGTTCAAAAAGTTCCGAATACAACAATAGCGCACCTAAGTGCGTGGCTTTTACAGCGAGGGACCTAAAGTCCCTCATGACATGAAAATATTTGCATCCTTTATACTGTATGACTGTTTGTTTCTTAATAAATAATAAAATATATATATATATATCTACTCCAATGTAGGGTCCTGATTACCGAAACGCTAACCATTTTGACGTCACAGATACTTCATTTTTGATTGCACAGATGAATGAACCAGCAAACCGCCCTACAATAACCGCATCATCACCGTATTCAGATTCCTGCATATTCCACCGTGGCAGGTTCACTATGCGACGGTTAAGCGGAGGAAACCCAACTTAGCATCTAAAATGAGGACTAAGTATAAAACGATTCAAACGAATAGTAAATAGGTTCATTGGGCCCAAGGCCCAACATATATTTTGGTTAAATATACTTAAAAAGATTACTTATAAGTCTCGCAGCGCAACATATATTATGTCCTTTATATTACTAGACTATACTTTTAACGACGACGACAACTCAACGACGCAACGGACCCACGCTGTTTCGTCGCCTAATAATTCGTTTTTATTTTTATAATGTATGTATGTTGGACTTTAAGGTTTTTATAAGTATGGGCCTTAGATGCCTGAAATAAATGGTTTATTTTATTATTATTCTCTTTATTAATTTCAGGCATCCATACCACAAAACTTTACAAGCCTACAATTCGACAAAATTGTAACATTTTCTATGGAAAGAGTTGACAATTTTGTCAAATTGTACGCTTTTAAAGTTTTGTGGTATAGGCCCCTAGTCTTTGGCTATGTTTTTACAATAATTATATACAATGTAAAGTATAAAACTGTATATACAAAACATAAAATTATGATAAAACCTAACCTAGGGCGCCTCCGGCAGCGGGGCGGGGCCTGAGCTACAGATAGTTCAACTCAGTTGTGCGCGCGGCGCTATGTGTGCGTGCCCTTGTAAATATACAGCTTTCATTTGTGCGGAAGTGACACGTCGACTGCCGCGTCACTGCCACAAAAATGAAAGCTATATATTTACAGCTCACGCGCAACTGACTTGAACTATCTGTACCAGCGGTCAGGGCGGCAGAGATTGGAACTTCCTGACTATCCCCGGTGTGTCCAGGAGTCCTTCTCTTATTTTTTTACTCTCGTGACTTGAGCCACACATCGGTCCGTATAGGTGATTGTTAATGCAACCCTCGTTAGAATTAATCCGGGTCGAATTGGACGACATCTGTATTCGACAATTATCCGTCGTGTTGTTTACGGAGTCGATATATTTCTGTAATTGCGGTTATGGTGTTTTAACAGCCTCTTTTATTGATCTACAGTCTAGTCCTTTTTAGGTAGAGGCCCAACGAGAAAGCTAAACAATATTCAATGTCACGGTTTTGTTAGACCTCTAATAATGCGCTTTCTTTCGATTATTTTTACTAAGGCGAACAAACTCAAAATTTGCGGCCGCTACATAACTACAGTAGTATTTGTTTCCTTGGTTCTTTCGAAAACAAATTGGTCATTAATTTAAAATCTGAGTGTATAATTGTTAATATTTATAATTAATGATTTATAAAAAATTGCTGATAGAAGATAGTGTACCCAAAATAACTGTTAACTGATAAGTACATTTTTTTTGCTGTAATTATATTAAGACGCAGTATTTCTATATAATTAGCATCATCAGAATCTTTCCCTGTTCCCTTCATTTGGGGTAAGGTCTTCTCACTCTCTCCCACTTTTTCTTGTATTGTCTCAACACTTATAAGTTTAGATATGTACAACCCTATCTGATATTAACAAAACTATTCCCTAACCCTGCGCAAACTCGAAAAGGGCGAATTAGCGAACCACCTGGACCATATCGGCCCTCGTGTGATATGCAGATGTATGGAAATACCGACTCATGACCCGGAGGGACAACTTTGTATGGAATACAGATGTGGTTTGACTATTAATGCGGCCGTCCGAACTTCGAAGATGTTTAATTTTGACTAATATGGAAGTTAGGTTATGTTGGTGAGGGCGGATTCACGTTAGATTATATGCGATTCAAATAGTTTAATCAATGTTAAAATAAACTCTCCTCTACTAATTTACAGTGGTAGGGAAAATATTAATTGCAAAAAATCAGAAATAACATTGTGCGATATCATAGTTAGTTGCAAAACTGTGGACTGTCAATACTGTTCCAATTTTTTATTTACATATTTAACCGAAAACTGGGCGATTATTAAGATTGGTGTTACTCTATTGCACTGCATCCGTGCAAATAATCAACACTATACTAGTTTTGATAGCAAATAAGATTTAAGGAAACTCTTACTGTCGATTACTTGTACTTTTTAACGTACCTATTTAAGGAGTTGCTATTTGCTATGCCCACATTCCGTCTTCAAAATCATGAGACCCGCTTCATGGAAACAAAATAATAATTGCATTGGCATCTAACTTACACATGCGTACAAAATGTCAACACGATTAGACTTCGTGTTTGATTTGTCCGGCAGGAATAAACAAACTAACATGCACAGCCAGTTGAATAAAAACTTGTAAAACACTTCCCGCCAAACTCCAAAGTATTTGACGTCTTACAAAACTTGAAGAAAATTGTGAGTAACTAATTTCGCTACACCCCAACTTTTTCAATATCCTGTTGCTAACCTACACCTCATACATTCCTCTACATACATTTCAATATATCGGAATAATATACGGTTCGTTGGCGCGCGGGCCGCGGTTTGCGATTCAAAATTTAAGTCTCGACTTTCGTCTTATAATTTGAACCCAAGATTTATTATGCATACGCGGAGGCCAGCAGCAGGTACATCACGTAACGCATTGTACGTACGTTAGGTAGACCTAAATGTCGAACTTTATGTAGAAAAATGACAGTTAACAGTTTGACTGTCATTTTTCTATATTAAATTAATTCATTAAATCTGCGCTAGGAACTGTCATAACGCGCGTTGGAAGCGCTCAGATTTAAATAGTTTCACCTGAGGCGATTTTGAGGTAAGCTTTGTCAATACCATTCAGGCGGCAATTCAGACACCTAGTATTCCACTAATAATGTATTGCGTGCTCGCTTCCATGCGCGCTGGATTAACAGAAAGAGAACGCGAAAGACATTGCAATCAAATTGATATGCGATAGTATTGCTTCAGATTGACCCGCTAGTAACGGATACGGGTGACCATATGTCTGAATCCATAATATATGTTTGATATTCAATTCTTTTGTCATATGAATCCCCGTCGATTAGAATTTCATGTATGAAACGAGTTTGGATTTTGAATAATGACATAGGTTTTTACAAAATTCTATGAATGTATAGGCATACTTTAAACTTCCCTTATAACTAGTCATAATTATTATATCGATCTAGGAGAAATTTGATTGGTGAAAGAAATCATAGTCAGGAAACCTGCATATAAAGGGTGTTTTTTTTTGAGGTATAGAACTTTAAGTTGGCAACACTTGTTTTAACTGGCGGCCATTTTGTCAGCTGTCAAGTGATTTATGTTTAGTTTGGTTTGGCAGTAGCCTACATGTATTGTAAAAAACATTTTCCACAAACCTTTTTGCGTAATCGTAATAATAGACAAAGTGATATAGCTAAAAAAACTAATAAGACATGTTATATCACTAGCTTAGTAATATAATCCTCAATCAAAAACCAACCCCTAAAAAAAGGAAAAACGCTGTAGGCGCGAATTGGATCTATATTGGGTAGTGATGGGCGACACTCGATATATCGAGTGTTGCATCAGATAGGGACGTCCCGCCGGCGATTCATATCCGAATTAATATCGATATGGGTAACTCGTTATGTGGGGAGCGGATGTGAGGTGAATGGAGTGGCAGTTTGTTTATTTGCGAATATATTTTATGGTATATTTTTTTCAAACAATTATTAGGTTCGGGATCAAGCAAAGCATCATTATTTAATTGATTAGTTGACTTGTAAAATCAGGTAATTGCTTAAACGTAAAAGTCATACTCGTATAAGATTAAAAAAGTAAAAAAAGTAAGATTTCTTTTTTTAATTACAACATTTATAAATGAACGAAATGTGATGCATATCACATTAAGCAGGTAGACTTAAGTATGCCGACGCAGTGTTTTTAAAAATATTATTGGTAAGATGTGTTATTTTATTTTTAATTCGGCATTTGCGACGTATTGCAATTAAGTAAGTAGTTTCATATGACGACATAATATGATTATCTGGGAATTCTGGCATTAAGTAAATCAATTTTAAATTGAATTTGCAAAGAATAAAATTATCGTATCGCATACTGTTTGGATTTTTCTTACGAGTAGGAGGAGTTTGATAGAAAGTAGAAGCTAACAAAAATAAATAATCACTCACAAAAAGTATTGAAATTTTCGAACTCCATGTTTTGATCCACAAAATGACTAACTTCCTAACATGTCTACTCCACAGCTCCCCGTGTTCCATACCAGTGTAAGATTATTGTTAGATTCAATTTCCGACAAAGTATCGAGACATGGCGACTAATGTGTATTAAATGGGTGCTGGTGTGTCGATACTGATCCGATTAATAACCGGGAGGAGGAAATTTGCTCCAAGTTTGTGTATCTGTGGACATTAAGTTTGGCAAATGAAAGTCTATATGGAGAAATCTTTTACAGGTTTTTATTGAATTCACTAATATTCAATTCCTTTTGGGAGTGCAATCTGTAGTTTGATTGAAGTAGTAGTATCCTTACGTTTTTTGAGCACATATGTCGTCGAGGAGTCGAAGCTATCGAGCGACTTGTGGTCGACGGAAAAGTTGAGGGCAGCAGCAGACCGCGAGGCAGGTAACCGAGGAGATGGTAGATTAAGGCTGCAGTAGATGCATCCCTACACGCAATAAAGAAGGCGACTGTTTTAGAGGAGTGGCGGCGTGTTATGAGGCTTGCTACACCAACATCTGAAATTAAAAACTGTGAACAAATTACCGGAAGCGGCTGACGGACGCGGCTCACAGCCGCGACTTAGATCTGGATGATGAATATATACACTGAATTGTGAAAACTATCGGAGGCAAGCCTTGGATGTAACGTTGAGCGTTCGGACGTCCTACAGAAATCTGGCGCGCTGGATCGCGTTTGACTGTGCACAAGTATCAGTCGCGGCTGTCAGCCGCATCCGTCAGATGCGTCTGATAATTTGTTTCCAGCTTCATGATGAACACGGAGAGTGTCAAGGCAACAGTGAAAACGATGAACAAGAAGTAGCTATTCCATCTGTCTTTCGACAGAAGTCATTGGTTAGTTGTTACATGCGGGAGTGATACGGGGGATGTAACACATGATTGTGCCCTAAAAGACCCCGGGATCCGCTTTGAAACCTAATCTCATTATTTGGCGCATGCACTAGTTCCACGAAAGCACCTGCGATTTGATCTTCCATCCCAGACGGAAAACTAGATCTAATTGGGATTAGACCGGTTCCTCACGATGTTTCCTTCACTGAAAAGAAAATCGAAACAAAAAAATGCCTATACCGTACTTACATAAGTTCCGAAAAACTCATTAGTACGAGCCAAGATTCGCACCCACGCCCGCTGCTATACCGTAGATTTTTTTTACCACATTTAAAATATTTCACTAATTGTGCAGCATTTAGCTCCGTAACTTTGACTACACTAGATAAGTAGCATCCCTAATTCCGCCGATCATTATAATGATCGGTATACCGTCCGCTCAACTTCGGACGAAAAGCTCAGTGTCAATCAATATAAGCTGAGAAGGGTGCATCTTTAGGCTACGGTGACCGCTTACCATCAGGCACCTTGTTTGCCACAGACGTGGTAAAAATAGCAATACCGGTATCAACCAAATAATACACAAATTCTCAATTTTGTTAATAATTTGATTTAAAAAGATTTGATTTTAACCGACTTCAATTTAGTACTCCGCCAAGCCACGAGAACATTTCCTATTTTTTTTATAATAAGCACATGAACTGATTTCCGTTAACAAATGCGTTGATTACTATAGTAAAAAACCGAATCGCTGAATGTGGGCCGATAATATTTGAGGACATCCATCCATTCCCCAAGATCAACACCAATGGCAATTAGCTACTATTTCAACGGAATCTTATCGAACCGAATAGAACCTGAACCTGAATCCGATAGAACCTGTGACGTACTTTTGCATTTTTAAGTACATAATTGAGGAATTCGATAAGTCTGTGGTCTTCATCATCAACTACTCGCCACCAAATTTATGATTCCGGATGTAAATACACGAGTTATAACAGAAAATACCAAAATCACTACACGAGTGCCTAATAAAATTGAGGAGTCCCCTTAATTCCTCATGGATCCCATCATTTAATTGAATTTTGAAAAAAATGGGACCCACCTGAAAGAATACAAATACGAACAAAAAAAAATTTCGAACCGGCTCATCAATGACGGAGTTCTGAGTTAACAAACATTGAAAAAACAATACAGCCGAATTGAGAACCTCCTCCTTTTTTTCAGTCGTTAAAAAAGTTGGTTAAAAATCATCGAACTCTTGTCTGAAACCATTAAAATCTATGTACTTATTAGACTAAACGAGTGTAGTGTACTACAGATCTAGAAAAGGCTACTGTACACTACCTACCGTCATCCGATAATAAATAACATAAAAACCAAAACAAAATCTATTACACCATGTGCAACGGTTAGTTCCCTAACTTTCGCAACACCAGATTAGTACGAGTAACATCCGATGCCTAATTCCGCCGATCACTATACCGTGCGCCCAACTTCGGACGGCAAACTCGGCGCGGCACGCGGCACATCTCACGTATTTGCGCGCACAATATAACGACCGATAAGATATGTGATTGAGTTTAAATTAATTGTGTAGAGCTGGTGATACCACCAGTTGGTTAAGATGATAATTATATATTTTGCATGCACGCCATGGCAGGCGACAACGGTGACCCTAGACAGTTGTGGGCGTGAGCCCTGATAAGGCTTACGAAGCTGAAATTGCTTAAAGGATAAGGTGAGAGAAGGCAAATATGCTTAACAAATACCTACATAGTTAAAAAAGTCTTTTGAAATTGCAAAAAATGCATACATATGGCTTTGCCAATTTTTTTTAATAGATGGATTCTATTATGAAAGTATGAAAATTATAATAGAACATCATTGTGACGAGGTCCAAAGAGGGATTTGGTCATCGCCAGCGCTAGGTGCTGGTCCCGCAGAATTTAAACAATTTCGTTTACTATTTATTTCAATCCATCCAGAACACCACACTGCGCTCCAAGACCCAGATAGAAGATGTAGCTCGGAAGGCGGCCAAGTTAAAGTGGGACTGGGCCGGTCACGTCTCCCGCATGCCGGGATTAGTTGTGGGCCAAAGGGACCACGGAGTGGAAGTGGAAGTCGCAAAACTCAAAACGGAGACGCGGTAGACCCCGTCGGCGATGGCGTGACAACTTGTACTCTTTTTTAAAAGACTGGCCAGACATTCCTCTAGACCGCGATAATTGTAAAAAGAGGGGGGAGGCCTTTGCTCAGCAGTGGGACATAATGGGCTCGATATAATAATAATAATAAAAAAAAGAATAATCATAATAAAATAATAATAAGAGATTATCAACACGCAGTGGTCAAGTCGTAGTTTGAATATTTTTCTGGAATAAATAATAAAATTCTTGAGCATGAATAGTTAAAAAATTAGCTGAGAGATGGTAACGTGGTGTTTTATGTTTGTGTAAGCCTTGATAAAGGCCAGTAAGTGAACTTGACGTATTGCTCAAAGTAATTTGTCATTTCGATGAGAAGTGGTATCATCATCTCCACACCAAGACACAAGCAACCACGATGTGTTCAAATCAAATAGGCTTGTGCTCAGCAATGAGCAATTTGAAGATGTTTGCATCTCGGCTTTGTCTGTTTGTGCGACCGTCTTATGCCGTGCCTCGGTCTCAGAGGCTGAGATATTTGATTGTTATGTAGCTCTGAGTATTCGGACATAGTAATTGAACTGGATGTGGACCTATTATCAGAGAATTGATCAGAAAGTACTACTAACAATTTGGATATATTAGTAGTATTTTAGACATGTCTCACAAAAGTTTGGATCAGAAGGTGCTCTCAAAGTTTGGAACAGATGTTTGACAGCTGAAAAAGTTAAAACATAGTAACTTGATTTACCACATAGCGAGTGTTTTTTCGTCTGAATAATACTCAAAGTAGCAACTTGTTATGTAAGGTCCAAATCCAAATGCGCTCTTTTAGTATGTGACAAGGCACCCCTGTGCTTTGCCGACTAAGTAATAAAATCAGATGTTGCAATGGCAATGGCTTTTCAGGAAGATTTTATAGATAATTTTATCGTGCTATAGCGATTTTGTTTTTCTATAATATTTGGTATTGATGATGTTCTTTTACATGTAAGATTATTATATATATATTTATTATGTAGTATGCTGTCAAATTTTGTGTATAATTAAGTGATTTGTTATCTTCTAGATGTTTTCTTTCGACGTCTATACTCAGAGAAATTAAATGAAATGAAAAAAATTAAATTAAATATTTTATTGATAACAGTTACAGTACAGTACAATAACGATTTTATTATTATCATGTCATTAGATTTCGGGTAAGGAGGCAATTGCACAGCATAAGATCACTTTGTTTACTATAAATCAATGTTTCTTCATATCTAGTTGTGATAATTGTGTTACCATAGAAATTCCAAATGCTCAATTAGAAATCTGCAACCTTAGTCCAATCAATTTTTACTCATGTAAAGGTATGGATTGTATATTCAAGATGTTATCTTGGTAATATTTTGTTGGACAAGTAATGAGATAATGACAGTAGTACAGTCATAGAAACATTTAAAGTATGTAACATTGTTATTTATTTATTTATTTATTGACAAATACATTTATGTGACATTACAGTAATAACCAATGCGTCACGAAACCAAAACAACAAATAATACTATTTAAGCGACGAAACGGCGTGGCCCCGTTGCATCGTCGTCTCCGCCCTCCGGTGTAGGATTCGGCAGATTGCCCCGGAACCGTCGAAACACTACACTCTTCGGCCAGAAGTCAGCACATGCGAGGGTCTCCTGCAGCGGCCGCGGCACGCTTATATCTAACTAGAATAAGTAAACTATCAATACATCTCAGTGAGGACTGTTGAGGAGATAAATGCATATTTGTTATGTGGTTCTTTAATCTTATATATTCTGTACATTTAACTTTGTTTGTTCTCCTAATATATAAAATTAAAAATTAAAATCAACGCGTTTAGAAGTCAATCAAGCTGCCGATAATTAAGCAAGACCTGACCAGATGAGTGGGCGGCCCTCTGTTTCATTAATGGCACAATCTGCTACGCGCCACTGCGCGTGAGTCGAGCGCTTAATATGGTCATAGATCGTACAGTTGGCTGGTACTTTGATATTTGACTTTTGGAAATCATGTCCAAAATAATGATGCAGCTAGCTGGCCTAGGCCAGACTGGCAGGAGATGTCCATAAAGATGGTCACTGAGGTCGAGGTTAAGGGTCATAACATGAGTATTCTGGATAATTACTCTGTTCAATCACGAGTATATTAAAATTGTATTTAAATGGGTGTCAGAAAATACCTGCGACTGACGGACTGAAAAAAAGAAAACCAAAAGTTCCAAATAACATTCATTTAATGGGAAATTGTAATGGGATAACTTGGTCAATCAACTGTTGTGGTTATTAGGTTTTTTTAGTTTAAAGCGTTTTACAAAAATGGTTATAGCGTGCAGTTCCATCATTCTTAAAAGAAGGCCCATAATAAATAGGCTATAGATGTCAACAAACGTTTCGTGGATTAAAACACATATAATTAGAATTTAAAATAAGTATCTGTCAAAAATTTAATTTTTTGTACAAGCTTTTATTGCTGACTGTACTTTTCTGTACACCATCATCAACTACTCATTGAGACGATTCAAACGAGCCCAATTTCAGCGTGGTTTCGTCGGTTAAATACTGAATTCCCACTGAAATCCCAAGATGGATGCAATTTTAGACAGACAACTTACATACTTTCAAGTAAATATAGAGCTTGTAAAAAGGACTTGGAGGAGACTTAATATCATGGTAACTACCCAGAAAAAAAGTTTATTTGTCCAATGTAGTATTACAATAACAGATTTAACCCCTAACGATGATGAATTAATGCCGAAATGGGGCGACGTGTATAAGAATATCCCCATATATTTATTTATTTATTAATGCTGATGAGTGTACTCTGTATAAACAGACGGTATAAGCGCACATGGCTTAATTGCGCGCGCGCACTGCGCGACGAATCGCGACACCCGTGCACAGGCAACTTCAGAGCTGTTACCACGAAACGCGAATTTATTACGTTCGCGTTTCTCTTTCTCTATCGCACATGTTCATTCAACCGACGGAGAGAGAGGGAGAGATCTGCGATATCAGAATTTAGATTGTTGTAGTAGAGACGCAGGCCCGCGACTAGGATTTCCTGTGTCGCAATTCCATTTGTCTTTATTAACAGGTGGAGACATAACATCTAACTAAGGATGAAGAACAATACCTTGTTTAAAAGTCTCTCTTTTTCTGATTTTGAAAGGAAGAACTAAGTGGGGATATCCCCATGACATACCACGGACACGATAGATATATTTTGAAAGTCGAATACTGGCTCTGCATGCTGTACGACATGACACGGCATCTATGTATTACGGGTCGATTAGCACTTTGACGGCGAGAAACCTACCTAGCGGGCGCCTACGCTGTAGTTGCGTTTCGCTACGAACGGGGAAAACCACGGGATCGGTTATGAGCGTAGCGTATGAGTATGAGTTGTACTTACAGTAAATAATCGACAATCCAATTAAGTAATTCTTAGATTTTACCGATGAACAAAACTCACGAAAATACTCTGAGAATATCACAACCAAATTTGATTTTGAAAATCCGAGAATATGGAATATTTCAATATTTTTTCAAGCTTCACATATAATTTTTTTTTTACGAAATACACAAGTAAAAATTTCACAAATCTAAAACCCTTGGCCAATTACGACTGGGCTTTTGGCAAGGTAACACTGGTTGAACGAGTGAGCGAAGCGAATGACGTTCTCCGATTAAGCTTGAGCAAAAATTATTTCATATATCCGGCGTCAGCCCAGTAATGTTGTTCTCCTCTACAGTTCGCATATGATAATTATGTTTGAGGATTCAACACAACGCATCCTCGGGATCTATGGCGACCTTGCTCACCTACTACTCCAGGAACACAATACTACTACAGAGCAAGTAGTAGTGTTGTGTTCCTGTTATTATGGCTGTGGTCTTCTCCAAGGCGGAGGTACTTCCCCAGTTGGGCTGCTCCACATTAGAGCGGGATGACATTTCGCTGTGCTCTACCTGATCAAAAAATGTTTTTGGAAAAACGACTGGCTCCCGAGTTTTACAGCTCCCAGAGCCACTAGTCTAAACTGAGACTAAGACAACACTGAGACAGTGGATCAATAACGACCGTGTTGCTGGTTTCGACATGTCTTGATAACTTGTAGCTGCGAGAAATTGGTCACAAGAACCACCATTTCTGATATCCCATATAAGAGTGGTAAGGCATAAGGCAGAAAGTCATCTCGCTAATATTTTGGAGCTTGCTTGCTTGATTTTTGGGTATTTGGAGTGTTCCTGGTGCTGGTGTGGCACTACCATTCATCTTTAGCGGTCACCACAACGAATCTACAAAGAAAAGGGTCGGCTGCGCGTTTCTTATTTTGTCCTACGTCTTCACCTGTAGTTATCACCTCAGAACGTCGATCATGGGACGACCGCGGCATACTCTCGATTTTTCTCGCACTATACCTCTTGTTCTAAGTGTTCTAATAAGAAAAAGACGGATAGTGCCAGATAAATCAAGAGAGCTCGTGTGCCGTCGCGTGATAGTCGCCTGGTGGCGCTAGCGTCCAGGCGAGACGAACGCTTGTTTGCAACCGTCGTAGTATAAAAAATGTCACTACAAATATATACTCTGCTCGCACACACGTCCCGTCCCAATCGGAAGAGCCATCCATTATTTATGCGAACAAATCTTCAATAATAAACTAGAGACAGTCGGTTCGATTACCTATCTGAGATTTCTCACACACTGTCGCTCGCCCATTTGTTTAAATTGCATTAGCATGTGCATACTTAAGGGCGGTGCGACTGTACATCGTTGAAGCTAGTGAATATACGTAATATAATTCAATATTTACCGGTTTTCACGAAAGTATACTTTGATATACGAGCTGAGAGTTGTATAACTGAACTGATCGAGAGAAGCAAATCATTTTAGGTCACATTAATGGCAAGCATGCTCAAGGTAGGGCACCTACAAGATAGTCTGAGATACGCTGCAGTCCATATGAAACTTGGAATAGCTTGTAATTTGTAATACAGAAGGAACTCCCTTTCTAATAGAAGCAGAGTAGGTAAAAGAGGCGTCCACTGATATAAAAACTTACAAACTTTTGAGAAATTCGCCCCTGGTCGCAATCCTGCCAATGAAGGGGACAGAGTTGTTTGAATACGTCAAAAATCCGATAGTTTATATTAATTGGTACCAAAGTCATGTTGTATTGCGTTATTGTTATGGTTGCCGAATCGATTTACTTAAATGCTTCCCTCTCCCTATCATTACTAGACGGATAGACTGAACTGATCATATACCTGATTATTTTTTTCAATCCCAACCTTACTCTTAACAATACACACACGTTACACCTCTCATTTGCACCGGGCTTCAAAATATAGCAAACGCAATGGTAACTCCCAAATAACATTGCACTGGATGCTCACCTTTACATCCACAATCCACATCCAAAAGGCCCTATTTCACTATCTCCGTCCATCTCTTACCACCTTCTCTAACCAGCGTCCAAGTCGCCGAATGCGTGGGCGCCGCGCGTGATATGTGCGCGGATTGCATTGCAGTGTAACCACTACCTGACGCGACTCACCTCATCGCTGTCTAGTGCAACTTGACCGCGGGGTTCGTAACTGTACGTGAAAGAGGCTATCATTAATCAATATTTTCGGCCGTTCGGGTACAGTGACTTTTTTTTCCTGACAATTGCTTTATATGAAACCCACTATTGAATGCGTGGTGGGAGAATAGCCTGGGGATATCCGGGGGAAACTGCTTTGTATAGTCATATACCGTATGTCCACTTCCAATACACCTACGTCACATGACAACATGATAAAATGCATGGCAGCACGTCGAGAAAGTTGTGCTAAGCAAGAAAAAAATTAAAATAAAATTTAAAATTGGTCGACAAGTTTGAAATTCTTCATTAACTGTCAACATTTTTACATGTGGCATCATTTAGCCTTTTGATCGTAGAGATTAAAGCTAAGTCTGTCAGTCCTGAAATGGTCGGAGGTACTCGGCAGACGAAGTCAATCATGCCAACTTTGCCACTGTCTGCCCTGGTTTATAAGGAGCTATCACCAGACGGCTCGCGAGCGGTCTCGCGGCGAGATAGACTTACCATCATCGTCGTCATCTTATCAGCCGAAAAAATCCCAGTGCTGGCCATAGGTCTCCCCCAAAGAA
The DNA here is from genome assembly GCA_945867215.1 of Epinotia demarniana. Taxonomy (NCBI): domain Eukaryota; kingdom Metazoa; phylum Arthropoda; class Insecta; order Lepidoptera; family Tortricidae; genus Epinotia; species Epinotia demarniana. Next base: position 17,676,284 of record OX244275.1, read on the forward strand.
TGCCACAATGACCGGGTCCTGCTCCACCTGCAACCAGCGGACTCCCGACTAATTAGAACCTTCAGAGAGACACGGATAGTCTATGGTGCGGGCAGTTCTGTGACAGCCGTGTTTTTTTTCTTCTGAATCTTGCTTTATAAGAATCCCACTATTGAATGCGTGGTGGGTGAGTAACCTGGGGCAAAACCAGGGGGAAACCTCCGACTGTTTTATAAAGTTAGGAGCATTGCTAGCGCGCTCACCGATAACTGATGTACAAATGATATTTGCTGCAAATGTGCACTCACACTCGCTGGAAACTTGCCTTTGCTTGCTTTACCACCGCCGTGGTGTAAAGAGGTGCCTTTTGCTATTCTAATCCTCAAATCAAGAGTTACGGTCAAATCAAGTCAAATTAGACGGCGCTGATTAGAGTTGTCCTCTGAAGTTGAATACGGTAGGTTCGGCTTAAGTTGGTTGAATCAAGAGAAGGCAGCGCGCATTGAACTCTGGAGTTGAAACTCGTAGGTCCGTCTTATGCTGGTTAGCTTAAAGCTAATGGAATGCTTCATTAATACCAGTGCTGTAATGCAACACATTGCAATATCGAGCGCGTGCCTGCATCATTTATAATGGCCATTATTATAAACGGAATATGCGACTTACGATTTAATTTGAATTGTGGATTTAAGCGTGTTTAATTCAGAAAATTGTTAGTTATATTATATATACGATTATGCTTAGAGTAGCGTACTTAACGCACCATTATAGTTAATGGCACAAATTGAAGCTAATTCACAATTAATGAAAAGTGTATGCTTACCTGAAAATATCACTACAATTATCCTCAATTTCTCCGTAGGGGTGATCCCCTAGGATAATTGTAGTAAAACGTAACGTTTCGAACGTGCGTTAGGACGACTCAATTGTCATTTTTCCTGACAAAAAGTGACATTTAGAACAGGGAGGTAATTTCGTAACTTTTTTAAAGCACGTTAGAACAACTCAACTGTCATTTTCCCATACAAGAGTTTTAGCCCAAGCACTTTATTTTCATTGGTATGGAAAAAAATTGATATTCTAATTTTTGTTTTGGTTAATTTACAGGAGCTCTTCAAGAATAATAAACAAATCACACAAAAAACATAATGGATGTGTCATTTATTTTTATATATTTACTTCCCGATGGAAATTCTGGTGGATTCTTGGATAAGGCATCGTAGAATAATACGAGTATTTGTAAATTAAACAAACAAAAAACGCTGTTATTAATTAATGTTTGAAAAAAAAAGTAATTTTCCTGGGGTATTTATATTTAGATCTACCGGACGTACCTACGTGCGATGCGTTTCGTGATCGACCTGAAGGTCTATGAATAATATATTTTTTTCTGGCAACTAAGGCTCGTACTTACAAATACCTTACAGACTAACATACATACAATATAATACTAAATCACATCATCATCTATTGTCGCATTGGTTCTACAAAATGGTGTGTTTCAATGATTTTCGTTGAATAATGGGATGGTGATGTAGTGGCGACGCAAAAATCGATTTAAGATAAATATATAAATAAATAAATACTAGCCGACAATCTTACACAAATCGACCTAGTCCCAAACTAATCAAAGCTTGTACTATGGGTACTAGACGACGATAAACATACTCATACAGATAAATAAATACTTAAATACATAGAAAACATCCATGACTCGGCAACAAATATTCGTGCTCATCACACAAATAAATGCCCTTACCGGGATTCGAACCCAGGACCTCTTGCTTCGTAGGCAGGGTCACTACCAACAAGGCTAAAGCGGTCGTGGTCAAAAGCTCCAGGCTTGTATTATTACAAGCCCGGAGCTAGTTCGATTTGTGTAAGACTGTAGCTTTTTTAATATTATCCCTAATGATTCATTAGTTAAAGCAGTGTCTTTTGATGAATTGCTACAATGGTGGATGGTTGGTGGTTGAAGCACAACTAAGCCTTAAGAAGCATTCATATACACATTGTCATACTGGTCCTTGCCTAGGAATTCAACACCCACACTCGATACCAAACATTAGTTTGACGTAGGGGCTTGTAATGTCTAACTTATGACACATACATTATCGGAGCTAATGCGACAGGCGGACTTTACAGTGAATTGCTGAGGCCGAGTGAAATATATTCGAATATGGAGTGTTATGTGTTCTAAATCCATCGTGGTTTCCATACGATACTTCTTTTTAGTTTATTCATTTGTTCGTAACACAATTATGCTTTAAGTTTTGTTTTTCTATCTTTCTTAATAATTTTTTTGTGTCTTTTGTTTGTATGATGTTGCCAAGAATGATTTATCTACCTACGTATTTATCTAGGACGTATTTATTATTGAAGTAGTAAGGTATAAAAAAATAAAAAACGAACATGTGTTTCGACTGTTTCGCGATGCGACTCTTCGCCTGGGAACATGCGAGGTGTGATTATGTAACTGTGACTGTTTTATATTACTTAAATGTTTTTATTGCTCTGGGTGTCGTATATATTAAACAAAAGAAAACACTTATTCGTGGATGATCCCTTTATAAATGGAGGTAACTCATTCTTGAAAGAAAGTAAAATTAATGAAATTGCGGGATTAAGACCTCCGATGTCCATAATTTTTACTTTGCGCACAGTTGGATCATTTTTGTTTTTAAATGTGTCTAGTCTTAATGCATGGAGCCAAAAAGAGACAGACTGCATTGCAATTGGAGTCTAAAACAAAACCAAGTAATTACACCGCCAAGGACTACATACTCTTCGCTATACATCATCATTTTCATCGTTATACCTCATTATCTTCAAAAAGCAAGGGTGCCGCACACGGCGGTCGCACTAAAATAACAAGAGAAACAAAAATTTGGTTAAGCGGTACACAAACCGAACCGAAACGTTTGGATTGCCCTCCAGCTACGAGTTGGCTAATGGAGGCACGAAACCGGCGATTTAACTGTGCGAAAAAAAAATACATGTCCTCTTGGTAGAATTTTTCTTCACTCATGACTCTGCTACTTTGCATAGCTCTGGTAGATACTCATTCGGGTCATTTTATGAACACTCAAGAGGTATTTTAAGTACATAAAAAAAATCAAAACCTTCTAATCTCTTACGTTACTCAAAAAGTGCTAATTTTAGCTGTTTAGCGTGCGGAAAATTGGTTTTCGCGAACTAGTGCTCTTCACTTTTCCTACTCAATAATTGTATAAATTCTACCATTAATTATTCTGTCAATATAAAATAAATAAGATAGAACTGCATAAAAAAAACAACTTCATTATTTTTCAGCTGTATTGCAATGATTTTACAGAATGAATAGTATAAAAGTTTTGAATTCCTTACTTGTTGTTTTTCTTATTTTTTCGCAATTTTAAAAAATAACGTCGTTTGATACACGTGCGGAAATGTCATTCTTCACTCGTTCCGAGTCTTGCCACTCGCCTAGATGGCCATCATTTTTGTTACACCTTAATAAATTGTTATTGCTTGACTCAGGCGTTGGGCATGTTCGTGACCCTGTTCGTAAAAATCACTAACCGACCTCTTTGGACAGAATGTAGGATGTATGATACACAGGCTATTATGGCAGGAAGATCTATTGTACCTACAGTGAGCATGAAAAAGATGTGTAATAGAATATACTTATCGCAGTAGTATATCTTTATTACTTTTGGGATAAGATAAATTTGGGTTCGGTACTTTGGTTGCAATATATTTGATGCTGACTGTATCTACTTACCTTTACTTTAACTTTTATATATCCACGGTCGGACAAGCCGCAAAACATATACGTTTTGTTGTACAAATGGAATAGTTGCCATTTTCGTGGCCTCACTCTAACAAGCGATACGACTGAAGCAATCCTTTTTTACCCTCCTTTACTGGGAAATGACTTTCTGACTCTTAATCTCTCGCGATCTCATTAAAAATTCATAACTCAAAATTGCGAAAAAATGAAAAATTGCTATAGACTCCCGCCTAATTCAGGCTCAAAATTTACTGAGATAGTTTAGCTTTAAATTAAAGGAGAGTATGGGTTTAAAGGGTTGGAATTAAAATAAATACTTAGCAGATTTTTTGAAGCAGATAAACAAGCCATTACTATTAGTACTAATAATAGCAAAACATGCTGAGTCGCACCCTCTCTATCGCACACATTGCTGGACCCATTTGAGATTAGTCTAGTTTTATCTTATTCAATTTTTTTCGTTTTTTTATTTCAGCGTTCGGGAAGCTACGGCACATCTTTTCGTCTAATATTTCGCAGTCTCTCAAGACGAGAGTCTATGATCAGTGAGTGTTAATGCCAACAGTGATGACATAAAATGTACCATATTATGGCACAGAAACGTGGTCGCTTACTATAGGCCTCATAAGAATGCGCAAAGTCACCCAAAGGGCAATGAAGTGGGCTATGTTGGGATATCCGTAGCAGAACCAAGGTAAATCTATATAGCCCTCTGAATCACTAAGCTGAAGTGGCAGTTGGCGGGGCATATAGCACGTCGAACCGATAGCTGGTGGTGAGGAAAGGTTCTCGAGTGAACTGGTGCTGTTTGTGGAGTCCGGTCTGTTCATGTTTGCAAGGACGATAAGCATAACTTCATTCCACTGGTCTGCGGAATTGATAACTTAACTTGATTGTATTATTTTATTACTTAGTTTTTGACACATATATACCGTATACATTTCTGTGGGTACCTATGAGATTTAGATATAATTATTTTAATTTTGACACTTATTATATTATATTAGGAGACCTTATACATCTCTAAGACAAGATTGTATTAGTGCCCTCGTGGCCTATTTGCGGAATAAATATTTTGAATTTTGAATTTTTGTGTGGCGACCACGTACCGGAAATCGCGGCGTGTGTAGGCCCCCCACAAAGGTGGACTGATGACTTGGTAAAAGTCGCGGGAGTTCGCTGGATGCGGGTGCGCAGGACCGGTCATTGTGAAATAATTGTATATTGGGAAACTATTGCACACATCGACCTACGCCAAAAGCTTGTACTGTGAATAATAAAGCATCTAGGCGTAGAGAATATCCAAGACACAGGAACAAATATTCAAGCTACAACACAAACATTTGGTATCCGCATAATCGTAAAACCGCAAAAAAATCAAAAAGAAACTTCATTTGTTGAGCTGCTGACGCTACAAATCTTCGGAAGGAAGCCGACGGTCCGCAAAACAAAGCCTCGCCAGACATGTACCGCGGGTCTTGCATTATTTCTGTTTGTACTAGCGATTTGAATTTCTACTTCCACCATAAGACGACTGCCCTGCCAGCCATCATGTTCTTGTTAAAAATCTTCGTGATTTTAAGATTTTTAAATCAATTGGTTTGGGATGAAATCGCGACTATGTAGAGCTATAATTTTGTTGGGGTCCTGCCACTTGACCTAATAGCTTCTGGCCTAATGTTTTATCTGACTTAATTAATGTTTTACTAGATCTCATACTTTTTCTTCGATACAGTGAACTTTTCGGGTTTTCTTTGACTATATCATACATAAGTCATTAGTTTAAGTTAGGTTGGTTTTGCCTATAAAGTTTACTATTTAACCCTTCGTATGTCTTAGTACTGATCATTGCTATTGCAAATTGACTCTATAACAGAAGCGAAACATTTATAATCCTGCAGCAATTTCAGCGTCAAAGCATCCGAAAGGTTAAAAAAAAGCTATATATAAAAATATACTGTATCGTCTAATAAAACATTAGGTCAAATGAAGAATTCAGGGTTTAAGTAGTTAGGTCTAATAGGAGAACCGTTTTCCTTTCCTTACCGTTATATTTTAATATGTTTTAATTGTCGCCATCCGTAAACCTGTTCAATTCACCACTAAATAAAGGTAGCCACTAGCCAAATAAACAAAAACTTGCAAACAAATTAAAGCATCCACAACACATGGTGAGCCCTGATTTATACGCGGCTTATCCTAATCTCCGCCGTCGCGGCGTATAGCACGCGCCTGCTTACCACGCATACGCGCAGGCTCGGACGGTATATGGAATTATGTTATGGGGTAAAATTAGTTTAATTATCTAGGTATGTACAGGATATTCTGATTGCTATAAGTATTCATTCTTTCGATACATCTTCACAAAGGCATTTAAGTAAGTATGTTGGCTATTAACCGTTGCTCTATGAAAGTGGGTGCATCGATACATTTATCGCGGATAGTGTTGGTGGGTTTGGCAAAAAGTTATTAATATGTGAGAAGGAATATTTTAATGAACGACTAAATCTATGACGAAACATAATGAGTACCCGTCTTTTTTATATTTTTGATTATATTATTCAATTATTGTAATGTATGTTCCTAACTGGGCTGTAATTAATTTAAACTGACTGGTAGATATCTACCTATGACGTATGTTTACTGTGTAAGCGATTTGGTCTTGTACTGTTATGCTTGCGTATGTCGAAATGATTATGATTATGATTTTGGTGAGGTAGAGCACAGCGAAATGTCATCCCGCTCGAATATGGAGCAGCCCAACTGAGAAAGTACCTCCGTCTTGCAGAAGACCACAGCCATAATAACACTACTACTTGCTCTGTAGTAGTGTTGTGTTCCTGGAGGTGAGCAAGGTCGCCAGAGCTCCCGAGGACGCGTTGTGTTGAGAGCGCGAGAATTTGTTCGTTCAGCTGTCAACACGGCGAATCCTGAAACATATCAAGGGTCAGCAACGCCCATGTTACTCCTTTGGAGTTGCATGGTTTGGGTTTTTAGGGGTATTTAAGCATGTTCCATCAAAACATGCTATGCTAAACAGGGTTCCTAATGTTTTTAAAATATGTAAGTCTTACTCTTGTAATACATTAAGGGGCTACCCGAGGTTTTCATCGATTTTTGACAAGTTTTGAATCGTATCTCCTACTTTTGCACTAAAGATAGAAGTATAAGTCAAACGGTTATCGGTTCTTCAATCTTTTGTCTCCGTTTTGGTCTACCGGATTTTGAAACAAATGAATACTTAATTGTGTATGATTGTTTTAAACATTGTCTAAAAAAACACTTATTTCGTATCTCTATTGACGTGAAGGATCTAACATATACAAAATCTACATATTTGGGTTCGTCTGTGACGTCTCTAAAAACTGGTCTAGGGTTTTCATTTTAAACCAATTAACACGAAAGTTATGGCCAGAAAACCGGTTTTTAGGCCTAAAATTGTTCAACTTTGATGACAAATATCTCGAAAATAATGAGCTTTAAAGTAAATATGGGATACTATATTGCTTAAAGCCGTTGTCGTTAATATAATAAGCTACAAAAAACCTAAGAAAACTAAGGGATTCCGATCGAAGGTCATTGGCATATGGGAGCCCCTTAAAAAGGAATGCAATAATGTATTGATTATAAGTTACATCTCACAATTTACAGTCTTCTACGAGACCTAGTCCGATGCTTTGATTCGTTAAGCCTGTACGACGTTCTTTTGTTAAATAAAGATTAAATAAATAAATAAAGAGTATTCTAACAATAAAAGAGTACCCATCCGCTCCCGTGTGGAGCCCAAGTACTATAAGTGTCGTACAAGAGAAACGAATGACCGGCCCTGGTCATCCGTCATCCAACGAAAGAATATACAGGATCTTCTCCGTGTAATTAATGTAAAACCGGATCAGATGCTTTACTATTGCTGCAAAGGCCATAATGTTACCCGTTAGCCAGGACACAAAATTACAGAGTTTTTTAGAAAAATTGTTACACAGCCTCTAACGTGCGTAGAAAATGCATGGTCGATACAAAAAGGGGTGAAACTTGAAAAAAACGCATAAATCGCAGTTTTAACGGACGTAACCATGGCGACTAGTGAGTGAACATAGTTGATCCACCCTACAAAGAAAAAAATAAAATACGTAAGTATAGCAGATATATAATCGAACTCGGTGTCTCTGGATTTCCGGTCTCCACCGCTGTGCTACTATGCTGCCGATTTTTTTAATGATCCATGTTCTTAATATTTGTTTTTGAAGCTGTAACGCTGCTAAAGAAAATTACAAATTTTTAAATGAAAGGAAAAATTGAAAAATTTAATGCTCCGAGCCGGATTTAATTTTTTTTTTTTAATTTTTCCTTTCATTTAAAAATTTGATCCATGTTCTTGTTTATATATATTGAAACCCGTATTACTTATATTTGCCTTCAAATATTTATAAAATTTTATTCTTCGCTGAATTTCTTGCCACTAAACCTCCTCCTTTGAATGAACACCTTTGCCGTGATTTGTGGTTTTGAATCCTTCAAGAAATTACTGTACACATTTTTAAAGGGTCCCCGTGGCGTTGCAGACCTCCATCGTCTATGGTAATCGCTTACCATCGGGTTGACCGTACGCTTGTTTGTCACCTATGTCAAAACTAAACGTTATGTTTGATAGTAAATACATATTAGCGTGTGGAGACGCCCTAATGAATCATCCTGCATACAATTATAATGATACACTTGCCAACCTATATATATATCTAAGACACGAATATTAGCGAAAGTGAACTTTATGACAATGGAATAAAAAGTTTGTTACGGCAAAATAAATTGGTAGTCTAACTCGCAGTCACGCTTGCTTTGCGATTTTTTGCTGTTGATCGTCCTGCGGTTTAGCCGCTTTTAAATTTTAATGCTTTTGCCAATTTTCTATGAATTATAAATTGTGATTTTGTTTTGACCGTTAAACTGTTACTATGTTTATATCAACTTTTTTCTGTCTCTACTTGTCATTGATACGTCTTAAGGACCCTTTTGATTCAACTTTTTTTATACGCCGTCGGTGGCCAACAAACTTACAGTAAAACTACAATTGTACGGGTTTCAATCCATTTCAATCCATTATATTGGTAGATTATGGCTAACGGGCTAGTATAAAAACAATAAATAGTTGATTGACCCAAATAACCTTTGTGAAAATACGAACAAAACGCAAAAAGTATCTGCCAAATCAACGTCAGGGTTATTTTGGAGCTTTAAAAGTTGAAAATGCTACAAAGTGAAACCATTTAATTGCTCAAATGCATTTATAAATTAAATACTTAATCTGTTTCAATAGAAAATGTAATATATCGTCATCATTAATTTACGATTCAACTTAGAATGCAAATTGAAACTCCTAGAATACGACTTGAAATCTAACACATGCTTAGCAATAAATTATTAATGCTCAAATGAGCATGCAGACATGCACTCCAAAACCTGTCATCAGCTTAAAGACTACCTACTCAACCAATTTAAATATACCCTCCATATTACACATGCAATGAAACAACCCGTTCTGTAATGACGTATCGGGAGACCTTGTTAAATTTGCTGTATTGTATTCTACGCGGTCACACCCTTGCATTTCAAATTAACATGAAATTTCGAATTTCGAATGTCTGCGGCCACGACCCCTGTCTAGTCGGGTCACGTGACGTTTCAAATTCGAAAATGGAACGTCTATGCTGCCGGTTTTACGGATTACTTGTTCAATCAAAATAATATATGAAATAATTATATAAATTCTTGTTAACTGCCAGTATCTAAAGCTAGACACTCACGTGATATATCCTCCTTTTGATTGGAATATTCAAAACGGGAATATTAAATTAATAGAACATTGTGTATGACTAGCTACCTATAAATTCTTCTGGAATACTCGTAAAATGAATATGGAACTGTTATGAAATAATTTGATACTAATTAGTAGGTACTTATAGAGGTCCTAAGTAAAGATTGGTGGCTTCCTATAATATATTAATTGTAAGATACCTATTAACAAAGTATTGTACCCCACTTCGGCAAAATACCTATTGAGTTTTGTGTTGTTTACTCTATATGCACCACTGTTTGTTGTGAACAGAAACTTACGCAACGAATAAAGATTGAATTTAGAATGTAGGACAAATAGAGATGGCCTTATAGATGTCTTCGGGTAGCGACGACCTGCTGTTTCAGTTTTGAAACACGTTCGAAATTTAAATGAATACTATCGTAATCTATCAATCGTTTCACGCCCGTGACATTTACCGGCCAGTTACATTGGAAGTTGCCATAAATGTGGGGAAAAAAATAGAGAAAAAACACGTATGATGAACATTTCACAAGGATTATAACTAACCTTTGTTTAACTGATCAGGCCTCAGAAGGCTGCTATTTTAAATAATTAAATCTCGCTATAACCCTTTTAAAATTACTACTTTTTATGCTAACTAAATTCACTAATCATAACAAGTACATTACGACAAAAATACCGAATCACGATTAAGTAATTAGTCGTCGATTTTGTGTAATCGAATTACAGGATCCGAGAGTTCCCTTCGTGCGATCGATTCAAATCGATTAGACTCGATTGTAATTTGTTTTCGATAATTGAATCTGTGCAACAGACGCTGGTTGGTTACGGCCTTTATCTGGATGCCATATTCCTAGTTGAGAAAGACATAAAATTACATTGATTATTATTATCGAGACGAGAAGTAGACAACTGCAGAAGGTCAGTTAAACAGACGAACTTCCCCCAGTCCGTTTCATTAATACAAAGCCGGCGATTGTCAACACGGCTGCGGATTTTGTCAAAAATGGGGGGGATCAATACTTAAATGACCGTGAAAATGGACCGAGAGAGCTAACAAATCTTGCATGTCATCGTCCTAGCGTTATTACCGGTTGTGCCTCAATGGAGCCCGTGATCCACGTTGACACCTAATCTCAATCTGACCTTCCAACCCAGAGGGAAAACTAAGACCTTATTGATAAATCGGTTTCCTCGCAATACTTAACCTTCACCAAAAAGCAGAAGGTAAATATTTCGTACGTACATAAGTTCCGAAAAACTCATTGGTACGAGCCGGGATTTAAACCCTCGACCACCGCATGCCTGAACCACTAGGCTACCGACCTTAGCTAACCAATCTTACATGAAGTTGTTTATATTTATATTTAATGTCATCATAACAGTAAAATGGCAGGATTCATTAGCGAAGTAACTGCGGAGATTGCAAACCGTACTTTTTTTAAACAAATGTGGAATGTGCATTTGAACATATTTACTAGATACGCAACGATATAATATCAGCTACACAGGTAGTGATAATCATATTATAATATAGAATAGGGAACATCGTCACATTTCCCCACAAAAAGATGACTCGCACAAGGCAAGGGTCCATGAACCAACTCCACAAATAAACCACTCGACTGACCAAGGCAACTAAAATCATCTCTCATGTAGGGCCAAAAGTATTCAACAAACTACCCGTGAATGTAAATTGCGCGAGTAGTAACTCAATTTTATTTAGATAATTAAAATCGTGGCTTACCCACTCTTTTTATGACATCAAAGATTTTTACGAGTTACGATATAAAAATGAATGTTGATATGATTTTAAGAATGATGACATGTAATTTTCAGAATATGATTATTAAATGACTTAAAGACTTATAATTCTTACCACTGGCTCCCGTAAAATTGTACCCATTATCGCGTATCATACGAGTACACAACGAGTGAATCGTTGATGACACACTCGACTCACACGTTCATTAAGGATGTAGGTCTCAACAAGACACGTTATTGCGGCCTGAACTATCCTCATTAAATCAGACTGATTGCAATCACACCTCATTGCAATCACGGCTTAATGAGTAATTTTAACCGCATGTAACGATACCCTTAGTCTCTGTGAAAGGTAATGAGTTTATTTCATTAATTAATACTTTGAGCTTCTAGGGATGACCACCACTGATAAAATTATATGTATATATGTATGTATGTTGACGACCGCCTTAGCCTAGTTGGTAGTGACCCTGCCTACGAAGCAAGAGGTCCTGGGTTCGAATCCCGGTAAGGGCAAAAATTTGTGTGATGAGCATGAATATTTGTTTCTGAGTCATGGATATTTTCTATGTATTTAAGTATTTACGTCTATTATGTATATCGTCGTCTAGTACCCATAACACAAGCCTTACTGAGCTTACTATGGGACTAGGTCGATTTGTGTAAGATTGTCCCCTTATATTTATTTATTTATTATTTATTTATTTATTTATATAATGTTTTTTTATTTATTTATTCAAACTTTGTAATGTAATGGCGATATTGACCGTGACGTTAGAAACCGAATCAACGCAGGATGGATGAAATGGCGACAGGTTACGGGAACAATCTGCGACGACCGAATGCCCCTTCGACTGAAGGGCAAAATATACAAGACCATTATAAGACCTGTCGTCATGTATGGAGCGGAATGTTGGGCTGCAAAGATGACGGACGAGATTGCATGTTGCGGAGATGAGAATGTTGAGATGGATGTGTGGCGTGACGAGATTGGATCGTGTAAGGAATGAGTATATAAGAGGAAGCCTGAAAGTAGCACCGATAACTGAAAAGCTGAGAGCAAATCGTTTACGGTGGTATGGACATGTAATGCGGAGGGATGATAGTCTTGTTACTAGAAGGGTATTAAGTATGAATGTGGAGGGATGTAAGAGAAGAGGTAGGCCAAGGAAAAGGTGGATGGACTGCGTGAGAGACGATATGAACAGGAAAGATGTGTGTGATGAGTTGACGGGCGACAGAGAGGTATGGAAGAAAAAACATGCTGCGCCGACCCCAAGTAAATGGGATAAGGACAAGCGAATGATGATGATTTATTTATTCAAACTTTATTGCACAAAACCAAAATAATGTAGAAATCGCAGAGTTAATGCCAAATGGTATTCTCTACCAGCCAACCATAAGGCCAAGCATAGACACTTAAAATTGGTGCAGAGTAAATGATCAATGTTTAGAGCGTAGTACAGTATTATTAAAACATAGTGTTATCATATGTTCAGATATTTTACACTTGCTTGAAGCATGCACTTCGTGTGTGAAACTGTTATTACAGCACAAGTTTACACAATCTGTTACAAATACTAATATTGCTTTAAGTATAACAAAGTAGCAATTCGCGCGTCTCTACCCGCTTATCACACATAAAGCAAGAAAAGCCGCGGGTTAAAATATATATAGCTTGTGTTATTTCCATCCCGAAGGCCGAATCTATTAACTCGTAAATGATTTTTTTAAATCGGGTGACGGTTACAATAACATCTGAAGTAAAGGATTTTACCCCTCAACAACGCTTGGACCTGATTATAACAATATTAATGCCATGAATTTTAACAAATACATATACGATTAATTTATAGTGTTACTTGTTTCAAGGAATAATTATGAATTTAATGATCTCAACACACATCACCATAACTCTATGAAATACATACCTAAATACCTACAATACCTTAATACTTACTAAACATTAACCCGTTAAGTCGTCATATCTCTTACGTGTAATAATAATAATAGATGGGTATAAATTTTCCAAAATATATTCATCACATAATGACAGATTTATTGTATTTGTATGATTAGTTGTTAAATAGTTGATGAGAATGGTGTTAAAAACAAAACCCGTAAAACTTGGCAGAAGACCTGACACTGGGGGCGTTTTAAAAAAAGACAAGCAGAGAAGGTTTTTTTTGTTTTTGCACGCGGGTGTGATTGTCATAGACAAAAAACACAAAACCCAAAAGATTACAAATGTATTTTCATGTGTGAATTACCGGAAAATAAAAGCTTGGACTGTGAGATAAGTTTGAGTTCAACCTGACCTGTCTTAATAAACCTAATAACCTAATAATTTTACCTAATTTTGGTATTACAGGTTCCAAACTCGACTTCGTTTGATATAGGTACTCAAAATAAAATATAAAAAAATTTAACGCTCGCTAATTTGCTGACAATGTCGAAAGAAAAATTCAACCGCGCAATTTCTATTTAATACGCTCCTTAAACGCATAGTTCAGTGCAGTCTCAAGAAAGCTCGCTGTCAAATTATACTCTCAAATATGAAAAATCGAGGAAACGAAATAAAGAGAAAAACGGAGGGAAAACAAAAACAATTCACTGAGTGCATACATTGTGACACACGTAACCTCTACACAAAACCACCATTGTGACGTGAATGGGGCTTTATTCATTGCGAGGGAACGAATTTTTTTAAGAAAGTATTTTTCCTTTTTTCAAATATGTTTTCTTCTGGGCACCGTGCGAAATGTTTTAAGTGTATTGCTGGCATGTGTTTTGTTTTTAATTTGACAGATGCGTTTTGTTTCCGCTTGGGTTATTGATGGTTTTATTTGTATTGGATTCGCGGTACGCAAACTTTTTAGAAATGGAATTTTACTGCCTGCGTTATATATACCTACACATGTACCGTTACCTATAAATTGATATTCTTTATATGTCGTATGATGTGCGATTCTTAATATTATTTCAATAAAGACTGCAACGGGCGGAATACGGACGGAATAGGAGCTATGAGAACAACCACAAAAAAAAGGCTAAGATGTTACAGCTTTTCACTTCTGATAAGTACAAAACAGCATTTTTTTTCGATTTCGTTGATGGTAAGATAGTAATCAGTGTGTCTTACAAATATTGACCTAGCTAACATTCCAGTGATAAAAACGCACCCCGTTCAATTTTGAACGCATAAAAAATATCGATATAACACACGATACCTGTCAAATTATTTATCCTAATAATGTTGACCAGATTCATTGGATGGTTATTTGACTCTATTTATTATAAGACGTTTCAATATACGATACATTAGTGTCAGCGTGAAAAAAAGTTTTTGTTTAGCCGTCGAGTTAAGTGGGCATCGACACGCGAGTGAGGGCTTCTCTTGTTTTCACATTTATATATTTTAGGCATACGGCCCGTCTGATGATAAGCTGCCACCGTAGCTATGGACACTTGCAACACCAGGGATGTCACATACACAATTGCGCGATGACCGACTCTTTAAAAATAAACTTTTTAACATAGTATGTATTTTACATTATCAGCGTTCTATAATCTCTAGCTTGGTATTTATACAACCGTACGAGTAGAACCTTTTTTAAGGTCACCCGCAAAGGAGATTTAAGGTGAATACCTCTGCACTCAACTTTCCTTTCAAAGGGTTTTCTAGCAATATTATAACATCAAATTTTCACATTAATATTGTTTTATTTGGTAAACCTCAATTATATTACTGTTTTATTGCATAGCTAATAAAATGTATGAGATAAACCATGTTTATTATATTATTATATTTTGGAGTATCAAACACATATGAAACAAATGCGATAGACAATTTCTACAGTGCTCATATTTACTCGTATGCGATAATTAAAAAATCGTGCTTTCTATTGTATCTAAAATGGGCTTGTAATGTTGCATGCCGAATTTATGCATATTTTGAATTCAACACGTACTTTTTTAAAATATTTTATCCAAACGAATAGCACCATGACGGGAACTCACCTCCAATAGAGTGCGGGCGCGGCCAGTCTCCATTACTGTTAACTAATATTGACAGCCTCGCTTATACTGACAACTCACGTCAATCTGCACCCACAGTGCAGCCATCTTTATTTTACACGCCAATCAGTTCATTGGTGGCCTAGTGCGGAAAATAAGCGATTCCCTATGATTATTGTTTTCATTTGTGTATGTACAAAGTGTACAAACCATCTCCTAGAACTAGAAAATAAAACCGTTTTCGAATGGATCTTTTTTTACGAGTAAATAGGATTTGATTAGATTAGATTAATTCTTACCTTATTGAAAATGTACATTAGATTTTACAAGTTTGCTTTGTATATAAATACTTAAAACAATTTCACAGCCAGCTCTTCAGGTACAATACAATAAATTTGTTTAAATTATAATTGATAACAATATATAATTATTTATTATTATATAATTATTATAATTAGTTATTAACTTATTAATTAATAACGAAAGTCAGAAATATAAGTGCCTCATAGTGGCAACATCACAATTTAAAAAAAAGGGTAGTTTAGCCTTGAATTGTATTGGCAAAATGGCAAGTCATGTCAATCAGCAAAGAATAACAGGGCTTATTAAGCACACGGACAAGTTTATCGGGGACATAAAAAAAATACTAGTGGGTCTGTGTGCCGTAGCCCTCCCGAGTCTGTTTCATTCATATTCATAGTCGGTTATAAAAATCTATTTCAGGTGCATTTTCGCTTACAAACTTTCACGAGAATCGACTGAGCGATCTGTATAGTAAAACCGCCGGGTATACGAATGTAGGAAAGCATTTCGGCCGAGATGGAAAATATATTAATGTAATATACATACCTACATATAATGCATACAAATAAACATACTAATAATAATATTATACCATACGTAAAGATATCACGGGGATCTATTCTCCGTCAAAATCCGTAACATACCAAGGCGAATCACAAGTAATAATTGCTAAAATCAGCACACATTTTCGTTACTCCCTATCTTTTACCAATATGCCATTTAAAACTCATCTTTACTTCCTATAAATCAAGGTTGCTATTCAAGATTAAAAATCAATTTAAAATACGAGGGTTTTAAAGAAAGCTGACGGAAAGCGGCCGGCTGACCACTTGAGGCTTTTCATGAGGGCTAGTCCGTTGTCTCAAGGACCGGTCTTGGGTACTGTTTTAAAATTCAGAATGTCTGAGACTATGCAGTCAAGGGCTGATTGAGAAAGACTAAAAATACAGAGTTCATGTTTGTATCTTTAATAACCTTGCTTGTGGCAACCACAGTTGCCAATTTCGCGGACCCCTAAACTAATGGTGGCAACTGTAATGGTGTGTCTGTGTGTGTGTGTGTATCGAAGTATGGGCTGCTTTGATATTGATAAATTACAAGCAATTTAGGCTACTTTTTTAAATCCGAAATCAAATGAGCGGATGAATATTAAGTAGGTATACCTAGCCAATAACCAAGAACTTTATTGATATTTGCCCTTACCGGGATCAAACCCATGACCGAGTTCCGTAGGCAGGTTCACTACCCTTTCGAGACATTCATACCAATTTTGTTACAATTTGAATTCGATGTTTTGTGCGATCGCTGTTTCAGAGTGAGCGTGAAATATATGAAAATCTAATTGGTACGGCTATAGTAAAATTGATCCTAAAATTATTGAACGCCGGTACGTTTAAAAAAAATACTGTACTGTAAACATACACACCTACCGCAGAATAGTCTTCTTTTACGCAACCCTAACAACTCACCCTCTCCAAAACCGGAAATCTAAGCAGTGTACCAAGGTAAAAAAATACTCAAAGGTATTTTTTCCAGTACTCCGCAGTTCCTTAAGGAGTAATAAGCAAATGCGGATAAGATTGTCGGTGGCGGAAGGATTGGAGAGGGTCTAGGAAACCTGGTATGTACTTGCTATTTATACTTGGAACCCGGTCAGATTACGGATGCAGGCATTTTATGTTTTGAATGGGCTTTGCTGGAAATATATGGGCAACTGGTGCCTTATTTTTATGGCACACTAACGCCACCTCGTTAGATGTGTAGAGTACTTCCATACAAACAATAGTTACTATAGCAGCTCAGCTCTAAAGTACATCCGTCTTGAGTTACGCGTCCTAATTTATAATAGTATTCCACCATTAAAAGTAACTCAAATTCACAGTTTTCATAATTAGATACGCGTTATAACTGAGCTGCCATAGTAACAATTGTTTGTATGGAAGTAATCTACACATCTAACAAGGCGGCGTTAGTGTGCCATCAAAAAAAAGGGCACCAATTTTGAGCAAAGCCCTTTGCTTAAACAATTGCGGGGTTACACTTAAACATTATAATGGTTATTATTGTTGTGGCCATCGAACAAAACACCAAAGCAGAAATCCATACTCAAATCTCTTTATTCAGAATACTAATGAATTGATCTTATAGTCAATACATCTATGATGATTGATGAATGCATTTGTAAGCTACATTCAGCAGCGACAATATTTTCTGTTTTTTTTATGTATTTATTCCTACGCCATACATCAGGTTAGCTATGGAATTATTTATTTTTAACAATCGGAGAAGCAAAACTATGCCAGGATCTATTTTGGTAAAAAAAATAATTAACCCAATGATAAATTACGGTGTCAGTAATTTTGGCCCCCGACTAGGGGCCAAATTCAGCGTAGGCCAGTAGCTACAGATATTGTTATATTTTACTATTTGATTATATTTATTTCAAGTATTTATTATTTTTCCCCACCTGTTTTAAAATAAAAAGCAACATTATATTTCAAATTGCAATTGGTACATTAAAAGAGAAATAACTAAAGATAAGAAAATACTAAATTGGTACAACTTTTGTTACTGGATGATTTAATGCTTGTATGATCATTTCAATATTATCAGCAAGGTAATTGCAGCAATATTAGTTGAGACCGTTAGAACATATCAACAACTAATGTCATTTCACCTCCTTTAAATGACGTCTCTGTCTTGTTAACAGTCTTTTTTATGAATTGCTAGTCGAATTATTATTTATGATTAACAGCCTTAAGTGTCCCGTTCCTGGACAAAGACCTCCCTCTTTTTCTTCCATCCATCCATTACGGATTAATTGTAGATTAAAAAACATTAGTAGAGCTTGACACGTATTTGTTACAATCATTGTATAATAGGTAAACATTGTTAAAAACTTCCTTAAGTATTTTGTACCTACCTAAGCATTCATCCATCTACAACTCCCTGCATAATTAAGTAACCAGGCCCGTATCATTTTAAAACAAAGCTACAAATCCCCAAAAACCCTCCAAATTGTTCCCCTGAAATCCCCATTATTTGTATGCAGAATGCAGTTACGGATAATGAATGGAGGAAATTGTTAGCTCTGTTTTTTGCGAATTTTCGGCCGCTTTGTCTCACCCATGTGTGGGAAGTCGTTAGGCAAAATGGGTTTGACTAACAAGTCATGGAAACGCCGAATTTTCTGCTTAACGCCTCGGGCTTGAAAAAAGGTGTGTATTTGAGGACATTTTGAACGCGACGATAATGCGGATGTGTGCAAATATTAAGTGTAATCTGTAGCCTGCACAATTTATTATAATTCGTGAGTCCGCTGGGTGACGTAGAGACGGTCATTGTGGCACTGTTTCAGGAAAGTCTATGGACATATCAGTGCAATTCATCTGGCGGATGTGATGATGATGGGGTTCGATACTTTCTGAAATTTTACAGAGATATGTTACAACCCTGTTAAATTGTACTTGCAAGATTTGACTTAGCCAAACTAAGTTACTGACTACGAGGGCATTGCAAGTTAAATGTGGACCATTATACGTTATAAACACGTATGTATATACAATCGCTTACAGTTGCATTGTCATTTACGGACATTCGTTTATGGTTTTCTAGTAATTATCAGCGATATCAGGAGCAGGAATTCGAATTAAACAAGTAGTTTCACTTTCTGAACTGAAGTTATAAAAAGTACTAATTAAGTTTAATTTGCGTCTTTCACTTCATTGGCTACTAATTAACCATAAGCCTGCTTCTATAGCCACTTAAATACATTGAAATTGCATGCCCCATACATATTTCTGTGCTTACCTTTTTTATCTACTTATTCAATTCGCATTGCAAATACTTCACATTTATCTCGGGGAGGTTGGGGAGAGTGGGGCCTGCAATTAAAATTATAATTTTTGGCAAACATTTCCACCCCTCGCCGTGTATCTGTATCTTTGACTTGTCCCGCCACTGGCTCGGATAGTGTTACACCAGGCTTGTGTTAAAAAAACTTTAATATGTATCTACAAATTTTACCAACCGTAACACTTTTCAGACATATTTAAGAACAGATTAATAACATTTGAACAAATTCTGACATCGCCTGTATAATTTCGTCCAAATTCAAATAAATAAAACATATGGCAGTCCGGTACGCTTTCACGTACATAGGTAACGTTCTGAACTCATTGGATTCGACTTCATCGACACATCTTGTGATATATTTTTTACATAATAATATTAGTTATAACAAGTCCTCAGCGAATAAAAAACGTCTTGCATAATTGTTACCGTGCTAGTGAGGGCGCACCAATTAATACGATCCAATCAAATTCGATTCATCAAGCTTGTTTAAGTTTATATATAAATTGATTTTTTTAGGCCAGGCTAAGTATTTCTTATTACTTAATTTACAACTCGCCTATTATATTTTTTTAAATGCATAGTATGTATGTATGTAAAATTCTTTATTGTACATGGAACAGAACACAACAACAATACAATTATTACAGGAGCAGAAGATACATGTACAAAGGCGAGCTTATCCCTGAGAGGGATTTCTTCCTTTGCTCAAAGGTTAGCTACCTTTGAGCAAATGAGTGGAAATTTTATGTAGGCAAAACCGAGACACATGTACAAAACTATTGAAAAGATAAACAAAATTAATTGATAATTGATTAATATACATACTAATAAATATATACCATTAAATAGATAATAAATATTATATATACAACGATAAACTTAAATATATATCAGTAAAAGAGTTAAAATGCTACTAATATATAGTCAAGGAGCATTCGACAACCACAATTTCTTCAACTGCCCCTTCAGCAAGGCTAGTATTTATTAGTTAAACCATATGGAAAGTATTTTTTTATTTATAGTTTTCACGATACATTATACGAAAGTCACATTATTGCATGAAATGGCACGCCCTATAAATGTGTGGTATGTCTCATATTTATAATTTGCTCTCAGTGTGCCCGAGTCAGAACTTGACTCCCAAAAATAAGTATCTTTCTAGATTTGGCGTCCCGAATGTCATTGTGCCGCCGCCCCCACTTTTAAATATTCATCGCAACTCTTTAATTACACTATGTGCATATGATCGTTTCATTCTTTTTGCCAAAAACGGAATTTTTAAGTTTTTTACGTCTAGACAGTTTCGAGAGCTGGGATGGACCGATGTGGTTTGTTTGTAAACAATGAATGTGATATAATACGTCATTAAGGACACTGATATTCAGATTGAATTGATACAAGGCACGGCTTTTTTAGAAAATTCACGATTACATATTTTTAATAAACAATGCTTACTTATATTCCAAACGACCATTTTAACAAATCAGACATGTTACGTTTTTATAGCCCATTACGATTAATGCGTAGCAGACTCATTTTACATTTTATCAGATAATAATAATTATAATAAGTGTACTCCTTGCATTTCATTTAATTGTCAAAAGGGCCTCTACGTGTTGACTCAGTTGGTACTTTGTAGGTACCTAGCTCCACGCACGCCTCCCAAAAGTCCGGGACATCATTGTCTCGTGAGCGGGAAAGACATACATAATAATAATAATAATAAATTAATAAAACGGGACAATCTTACATAAATCGACCTAGTCCCATATTAAGCTCAGTAAGGCTTGCGTTATGGATACTAGACGACGACATATATAATAGACTTATATACATCGAAAATATCCATGAATTAGAAACAAATATTCATGCTCATCACATAAATATTTGCCCTTACCGGGATTCGAACCCAGGACCTTCAGCTTCGTAGGCAGCGTCACTACCCACTAGGCTAACCAGTCGTCAAAATATTTTTAGAAATCATGTTACATAGTAATCTAAATTTTAATGAAAAGTTCAAAACGAGCCTTTGTCTACTCAGTTTCATAACTCCAAACTTAACAATCAATTCAATTGACCAAAGACCAAGCCAACATTTATCTTTAAACTTCAGTCACTTAACACTAGATGCATGAAAGTACTCAATTAACACACGTTAAATGTAACCAAGACGCCTCATTTCACCGGAATCGCCCCATTTGCCTAGGACACGGAAGCGAGGTGCACATAAGTAGTTTGGGCTAACAATTTTACACCTAATCAGTTTACCGTGCCGCTTTTCCCCCATCTCCTTGCTAGATTCAGTTATCACGACCGGGTAAACTGAAGCTAATAAATATATATTTGACACCTCAACCAACTAAGTATTTTAATGTCCAATGTTTTGGATCAGGACATTTTTCGAAACTATTGCCGGCCGGACTACCAACTATTCGAAATTGGTCGACTTGTTTAGTCTAGCGTGTAGTGGTTAATGAATAATGACACTGTCTGCAAAGTCCTGTCTGGACAGTCCTGTGTTCTAATCCTGATAAAGGTGCTTATTTCCGTGATGAGCAGGAATATATCTCCCGTTTTCCATTTTTCACTTAACTTAGGTTATTTATTTTTTATGCAATATAATACACTATTTAGCTACGCTACGGTAGCTACGCACTAAGCTACGCCTACGGTAGCCTAGTGGTTCAGGCATGCAGCTGTCAAGCGGCGGTCGTGGGTTCGAATCCCGGCTTGTACAATTGCGTTTTTCAGAACTTATATATGGAATATTTACTGTTAGCTTTTCGGTGAACGCACACATCGTCAGGAAACCGGTCTAATCCCAATATGGACTAGTTTTCCCTCTGGGTTGAAAGTTCAGATGGCAGCCGCCCTCGTAAAACTAGCTCCTATGCCAAATCTTGGGATTAGGTGTCAAAGCGGACCCCAGGCTCCTTTATGGCACAGCAGGGAATAATGTTAGGAAGATGATGATACACAATTTAGATGGTGACTCGCACAGTGAACGAAAGCCGCGTACGGTTTGTGTCTGTTTATTTTTCTACATCAAGTACCTACACAGCACAAGCTTTGTTTGGGACTACATCGTCTTGTGTAAGATTTTCCGCAAAAAAGTCCTTCTCTTTTAAATTCCTTTATTATAACATCGAGTCTAATCTAATTTCCATGTCCATCCCCGTTATTGAATGCATTCAACCCGCAACAAACCGCGTAAAACATAAAATCTGCCAAACAAAGTTACCTAGCCATGATTACTTTCTGCACTCGGTCTCGACTCGAGTCTCGTGACGGTTATTGCTCGCGCTCCACTGGGCTTTCTTTTATCGCTTTGCGACATATCGGTGAATGCAGTGACTGCAATGAATGACGGTGCTGGCTGATTAAAATCGATGTTTTGCTAAAATACATGCTCGTGTTCATGGCTATGGGTAAGGTTAGAGCTTTTGACAATGCGTATTTAGGCACTTTTTGCAATTTTGTTGTCTCTTGCTATCAATACCGCAAATTGTAAAACCAATGAAGGATCGGCAACGCGCTTATGGCGTGTCTGGCAGTCGCAATCTTTCAAGGGCTACGGTGTCTGCTTACCATCAATACCATCATGCAGGCCATGTGGCCATGGATGGTGCTATATAATGAAATCTGATATATAATATATATAAAATAAAATCGTGAGACTGTGAATCAATAAAACAAAGCAATTAAAAATTCCTATTTATAGTATAAGACAATGTTATATCATAATACAGAGAAGGTTCTGCGTAAATATGCTTTAATGAAATGATGTTCAACTTATCGATACTCATTTTTCTTTGAAGTACTTTAAAGTAATTTAAAGTCATAACAGATAGCCACCATTAGAAAGTGAATTTTTATTAAAATTTGATCATAATGTAATCGTAACAATATATGTTTTTTTTTTCATGCCTACTAAGTCATCATTTATTATTAATGCGTCGCTGCTAACACGTTTCTCGGCCTACTAAAAGCCTGACCTCAAACGCCATTAAACGCCAAATTTAATAAGCTTATTCGCAACAATATTTCAGCCTATAAAACCTTCTAACGGCTCATAAAGGCGTACACACGTAAACAAGAATCCATTATTATTCATCTACGGCTGACGCGGCACAGTCAATGTCTATCTTATTTCTTTTATAATTATTCAAGTCTCCCCAACCTCCCCCCGGGTGCTAGAACGTCTTCGGTTTTTGCGGCGTTTGTTTCAAGTTTTTTAGGGGGTAAACCCTTTCCTGAACATGACAGGAATTGGATCATTAAGCAGGGCTAAGCACCCTCCGATTATGCAAGACAGTGTGCGTGAGGCTCATATCAATATTTTATATATTTTTATCACATATATATTTGTGGAACCGGAAAGCGCGTCGCACTGTCAGACATAAATATATAAATAACACAGAAATACTTTATATGCATTTAACCTTTGAGAAACTATGGAATATATGTGTACCATTACTTTTTCGGTGAAGGAAAACCACTGTGAGGAATCCTGCATACATCTGCGAAGAAATTCAAAGGTACCTATATGTAAACTGGGCAAACGCACTGGGCCATTGTGGGGACTGGACTACCTGCCCGGTCCCTTTCATCATTTCATGAAAGGAGGCCTGTGACCAGCAGTGGGACGAATGTAGGCTAATTAATTGTTATAATTTTTATTTAAAACATGTTGAAATGTCCGGTATTTTTGTTTGACAACCAAAAATTTACTTTAGAAATATTATACATTTAACCCTTTCAGAGTGTATGACTCACATGTATACATACCTACATCAATAAATTGTAATTACTTAAAAAGATAGAGACTGTGTTAAGTTCATATGATGAAGTTTAAATAAACAGCTTATTTTCACTTCAGCATCTATTTAGTTGCCTCGCCAAGTTCTCGGCCATTAATGTAATAATGACCATGCACCTCGTTCTATGGTGTCTTGCGATCGCAAAATGGAGTTAATTACACCTACACCCTTAATCATTTACAATAAATGGAAATACTTATCAAACAAAAAAGTAACCTTTAGCTTTTCAGTGTTGCAGAATTAATCGTTCAATATGACAGAATTAAGAAAGTTGAGAAATGTAGAAACGATTATTTATCTTACCTAAACGAAATCTCCTAGCGTAAAACGATGTCTTATCCATCTATACAATTTCCACTCTTCCCCATTAACAACTTCCTACTCCTCAAATCAAATACTAAACCGATAAAAAAACGAACGCAAATAACTCGAACCATAAATGCATCGCGGAGCGAATCGAACGCAAAAAGACCGAACTAAAACATCCTGCATTCAAATATGAGGCAGACTAATCATTTCAAATCGGTGAAACCGGGGAAACGAGGCAAAACGAACACACACTGCTTATGAAATTATACCGCAAAAATCTGTACTCGAAAAAGTCGACGAATAAAGGTATAATTCTTTTTTTCCCGTCTGTCTGAGACGTAAATGGGTTAGAAAATTGAATGAGCGTATGCCAAGTCGAGTTGTTTGGTTAAGTGTTGAGCGTATGCAGAGATGTTTGTTTTGGAATACATCTCTTTGTTGGATCATCCGATTGTTGACTGTTTCCTTTTAAGTTGTTTAGCGTATTTTGCATTGTCTAGTGATTCGACTTTACATGAATTAAGACGCTTTGTTTGTTCCCATTTGCAAATAAAGTATATCTACATGAAGGTAAGACTTAAATTTTGTATCTTTCACAGCAGCCTGAACATTTTATAAAGCAAGACGGAAATCATTCAACAAGTCGCCACTAACTTTTGAGTGCTGGTCTATTAACTCGCAATTTCCCTCGAACTTTAGATATTTTAAATTCAACCCTTTTTCCGCTACTTTTACGCAATCAACAGTTAGAATATTCTCTTTTGAGGTCGCCTTTAATTTAAAAGATGGTATACGTGTAGGCTGGCGCGGAAGAACTTTATTAAAATTTAAAAGTCAATACCTTTAAAATAGAGCAACCTCATTTTACCTCCTTAGTGAAGGCAAGGAGCGCATAAAAATAGAAACACAAAGACGATGTCTGTGTGCAACCATAATACCCTATCTTGCCACTAACGACGTCAACGAACGACGGTTCAAAGATTTCCTACACATGTGTTCGCGACTAATGAAAAGAGTCGGATCCGATGCCTCGCAGACATTGCGATAGGAAAATTAAAACGTCTAGACGACTTCGACGCTTTGTTACAAGACTTTAAGACCCTTGCCGACTTTTCCCCCACCTACCCATTCGATACAAAAATTAAAATTCCCACGTAACCTAATTTCATCCGGAGATGTAGATGTCGTAATTAAATAAGGAAAAGGATAAAACCGCATGGTCAGAGGCGAGGAAAAAGGCGACCTTTCAAGACGTACTCTTCATTAGCGACAAGAAAAGTGATGTCATTCCGTTGTGTCACAGGAGCACGCTAGGGAGTCCGCGCCCCCCGACGGCCGCTGCGCGACTGACTTCGGCCGCCCCCGTCTTGGCGCCCATTCCTCGGGCGGGGTGGACGGCTTTCTCTTTCATTTTTCCTTCGCTCCTCGGCTCATCCAGTTACATCGTTCTTATGTTTTATTTTTAATTAAAGCGTACGCAAGTCGGCGGCGTATCTCCCCCTAAGATGGCGGGCGGTGGGTCCATGGGTGTTGATGATTTTTCAATGGGGAGAAAGAGTTCCCTCATTTTCTTAAGAGAAAATTGCGTTTTGTTTTCGAGTAGTCGAAGTCTGTCGTAATCGCTTTTGTTTTGTAGAAGTTCCCCGCCGCTTTGCGCATGTGAACGGTATACCGTAAATTGTGTACTTTAAAGTTCGGCGAAATTGTGGAGACGTCGAGATAGTTAAGGTGTTATGTATAGAAAAGTTTTTTGTTCATTCCGCTTGTCTGCAAGCTGGGTAAAAACTTTTGGAGCGCATTCATTAAGTTTTATCTTTTGTCTATGAATTTATTTGCTACTTTGTGTGATGATGATGAGTTGCCTAACATTTTTCAACATACAAAACCATTCATTATTAATATTATATTACGTAGATCACATTCACAATTAATTATGTGTACATGTCACCGTAAACTTATGAATTTCTTTAGTTTATAATCAAACTCGTTAGATTTTAAGCTAAACTTGCCTAACCTAACCCACCTTCGTATACTTACGACACTCATATTGGGTGACATATATAAGTTTTGTCCGAGATCGATCAAAGTCTATCAATATATATCTTTATTGAGCAATATATCGAAATTACATCCCGAAACCATCCCTATCACCAACCAGTACACTTCCTAATACTGTCCACAAACCTCCTCTATTAGATGAGAGGAAGCCATTATTATAACCATAAATAATACAAGTATATACTTCATAAACTTTAAATTTAAAACAGAGCAGCCAATCCTCATTAATCTTCAAAGGTTAAATCTAATTAGCAACTTTTTCCAAAGTGCAATTGCTGCGAATATTATCTACATTTTCTTAAGAAACACATTTATACATAGATATACGTTGATTGCGCTCATTTGCACCCACACACTCACAACACATTATCCTGGGGCTCAAAAGTTAATGTGATGAAAAACAAAAAGCGCCAAGAAAGGGTGCGTAAAGTTCCACCGAAAAACGGGAATTTGTAAGAAGTTGCCCCCTTCTCCCCTCGAGGGGGGACTGCCCCCTCGTGTGCGAAAATAAATTGCCAAGAATAATAATTATAATGAAAGCGAAAGAACGTAAGAACGTATAAATTAGTGGGGACGCGGACTTAAAACTGGTTAATGTGTGCGTGTGTTTTATGTGACGAGGGGCGTGTGTGTGTGACAGTAAAATTCGGCATAAAGGAAAATATGGCGATGTTCAAATTAGTATGGGTTCGTTTTTGCTTAGTTAAAACTGAATAAGTAGGAACGCATTTTCACGCACGGGATTAAATTTAACAATCATTAAAAAAAATGTTATTTTGGATTTAAAAAAATAGAATTTTACTAATTTTAAAAAAAGCTATTGCTACTTACTTTTTTATATAATGTGATATTAATTAAATTTTATAAAATACTCAAAAGAAGTCTCATAAGAAGTCCCCAATCCGCACTGGACCAGCGTGGGAACTACTGTGATTCAAGAGAGGGCGCGTCTGTGCCAAGCCAGTAGGACATTATATAGGCTGAAGATGATAACGTCTCATAACAAAATAAACTGGTTATTGAAAACAGTCTTAACATTTAATATAAAATTAGTTCATTGCCTTATTTAAACTTACCAGATGCTGTTATTTTCCTAGTCAAATAATACAACCTAACCTCAAAATCTTAATGAATTTAAATTTTTCCTACGTGTCAGCGCGCTAAGCCGACGCGGCCGATTGAACCCGGTCTCCCCTCATTACGCAGATATTATGGACACCTAATGGACATTCCCGCGCGTCCCTCTCTTGATTTTCATGCCGTTGACGGCCAAAATGGACACTAAAATTTGCGTGGTTAGCAATTAATTTGGCTATTTTTGAAGTTTAATATTCACGTTATAGGGGAGGTTGTTTGAGTATAATGAGAGTGAATAAAATAGTAAAAGATTGTGTCGAGACGGGCTTTATTTAATTGAAGTTTAAGATAAGTCTGAGAGAAGGGTGTTACGAGTATATATGAACTTATCTATACTTATATAAAATGCGAAAGTTTGTCTGTCAGTCTCTCTGTTACCTCTTCACGCTTAAACGACTTAACCGATTAAGATGAAATTTTATATGAAGATAGTTTGAATTTTAGGGAAGAACATAGGATGGTTTTTATTCCAGAAAACATCCCCAAACGGGTGAAATGAAGGGTGAAAGTACGCTAGGATATAAACGAACAAAGTTTTAACCGACTTATAATCAGTAACCAAATCACTTCAAGTGTCACTATAAAATTTGAAGAGTTTCCTTGGTTTTTCCAGGAACTCCATGGGACCACCTGGAAAGGACACCCTTTCTAACAAATAGAATACAATGGTCCAGGCTTTTTCAAGTAGGTAACCGGGAAACACACATAAAAATATTCCGACGAATTGAGAACCTCCTCCTTTTTTGAAGTCAATTAAGAAGTTACAAAACGTAATAATATGGTAACCGGCTGATACTGTTGTTATAACGAGCTAATTAAAACTTAACCTTTCTGTAAATAAGGGTAAGAGAAGAAAAAATACCTCTAAATTATTTAGATTTTAATAATGCCTTATTTCACTCTGCTTCACAGGTACCGTGAAACACGCCTACTTTGCCACCAGGCAAAACTTTGCCCAAAAAGCTACTTTTAAACAAATCTGGCTATGAACGAAAACAACATATTTATGGCAAGCTTACTATTTTTAGTAGAAACTAGATTATATTTATGACTTTACTTTGATGTCTTTAACTTCAGCCAGAACCTTGCAGCAAATTGTGGAATGGGAGGTGTATGGATTTGTATGGCAAAGTTGAAAACACCTAGGTAACATTGCCCATCTGTACTTAGTAAAACTTTTCATAATTAAAACCGAGATGTTAAAATGGAACGCTATGCTTGCCCAAAAATTTTAACTGAGTCTTGTCTCGACATCATAAGAGCTATAGTTGCGTCAATAATTTGACATGATCAATGTTGGCAAAAGTCCAGATAACTTTACCCGCGATCAAAATAGATAAAAATTTGGAACACGTGTTGATTAAAAAAAATATTTCTCCTCGTGAACACATGCGTATGACTACGCTGCCGCCTTAAGGAAAAAAACCTTAAGTGACAATTTTTGCGAAATTGAGTTATTGACACCCTTGAAATCAGGAAAAAAAATGTGATTTTTCTATTCAACAGTTATTTCTGTATATCAAACAGATCATGATTTAGACAAGCATAACTACACGGCATTTTGGTAAAATGACTTCCTGTCAGAGAAAGAAAAAGCATAAGTAGCTATTCCTAGATAGAAAAGTTCTTAACTGACGCCTTGTGTCTTTATATTTAGTCTTGAATTTGAGCCAAACATTTATTTCATAAGATGGAAAACCATTTAATGACATTTCTATGAAAAATAACCTTAATTTCACTAAAAAGTCCATTATTGTTAGTATAAAACAATTATTTAGTCGTGACACTCGGAGGTTGAAAAAACATAAGTTGTCAGTTATGTTTTTTCTATCTTGTACGACTCTTAATTATGCTTTTTCTGCTTAGTGTCAGTTTCAATAAAGTGTAGTTGTGGTTTATTTCGTAAAAATTGCCGTCAGTTATGCATTATCATGCTAGTAGATAGCCCCCCTCCACCCCTCAAGGACAGGTTCACTTGGCGCACGCGGCTCGATCGGTTACTTGCCTTTGGGAGAGCTGCGCGTACGACGCACGTAATGTACTCTGCTGCTTACATTTAAAATACGAGAAGTGGTTAACGTGTACTTATATGGTGACTGTTATAAAGTGTCAAAAACTATTCGTAAGTATACTTACATAGATACTACGTTTCTAACCTTTAACTTTTGAATAACTGTATACCAATTTGCAATTTGGCTTGGTGCGCGTATTCAAATGTGTACTTATACTTTCCTGAAATTAACATTACCTACTTATTATATTGGTTATTCTGGTGTTTAGTTACGCATCTACTGAGGTTGGTGTTAATTATCTACACCCCAGGCCAAACGTATGAAAACAAGTTTAAAATAGGTACTTACCTAAAAAAAAATCTCTGATGTTCAGTTAAAAAGTGTTTTTTTCGACAGTAACATACGTATTTATTATTTCTATTAATATCCCTATCGACTAAATTATGTTTTTCTACCGATAATAAGTAAACTTGTTTTCATAGTTTTGTCCTGAGGTGTACCTATTCTATATACTTATATACCTACTCGTAACTTAACCACGATACTTTGGGTGTTAAATAGCTGATGCGTTTAATGGGATTCAACATACAATGTTTTAACATAACGTGGCTTTGGTGCCACCGAATTTTATATCGCTAAACACGCACAGAAAAATAATGAGCACAGTAAAGTTGGTTTTACATCGGTACGTGGCACGATGCACCGGGCGGGCGTCATCTTGCCGCGTGCAAAGTCATGCTTGTTTATAAAATAAAACAGGGTTTTCCTAACTCCTTATTTTCATAACACTAGTTTATTACATTCTATCGCTGTGTTGTTATTTTTATGGTTGCATGATTTTTTAAAGTTTTGATTTTTTTGAGTGATTGAGCTATAACTAAAACTCTACCTAACTACATTCTACCCACATTCTACCTCACTATAACTCAAAGGCCGTGTGTGTGTTTGCTTCTTGGCTATGAGTATACGTTTTTGTTTTTGTTTTGGTTATCAGATAAATAACAATGCGGCTGTCATCCAGGAGCAGACGGTTGCTTCTAATGGCGAGAGGTGAAATGCAAGAAAATAATGACGAGCCACAAACATCTCATTTGTTTTTTTAAATAAATAATTATGATTCTTAGTTGTATTTTTATGAATTCCTTTAAAGAGATAAATTATAGATTTACTATCTTAACTAAGCAAAAAAACCACAAGTACGCAATTGTGCTTTTTCGGCTTCTAGATTGTTTAGTAACATAAGCATAACTGGGTACATGTGTTTTTCTTTCTTAGTCATCGTAATGCAATACTGTCACAAAAAACATAAGTACGCACTTATGATATTTCTTATTAGAAACGATATATTATTTTTATTTATTCTAAGAGGCAGTAACTGTTTTTTGTAAATAACTTATTAAAATAAATAGATAATCGAAAAATTGACATTGTACAAAAATTCTACAGTGTTATTTTATTCATAAACAAAAGTTTCAACTTTGTTCTTTGAATTAATCTTATTTTAGCAGGAGTGCAAAGTTTTTCGGCTTTTTCTCGAAACACACTTTTTGTCACTTAAGGTTTTTTTCCTTAAGGCGGCAGTACGAAGCATTCGATAAGCAAAAAAAAATATCATCCAACCATATAAAAAATATGAGATATTCGTGTTTTTCCTAAAAAAGCGGGCAAAGTAGGCATGTTTCACGGTACTAGCTATCCGCGCACTGCGCATGCGCAACGCAAGCAAAGCCACAGGATAAGATAAAGCTTTGTTCTATCCTATCCTCGTGAAATAATTTTTGGAAACGGATGAGTGGTTCCTCCCATGAATATTCCGTACCTACGTACAATTCTGTACAAAACTACACACTACCTCTTTATTGTATTAGTACTAGCTTGCCCGCGACTCCGTCCGCGTGGAACTCGGTTATATCGTAGCTCCATACAAATTTTCGCCCCCCATTTCACCCTCTTAGGGGATGATTTCCGGTATAAAAACTATCCTATGTCCTTCCCCAGGACTCAAATTATCTCTATACCAAATTTCATCCAAATCGGTACAGCGGTTTAAGCGTGAAGAGGTAACATACAGACAGACAGATAGACACACTTTCGCATTTAAAATATTAGTATGGATTAGTACCATCCTACCCATAGATGAGGTACGTTATGATTTTTTTATACAGGTATTGTTTATCAAAGAATACTAGTAATAGTCGTTTTTTTAATGTGTCTATATCTTTAAGCTCGTGCTATATCTTTACTTATTTCTGTTTAATCACCTGTACAAGGTGAGATAAAAACAATAACTTCGAATAGGAATTTATTTATCGTGTTTATGCTGTGCTCTAATGTATTTTCATTTTACGTAGTGACGCTATAGTAAATGAAATCAATACTAATATTATAAATGCTAAAGTGTGTCTGTCTGTCTGTCTTTCTGTTACCTCTTAACGCTTAAACTGCTAAACCAATTTGGATGAAATTTGGTATAGAGATAGTTTGAGTCCTGGGGAAGGATATAGGATAGTTTTTATCCCGAAAATCATCTCTTAAGGGGGTGAAATGAGGGGTGAAAGTTCGTATGGAGCTACGTATATAACCGAGTTCCAGGCGGACGGAGTCGCGGGCAGAAGCTAGTTTTGACATATATATAATAAAAAGCCCTCGAGTCGTGTTTTCAGAATAAACATTTGAAACCGAATTTTGAATACAAATTACCTCAAAGGGATTAAATAACTACTTATGATCATTATGCTTCTACTACTACCTCGATGTAATATGACATGAATTTCATAGAAAACAGTAACATCCAAACAGTTTCAAAAACATAATATACCATAAGAGCACATAACGCACGCACAAAAAATCGAAGTACATATTTCTTGCACGATCGGCAAGATGCGAAAAAGGGGGAACGCGAAAAAAAAACTAATTAAAAAAGCAATCAAGGTTTCTTGACGGCGCTCACGTTCGCCCATATCGTCTTACCCCCACTTCCTCTAGGGTGGCGAGTCACCCCTGTCCACCCAACACCCTTTGAGGGGAGGCAGGGGCCGAGCGGTACTAGATTTACGTAACACGTTTAAAGTGTGTTTTGATGAAGTAATCATCCCATTTCCCAGGACTGCGTTTAAGAATTTTGCGGCCGGTCCTACTGAGGCGTTTTTCCCCTTTTTTAAGTCCAACTCTTTAATCCGGATTCCTTAACGAGTTGCCATGTAATTTCAGTAATTCCGAGGAGTTCCCGGGAATGTATTGAGATCTTGCTGTGATTTAGTTCTGGTTTGATTGCGTTTGTGGAGTCCTGGAGTGGAGTTGTGTTGATTTTTGCTTGGTTGAGCACTAATAAGACCTAACGTAGCCTTTAGTAAACGATTTATTTTAGTTTTAGCAACGCATATATACGTTCACATTAGTAGACATTCGTTCTATAAATTCAGTGAATGTGTCAAACTTGTAATGTTTAACACGCAATACTGTTATTTAAATTAAAGTTAAGGCGACCTCCGTAGCCTAGTTGGTAGTGATAGCGCCCTGCCTACGAAGCCAGAGGTCCCGGGTTCGAAACCCGGTAAGGGCATTTATTTGTGTGATGAGCACGAATATTTCTACCTGAGTTATGGATGTTTTCTATGTATTTAAGTGTTTATTTATCTATATAAATATGTTTATCGTCGTCTAGTATCCTTAGTACAATGTACAATCTTTGCTAAGTTTGGGACTAGGTCGATTTGTGTAAAATTGTCCCCAAATATGTATATTTTTATTTTATTTTAAAGTGTAGCAAATATGAACTGAGTATTGTACAAGCTTATGCCCCCACAGAAGCTGCGAGTGACGATGAACTTACACTATTTTATCACACCAATTACAAAACATTCTACTTGGCGGGAAAAAACGTTATTGTCATGGGCGACTAAAACGCCACGATCGGCCAGCCAAAACCGGTAGAAAGAAGAGAGGATTTGCATATTAAAGAAATGCAAATAAAAGCAGAGAAGAAACTACAAAATCAGCTCTTAAAACCCATTAAAAATCGACGAAAAAATAGCTAAATATGTAGTCTTTGAAACTTTTTGGAAAGGACCTGATGAGCTGCGATAAAAATTTGTAACGTTCAAGTCTACTATAATTAAATAATTGCACCGTAGACTCAAGTCTTAAGACAGCACACTTCTCAAATTCAGCAAATAAAAAAAATACATATTCTCAAACCATACAAGAAAACTGGTACAAAGAAGAAGCGAACTACAAAATTCAAACAAAACCACGTACAATGAAAAACGAGTTACGCGCCCTCTACAGACTGGTAAATAAATTTACCTAATGTACATCGAGATTATGAAAAACATCAAACACACACATTTGACAAGTATTTACAAGACACAGAAAGTCGAAGGAAAGCTCATAATGCGCTAAGAATTCATAAAACAGTGACAGAAGGGCTACACAGTCGTAGCTCTACATCACATGCAAGAAAGGACTACTCAAATCAACCAACATATGTATTATAAAAACAACTACACAGCACACCTACCACCACTTGCTGACTTCGAATGGGAACATTTGCGCACCAACCAAAACGTACCTTCTATCGACGAGTCTAACAGTCCTGAACTCAATAAAAAAGCTCAAACTAGACAAGAGCCCTGCACCTGATGGAATTACAAACGAAGCCATTAAAGCTGTGGTTGCCCGCAACTCATAGGTCCCATACGTTCATTCAACACGATAATAGACTGCTCATACACACCAAAAAATGGTCTGAATCTGAGATCATACTATTGTATAAAAAAGGTGACCCAAAGTACATAAGTAATTACCGACCAAATTAGCCTGCTGCCGCCACTATAAGTTACTTTCGTCTTTATGAGAACTGAGAATCAGCAGCGCTCTCGAAAGACATCAACCGATAGAACGGGCAGGCTTCCGAAGAGGTTTCAGTACGGTAGACCATATCCAGGCACAGGAGCTGCTCATAGAGAAGTATCAAGAGCTATACATGATATTTATCGATTACCAAAAATGTTTTGATACTATAAGCCACAATCCGATATGGGAAGCAAACCAAATGTAAGTTCTGAAACACTTGTATGCTGACAGCGTTAGTAGAGTGCACATAGAGACTACTGGACCGCCTATACCAATAAAACGAGGAGTTAGACTGTATCGGAATCGCTTATACGTAAATAAAATTAATCTACATAGAACAACGATTTGTGGACGATATTGTGCTATTATCAGAAAGCAGCACTGAGTTGGCACCAATAATAATGTCCTTACAACATGAAAGCCCAGAACTTGGATTAGAAATAAACTTAATCTAAACGAAGCCCATGAAAAACAGCGTTTAAAATGAGACCACTCTTAATAAGGAGTCTTTAGAATATGTTGAAAGCAATACCTACCTGGGTAAACAAATCTCATTATATAAACAAAACAATGAAATTGAAATTGACAGAAGAGTAACTTGCATATGGAAAAAGTTTTGGCTCAAAAATAAGTTATTGAAATAATTTTCCCGTTAAATCTGAAGAAAGAAGTACATAATATACACCTTTTACTTACCTTTACGGCGACGGGTGAAATAGTACATTACGCAACTAGGGCAGTAAATTCGTGAATGCCCCAGATCGCAGGTGTTTGTGCGTGCCATAAATATGCGCTCTGGGGCTTTACGAATTACCGCCCGTGTTGAGTACAAAATTTTACGTCTTCACCTGGCCACAATGCGGGTTTTCCCTTACGCGCAGCGTGCAGTAAAACTCGAATTATGGCCAGGTGTGACGTAAAATAAAATAACATTATGCCGGCGGGGTATGGAAAAAAGCATACTGAAATACTACACGCCTTTATACGATAGAAAACAAAAGTCACCGATGCGCTACCTTATGCCCAAAAGTTAAAATGGCGATGAGCAGGACACGTAGCCAGAATTTCCGGTGATTGCTGGACAACACGCAGAATTGCGTGGGCAGGACCCACAGGCACAAGACAACGCGGCAGACCCGGTACCTGATGGTCAGACGACATCGCCCAAGTAGGATGCCAAGAGTGGATGGAAGACGCCAAAGATATCCACTGGTCATCATTGGAGAAGCATCGCTGGAGGGGTTCTAGCTAGAAATGAATAATTTAGATAGCTAAATAAGACTATAATAGTGTTATGGGCACTAGACGACGATATGAAGTATGAGAACAAGCAAGCATATGCATATGCATATGCTTATGTTAGCATGTATAAGTATATACTTATACATGATAACCTGGGTAGACAACATTAAAAGCTGGTCTAAAATTAATGACACTGCCAGTCTTTGCAGACTGGCACAAGATAGAAACAAGTTCCGGAAGATGGTCGCTGACATCCGCTGAGGATATAGCACAACAAGAGGAAGAAGATACATGATATACGGCACATATTTTTCAAAACTCAATGAATAAGTAACGTAGACCGTTTTGTAGAAAAAGGCACGCGCCGATTACGACTCAAACTATACCTTACGTTACGCAGTCGTCAAGCAGGCACGAATAAAGCAAAAAATAGAAATATGTAACAGAAATCCTAAAGTACGAATAACACAAATTGATTGAGCACTCGCGTCGAATATAATAAAATACTCACTAATAATGTAATTGAAATTCTCCGTGTCCTCACAATCGTCTTGTCCTAGATAAGTGGGCAAGGCATGATTTTCCACCTACCCCCAATCGAAGAGAAACTTTAAAATGTTGGAACAAGGTTGAAATCCGCGTGGGAAGGAAGTTGGTTTATTAAAATACTGTGGCCGTACAGTACAGGTACAGAGGTAGAAATAAAAACGAGGCAAAGCAGTTACTTTTATGAGGGCGCGAATAAGATGTTTCGGACTCCGTCTAAGGAATGAGAGGGAAGGCGTGGCGTGCACGTGGTTACGAAACTGCTGGGCGGTTTTTAAAACGCAGAGCGGTTTATAAAAGTGTTGGTCCTTTCGGCTTCGTCTATGAGAAGGTAAAGAAACTAGTAGTAGTATGTATTGGCTGATAGTGTGATGAATCGTTCAGAAAAAAATGTAATTGCGTCAATTTTTGAACTAGCGTTCGCACAACTCATCTTTTATCATTACTATGACTATGCAAAAATTACATTTAGATCTTGTCGAACGTTCGAAACATTACACAATTGATCAGCTGGTTAGGCCATGTTCTAGTTCGATACGTTTGGGCAAAACCTGAGTCTGAAAATCTATACACACAAACACATGAATAAAACGGAATAACCAATTTGTTATCTTATTGCTATTTGCAGAATTCCTATGTGTCAGCCACCTTCAAGCTTTATCATCTAATAATATAAAAATAAAATTAGTTGTTGATTTAACCGTGCGAAAATTGATAATTACTTATTAATTAGTTATTATTGGCAAAATCTTACCCAAATCGATCTTGTCCCCCAGTAAGCTCAATTAAGCTTGTGTTATGGGGTTATAGGTGACGATAACATACTTGGACCAAAAACAACTTTTTCTGTGGCTAATTGCTAAGGATACATCTCCGTGGTTACTTTTTCAAACTGTGATTTTCACTTCATATTTATGTCATGAGCATAAGCATTCTAAAAGCCAATGTAACATTTTATTTTTAAAGAAAATGTCATCTTTTCTCCTAGCTACCGGGGCAAAACAATTTCAAGACAAAGTGGATTGACTCAAAGTTTAGTGTCGGTAGATAGTTATACGAGTAATAATTGAATCAACGTTTTTTACACGCTCAAGCCAAACCGCCTCGCCCAATGCGCGGTTCTCCCTCAAAAATAATAAAATGCCGCTCCACAGTCGTAACAAGCGTCGTTGGAACAAAGCGCGCGCTCAAATAATTTGTATCAATTTGTAAAAATGCACCCGACCCCCCCGGGGGTCATAATTACTAACGGTTCGTGTGCTCGCTGCTCTCTGGATTGTGGATTTACATGCTTGTGTGATAATGTTTATGCACAGATATAGTCATTTCAGAGCACTTCTCCTATCATTTGTATTTTATTGTAAAAATGCACATAACCCTACACTGGGGGTCTTAATTACTAACGGTCTTGTGCTCGCTGCTGGATTGTGGATTTATATGCTTGTGTGATAATGTTTATGCGCAGATATAGTTATCTCTAAGCACTTCTTCTATCAGTTGTATTTTATTGTATAAACGCATTTAACCCTACTAGGGGTCATAACTACTAACGGTTCGTGTGCTCGCTGCTCTCTGGATTGTGGATTTACATGCTTGTGTGATAATGTTTATGCACAGATATAGTCATTTCAGAGCACTTCTCCTATCATTTGTATTTTATTGTAAAAATGCACATAACCCTACACTGGGGGTCTTAATTACTAACGGTCTTGTGCTCGCTGCTGGATTGTGGATTTATATGCTTGTGTGATAATGTTTATGCGCAGATATAGTTATCTCTAAGCACTTCTTCTATCAGTTGTATTTTATTGTATAAACGCATTTAACCCTACTAGGGGTCATAACTACTAACGGTTCGTGTGCTCGCTGCTCTCGGGATTGTGGATTTACATGCTTGTATGATAATTTGTATACGAAGTTATTTATAAACTGTTTCTTGACACTTCAGGCTCGCGTGTTTCCTATGTGTGCGGAAATCTAATAAACCTATGAATTGAAATTACAATCACGTAAAAATTAGATGAGTTGTTCCGTTCCCTAGATATGAAAACTTAATAAGTCACAAAGTTACAAATTTAAATTTCACCTTCTTTGTTACTCGTATTGGTATAGATGATCTGCTGTGACGTGCTTCTCACTAATAGTAGTTCGTAGAATTGAATAGTGAATTATATGATAATATAGCTACACTATACCGTACTACTACTTGCCCAGGAATTGCATACGAACCAGAGGGTTGATTACGTAACGTTTCGAACGTGCGTTAGGACAACTTAACTGCTAGTTTCCTATACACCATGATCGAACAGCGGAACTAAATGACTTTGATTTTAAGTACATGAAGTAAGGTAAATGACCCATTGCTCGACACCATCATAACAGCTGGCACGTTCAATTTTAATTAATAGCAGTAAAGGTGACAATTAGGGTCTTAATTACAGAAATTAAGATGTCAGACATCAGAACGATTAATACCTTAAATTAAAAAGGTAGTATAGTTTGTGTGTAAGTACCATAATTCTATAAGCAGTAGGTAAGTATAAACATTTGAATCAACCAAACTTTCAACTATAGTATTCTAAAACGATAATGACGGGTTGATTTCACCAATTAATCCAGCCTGCCTCAAACAACCAGATCATAATCTTAACATTACAGTTCACGCAACGTGGCGGTAATGTGTGGCGAATAATGGTGGAAAACTCGATCGTGATACTGAGAACAATGTGTGTCATTAGTCAAACTACTTCCGAAACTAAACAAAACTTAGGCTAGGGGTGCCCCACATTGTTGTCGATACGGTCGTATCGTAGATATAAAGCCCGTCACAGACTTGCTACAATATATATTAATATACCAAAATATGCATTTATAGCAAGATGTTTTACGATATATTTTGCGTACTAGTTGATAGAGTCCACACACTCAGATATATGTCAATATATATATATATATTGACATATTTTTTGTACAAACATAGTAAATCTTACTTTATCTGGGGATAAATTTATTGTGTTTTTAACTAACGATTATCAGAATTTGTAGGTTGTAAAATAATGAATTCAGAACAGTATTTTGAAATTATCAATTTAACTGTAAAATTGTAATCTGGAGGGAAAATAAATAATGAGTGTAAAGTTTATAATTGGACCCTTATCTATTACGGCTACTCTGTACAATAATATCGATATTTTAATTACGAAATGCAACACACTAAATCACAATTGAATTGTCACTCCGAGTAGAACATCAATAAGAAATTTTCATCGTCATAATCATCCTTAATGTAGACTGATACCGTAGAAGTTCAATTTAATTACAATATTAACATGCAAGTATCGTGATTCCAGTTTTTTATGTATAAACATTTCAGATGGGTACACTACATAAATACGAAAAACTAAATTCCGATAGTCGAAATCACGAATTTCATAATACCGATTTTCATAATTCCGAATGTTTTAAAACTCCTAATATAAGTATTCCGATTCTTTATAAATCCGATTTTCATAAATCCGAAATTTCAAAAAGTCTAACGGTTTCATCTCCAATTATCTAAATTCCGAATTTCAATACCCCGAATAATAAGAAGTCCGACGGAATAACAATCCGAAATATCAAAAATCCGAATTCCGATTATTAAAATACCGATTTTCAAAAATCCGAATATCATTACACCGATCAATTATAAACCCGAATAAACAAAAATCCGAAAAATCAGAATTACATATTTCTGTTACTAACACACACGAATTGAGTAGGTACTTAGGTATAGGTAAGGGGTTAGGTAGGTAGGTAGGTAGGTACTAAGATCCGCATTTTAAAAGCATGGAGTGCAGAAACTGAATAGCAAATCACATGAAATACACAATTAATCGACATCATTCATAAGGAACAAGTTAACTATTTATAGGAAGATGGGTAGATGGAAAAAAAATTACAAGCATTTCCTATACAGAATATTGTGTGCAAATTGTGTACAACACATTATCCTCGTAAATATATAATAAAAAGAAGGTATAAGAAGATTATAAAAAAAATAGAATGTTGGGCGTGTAAAGGCAGACTTAATGCAATAATGCGAGTTCAGCCTTAGGATTATATACGTATACCTTACTACGGAGCCAGGGACACACGCCAATTATTTTAACCTAACCTAACCGCTAGCGGGTCGACGTCACCCCGCTTAGCGGGGTGCCTATTTCCGCTCTAAGGGACACAAGCTAACCCTAACCTAACCTACTAATAATATCAATGTTACGACTACATTGTTTTTTTTTACTGCGGGGGGCTTCGGAGAACCCTATTCTCTACGGGACATAAGAATCGTAATTTTCGGATTTTTTATTCCCCGTGTAGTTTCAAAAATCCGAACTTCATAATTCCTAAGAAATAAAATTCCGATTATTGAAAACACGAAGTTCATAATCCCGAATATCAATTTCCGAATTAGTAATGAAATTTCGGAAATTTGATAATCGGAGTACTGTTTTTCGGGTCATTGACACTTCGCGCTTTTGATTGTTCGGAGTTATAAAAATCGGAAAAACAAACTATCGACATTATGATATTCGGTAAAATGAAATTCGTGTTTTTTAGTCATCGTAATTATAAGTCTTAGGAATTATGAAATTCGGAGTTTAGAAAATCGGAATTAGCAAATTCGAAATTAAATATTTCGGAATATTTGGGTGTTCCCATTTCAGATATGCCCACAATCCACATACATCTTAGGTATTCAAAATGAAATTAAAGTTGATCGTGTCTTTCTTTTACACACGTTGACAAACTGTTGAACCCTGTTTGACATATTTGTACAGTTACCTATATAACCTTTAACCCCATCGATATCGATAACAAGAAACTAGAAACCTTTGCGACTCTAGTATAAATTATCGTGAAATTTGTTACACACACGCTACCTTCACTTGTGATCTGCCGATAAGATCCTGACCTCAGATAAAACACACACACACATATACGCAGTTAATTCGATACAAACTTTGGGAGCTTACTTTTCGAAAAAGGTTCAAAGGGCTTTGAAATGCAAGATGTCCTTATTTCAAATTCACACATGTTTGCTTCAGTTTTTGTTTATGATTATAATTATTAGATTTAGATAATATTTGTTATGCCACTTCCTGGTATACGATTCAGCTAAAATTTGGCATAGCGTGTTCGGTCACAATGCAAACACGGTTCGGCCGACCAACGTCTATAGATAAGACATCACATTGTTTACCGTAGGCTTAACAACGGTTTCATTAAAG
Organism: Epinotia demarniana; assembly: GCA_945867215.1. NCBI lineage: Eukaryota > Metazoa > Arthropoda > Insecta > Lepidoptera > Tortricidae > Epinotia > Epinotia demarniana. Next base: position 17,718,037 of record OX244275.1, read on the forward strand.
TCCCGGGTTCGAAGGTGATATTGTGGTACCACCAATCTAATCTCATGATGGCGTCAGAAGGTGGCCATGGTAACTCCAAAACTACACTCCATAAACCAGTACTTAGTTGTACAAAATAGTGTCTCCAAAAAAACCTTGTACTCACTGAAGGTTTTGAGAGGTACCTTTTGTTCATTTATGTTTTCTTAGTCTAAATATTAAATCCATACAATTACCATCAAACTATTGTCTACTATAATGTCGGTACGCAACATGTGATCCAAATTTCTTTCAACAATGAAGAACCGTTTCTAATCACGGGTTGTTACACGAATTTTGTTATTACAATTGAATCTAATGAGTGGGTGGATAATTCTAATGTGTGCGTACTTGGTTAAACAATAGGAAGCGTTATTTAATTAGAAACATACGACAATGATCATAAAATGATATTGGCGGAAGTAATATAATGCGTCGAAAAATTAAAAATGGTAATTTGCGTAATATTTAGAACTCTGTCTGCATTGCGTGTTTGGTAATTTGCGATTGAAAAACTAGTCTTCTCAGTCACGTAATTTGCGTTTCTGGTACTCTGCGTCTGGAAGAGAGGTAAGGCTTCCCTTGATTTGTAATAAGGAACTTTATTGTCTTCAGATGAGTTATCTTTAAACACTGCACCTATAAAGCATAACTCTTTAAACCGACTTTTTCTACCAACTTATTGTTCCTATTTTTATCCGAGAAATATCATTGTTTTAACGTGAATAGTTAAAAAAAACTGTGGGATAATCTCAGTTTTTACAGGTTGTCAATTTAATGTTATAGCATTTAACGGTGTTTAATAAAACATGCAAAGCTACATATGTAACCTACAAAGTTACTGTAATTAAATAATAACCGATTTAATTAGGCATTACTTTGCCGAAGTCCATTATATGTTACGAGACTAATATTCCTTTGCTATTTCGCTGAAAAATGTGTTCGATCGCTAAAAAAGGTATACTGTTAGCCGAAAACCTATGCTAGTTAGAATGAAACTATTTTTTTTATCGAAGCTCAATCGGACTCTTACCGATCCCTAAAAATCGGTTCCCAGAATAGCAAATACTAAAACACTTAATCGGTAATCGGTGTAGTGCTATTACTGCAAATTGGCCCGCGCTGGTCGTGTCACGCGCGAATTTCAAGTAGGTTGCGCAACTGGCTGAACTGGCCAATGCGTGACGTGCCCACTATAGGGTAAATAGCATTTTAATGAAGTCTGCCCAATTAAAATACCTAACAATGGTCACCAGAAAGCCTCGACTTCGCCTGTCACCCAGCACTGTCTCCAATATTTTTTTTTAAATGTCTTTTACGTTTGATTATTTAGCCAGTGTCATGTTGAAATCATGAAATTTAATTAAAAAGAGATGAGCTGTTTATACACGATGATTCTTAATTCGTGATCAGGAGTAAATTTTTCTAATTACCTATGTAATTGATACGAAACACGATTAACTCGAAGTTACCTAAAACAGACGCTCTTTTTTTTCTGAATAAAACTGAATAAGGATCACTTTATAATTCAAAATCATTGTCACCCTAACGGTAGTTTGCAAAAATTAGACGTATGTGTGTTTGACGTATCTACTTAACTTCAAGAAATGTAGGGTGACCAAACATTCAGTGGATATTAGTGTTAACATTATCATTAAATTTAATTAACTAAACAGTGACTTAATTAGATGAGACCTAATCCATTGAAATCCGTTTTGGCTGTTTATCAATATTTTCGACTCCTGGTCACGGATAAAGAATCATCGTGTATTAGATCAGCAGGTCGCTCACATAAACATTGTCCCAACGTTAGGTAAACTTAATTTTTACATGGAAAAATGACAGTTAAACTGACCTGACGCGTGTTCGTAACTTTACGTCATTACCTTGAGGTAAGGATGACTCACAGTGGAACGTACCGAGTCGACAAAGAGACTGAGAGAGGCACGCGACCACCGTATTCTCCATACATTTGCCAGTAAGTATTCTCGCTTAATCAAAATAATTGCCATGTCAATCGATCCATTTTTGGGGCTTCAATGGACAATTGGACATACTCAAGTAACCGGAATAATATTACCTAGCACACTAAAATAGTGCAACTTTGAAAAGCCCCTAAGGCTCCTAATCAGGATTGAAATGTATACGGAAGGTATGTAATTTTGGCTTAATTTTACATTATTTTAAGTAAAATAAGCAAATGTATACAACATATAAACATGTCCATCTTTATTACAAATACTTACTATAATCTCTCCCCTTAAATGTACTCAATAAAGAAAACACAAATCAATCTAATTATTCACCTCATACAAAACAAGTCTGCCATCTCTAGCAAATCTACTCATCATACGAGTACCTACCTCAAGCCAATTTCGTTCCCATACTTCCTCACGCTTGGGTTCAAACACCGTAATGTCTGTTTGTTTTAAACTTTTTGCTATGAAGATGTTACCTTCACGTTGTTACCTATGTCAAAGGTTGATAAATATGCAATATCCTCAGATCGGAGCTAGATCGATCGAGCGTGATCCTATAACCAATCTAGACCGACCTGTGGGACCCCCTGCTGGTTGTAAAACTTCAGGCGCGCGAGGGGTTTTTGGGTGGGCTTCGCGGGTCAACTTTTACTGGACATATTGATGGTATTGTTAGAAAATTATAGATGGCGCCTTAGGAGATGGTTCGCTGTTTACATTCCCGTCTGATGCTGGCTTCGAGGTTGTTTAGGAGTGCAAAGGTCGGCCGGGATTATATGTTCTTGTTTGCTGTACTATAATTGATTTGGTTGGACAACGTTGTTAGCTGACATGATACGTATTAAGTTATTATGAGTGAGGCAATATTGATCCGTTATTTATTTTGGACAAATGCGTTTAAAATAAGCTTCTCACACACGGTCACCAACTTGACGAAATATATTTTGCACATCCCCCAAACAATTTGTTTAAGAAATCAATGTGATACTAGCAATAATTCGGTAACCATCTACAAGCACTCTACAAGTAATACTGTACCTATAAGTGTAACGGGTTCACTATATCTCACTAATAGAATTTAGGTTACTTATTTTTCGAAACATTCTGCGTATGCTTTTTTCTCTTAATCGCGGGTATTTAAGGGTAATGGAGCTGTTTAATACCAATAACAACATGAAACATATTTGCGTTATAATTCACCTTTGTTACAATACCTAAGTGACCTCAGCTCGGCCCCCCAGAATCAAGCCACTTGCCAATGCAACGTGTTAGCACGATCAAAAGATCTACAGCTCAGTGTCAGTTTACGTACAAATTATGGAAACGAAATTACAACTGCTTATACTTATCGCAGTGAGAATGACCAGGGGACCGATTTTTGATTTTCGAGCGCTCGAAAATCAAATAAAAGTGAATACGGTTGTAGTTTCTAAATGGCCGGCACTTGCTTTCTACCAATAGATTTGAATATGAGTGGTCCATAGCGCTCGTTTTTAAATTTTCTACCGCTATTTCAAAATAGCATTTCATAATTTTTGTCAGTTTTCGAGCGAAAGAGTTGAGCGCTCGAAGTGTACTTATATAAACGGCCACGTATTTAATTATGTAAAAAAGTCCCCAAGCGGATTAAGATTATGATGACATCATGTGACTTAGAATGACATTTTCATTTGTTCCTTTCAGGCTGTTGACTCACTGTGATGATTCTCATCTGTATATCTCTCAATGATAGAGTCAATGCTGGCTGGGAAATGTAAGTTTGTAGCTATTAAAAGAAAACACCTTTATTGAATGGATCTTCTGGCTGCACATAGCTAGGCTATATGTATCCCGTGGTTCCGTCTGGGTTATTTGTGACAGGCAGACAAAGAAAGTAGTTTGCGTCTTTCTTGCCGAAGGCTATGAAGTCTAACTTTTGGTTGTAAGTACCAGTACCTACTGTTAATGCTCATAAACAGCGTTTTCTCTAATACAGGGTGTAGCCTGGAATAGGAGTAAAAAATGAAACGGTAGATTATTGAACTTGTGAGCAATTATTTTCTAGGTGGTTTTGACTGATTGAAAAAAAAATGACTTAATTTTTTAACGTATATTCACGCGAATTTGTACTCTACTGGGCTGACACAAGTAGTTTTTTTAATTTAAAAACATAAAAAAAAATGATCACGAAAATGTCTTTTAAGAATAAAAATGCAAAAACTATTATGAGTTATGACTGAATACATGATGATACTTCAAAATCTGCATTGACTGCTGTGCTATGATCTCGTGGTGTCAAGATACGTAAATAAAAAAAAACAAGGGGTGTCTGCAGATGCTCTAAGGAAGCGTCCTTTTAAATATTTGCTCCTGTTACAGGCCACTGTATGTATACATACTTTTTTTTGCGATAAAACCTTTTAATTCTGCACGTAAGTGTTTTTGGAGGGTCATCGTTGTTTATTTATGTATCTATTTATTTATTATTTTATTTATATATACATACATACATTCACGCCTTTATTCCCAAAAGGGGTAGGCAGAGCACATGAAACGTACATACAGCAACACCACTCCAGCGCCACTTTTAGCATAAATGTGGGTATGAAAGATCGACTAAATGTGATATTGCAGTGATAGGTTGCTAGCCCATTGCCCACAACACACCCAGTTGCCCAGTCGACTCTTACGACGCCCACGGGAAGAAAGGGGGTGGTGCTATTCTAACCCGACACCACGCGGGGACAAAATTTAAATTGTACTATAATTAAGTCGTGTTGCGTGTTTTCCACTTTATACACACACAACAGTTAAAAACTAAATATATAAATTTATTAAACGGACAGGCCTTTTTAAAAAATTACTTCGAAATTCCACAATTCGTAATTTGCCATTTTTAATGTTATAAACCTACTAAACCTCCCTCGAGATGAACTCCCATAATGCCACCTATTTCGCATCCAAGTAACACATGTTTCCCTATCTCGACTAAGTACGCTATTATGCTCGAGTCCAATAAATAAAATATGCTTATCTTGAGCAAAATGAACTGCAGCAACATATTTTAACAGCTAACGTATTGTGGTTGCGGTAATCCTGGCCTAAGGCGGTTTTCCACTACATGGTATGTGGAATAGTGGTTTATGTAAAAAGTTAGTGTACAGAGATCGATTGGGTTGCTAGGTTAGGTAAGGCTTAGTTAGAATACACCACTTGTTCAAATTTGAACTATCATCATCTCAGCCGAAAGACGGCCACAGCTCGATAGGCCTCCCCCAAAGAGTGCCAAAGTGATATTTTTTGCGCCACCCGCATCTAGCGGACTCCCGCGACCTTTGCTGAAATTGGAATATTGGGGAGGAAATAAATACCTCGTTACAATGTACCGAGGGCTTTTATTCGAACTTAGTTTGTTTTAAATTTAATTTAGGTACTGTGAATTATTTACTTGTGTGAAAAAGTGGGTGGGCACATTGTACGTAGAGCCGATGGCCGTTGAGGCGGAAAGGTTCTCGATTGGCAACCACGCACTGGAAGACGCCGCGTGGGTGGACCCCCCACGGCGGGTGGCACAGGACCGTTCAGTGTGGCACTCTTTGGGGGAGGCCTTCGTCCAGCAGTGGACGTGTTTCAGCTGATAATGATGATGATATTATACTTTAAAAAATAAATATTAAAAATAACATAACATATTACGTATAGTCTCTCTAATAAGCGTTGGGTAAATCTTATATCATGGTAGGTATGTACCCTAGTAGATAGTAGAGGTAATGGCTTTCTACCTAGAAAATTTCGAATGCCTTCTTTTCGTTGCAATTCGAGGAAAGTAACGCATAATGCGTTATGTTACGACGGAGGCAAGCAAAGATACAGTCTGCATGATCCAGAAGAATCAACAGCGCGTTGCCGACCCTCACTCTCAACACAACACCTTACTTCTGGCTACCTTTCTCACCACCAGGAACACAACAAATACCTACCAAGGCGTGTGTAGATACTCGTATTTTGGCAAATGCATATACACAACTTATTTTAAGTAGGTTAAGAACTATCGTTGTAATAGGGGATGTCCATATATTACGTCGTTTCACAATAGGGGAGGGACGGGGTATGACCATTGGATGATGATAGGGGGCTCATAAATCGACAAAAACGATGACGTTACATATGGACAAGCCTATAAGCTTATTTATGCAGAAAAATACTTCGTGGCATTTCTTCTTGACAGTTGTCTTCCTTATCAGAAATGCTGGTAGAATTTGACTTGTAAAAGTGCCATTGCGGCCTACATGCAGAATAAATTAGGTAAATTTTGTTTCTTTTTTTTTTACAAGCTTTTATTTAACTTGCCCTGTTAGTATGTATGTTAGTATGGGACAAATCTTACGAGTTAAATTTGACCCACTTCCCGGTGACCGATTGAGCTGAAATTTTGGCTATTAGTATAGTTTGGATGACAATTCAATATTATGGTACTATCGAGCTGATCTGATGATGGAGACAGAAGGCGGCCATGGGAATTCAGTACTTAACCGACGTAACCCCGTTGAGTTTGGGCTCGTTAGAATCGTCTCAATTAGTAGTTGATGATTGTATACAGAAAAGTACAGTCGACAAAAAAGCTTGTACCAAAAATGAAATTTTTGACGCAAACTTATTTATTATTTATTAAACAGTCCAACCCCGTCAATGTACACACGGCCTAGCTCATCCCAGTCCGCCCGATCTTGATACGCGCACTCGTGATTTAGAGCAATGCTCAAGCAATGGACGTCTATTTGCACGAGCCGGCATCGTGATCGGGGCGTAAAGGTAATGCGGGGAATTATCGGTAATAACTGGTGTAATATGATGTTGACAAGGTGTAACTGTGATGGCGGTGATGATGTTACAGTGCTGGCGCCTTGAGCGGTGGTTGACAGTTACATTGACAGCGTCTTTAGCTTATGGCTGACAGGAGATAGGACGTACAAATATCTATAAACGCTGCCACTCATACAAATCAAATGAACTTGGCCAGTGATTCCAATTAGATGAGAATCACAACCGAAGGCGATTACGGCTGCCCAGCCCAAAAACTAAAATTAAAAAAACGTATCACTAAGATTCTAAAAATAATGATTAAGGTAAATGGCTTAATGCACGACTCCTTAATTCCTAACAGTTGACGTTGACACCTGTTGGTCACCTCTATTGTTTTGACATAACTGTCATGTATTAAGTGTGTCAGGCACTGGTAAATTTACTTTCAAAGGATTGTAAAACGTAATGCTTTTAACCCATTAAATGAAGTTCACTAAGCGGTTACATTAAAACCACTAAAACATGGTTACAACAATGTTGCAGATAATAAACAATGAATTGAATATTATTAGCAAAGTTTAGCAAAACAATACTGCAAACAAATCGTTTATTTCAACCGTTGTAGTGCTATAAAAGAAGAAGCACCATAGTGATCATTATAATATTAATGTTGCATAATAATCGACTACCTAATCTCCTAACCTAATCTGCCGATCTTTTAGAAATTGGACTTTATCTTGTACGTCTTATGGTGGCTTCTAATTTGCAAATTTGAGTACAATACGAGGATGCTGAGGTAGTCCTGTGAAAACATTGTGAAATTCGTGTTCCGACGCGATCTGACATTGAGCCACTTAAAGTGTTTGCTATTCATAGTTTGAATCGTAGTTAAGAAAAAAGAAAGTTTGTTTATAATACGGTTTAGAAAATTCAATTCATTTATATTTTTTATTTGGATTAGGTAGGGGCGAAAGTGACAAAAGCTAAAACAATATCTGACGACTAATAATATTCATTTGACGACCGCCTTAGCCTAGTTGGTAGTGACCCTGCCTACGAAGCAAGAGGTCCTGGGTTCGAATCCCGGTAAGGGCAAAAATTTGTGTGATGAGCATGAATATTTGTTTCTGAGTCATGGATGTTTTCTATGTATTTAAGTATTTACGTCTATTATGTATATCGTCGTCTAGTACCCATAACACAAGCCTTACTGAGCTTACTATGGGACTAGGTCGATTTGTGTAAGATTGTCCCCTTATATTTATTTATTTTATTATTATTATTATATCTGTATTTTGATAGAACACATATTTTTTTAAGATAGTATAGACTGTATTATATTGTACTGTATTTTTTTATTGAAATAATAATTAATCGTACAATTTGTACAATTATTGAGTGGGAAAAGTGAATAGCACTAGTTCGCGGAAACCAACTTTCCGCACGCTAAATATTTCGGTACGTAAAGTAGCACTTTTTGAGCAACTATTTTTTTTTTAACTATACTGTCTTACTTGCAGCTCGTTTTAATTTTCGTTCACTTTCTGAATAAGTCATCACCTACTTTATTTTATTTTATTTAGTGTTACGAGATCTAAGGCTAGCTTTTTGAGGACTAGGTATTTTCCTTTTTACTTAGGTACTCCTTCAAACCATGTTTCAAACCATCGTAAGAGTATGTTACGTATCTCTAATTTGATTGTATGGGGCGGTTGACAGTTTTTTTATGGAACGCAACTGCCGGCGCCAGATTTGCTGTTTACCGGTCTGTTAAAGCCGGTTAATGTTGCATTACACAGAGAATCATCATGTGATTCTGAGATCGAGGTGTAACCAGGTAATTCATAGTAGTGGTATACTTACATATTTTTGGAATGTTGGCGTATATTTATAGAATATTATTTTTAAAAAAGTTGGGTTGGTAGGGTCGCAGTTCAACCTAACACTACTCCTGGCTCGTCGCCGTACCTACACCGACATGCCTAAGAGTTCTACCACTGAACCTTTGAGCAAATTTTGGAATGCAATTATTAGGTAGGTAGAAATTTTTGAAAAAGTTAAAATGTTTTTCAAGTGAAACCTGCTTATTTTGACGCATTCTGCAAGATCCAATAACAAAAAAGTTGTGTCAATTTGTCATCACACCGACGATTTTTTCAAGTACCTACTGATTATTTAAAATTGTGATGTCACATATCTTAACCACATTTTACAGAAAACATTTCATATAAAACACATTTATTTTAAGATATTGTGTAGGATCAAATAATTAAAAAAATGTGGCATAATGACATCCTGCCACCGAAAAATTGTTAGAAGTCCTGGTTACCTTTTGCTAAACCACAACCGTTTCAGATTTGGTAAGTTTAGCAAAAAAAAATGGTTTTTATAAATTAATGGGCTATGTTTAGAGCTAACTCTGAGTTCTATTATTTTTATGTTTCCCTATTTTACTGCCTTAAAAATATGCTACACTATGAATGAGGTCCAAAAGAGCAACGTGTTGGTTCCCGCGATGTACTGCCCGTAACAATAGCTACGTTATAGTGAAGGTACTTTGGCGTGGCATCCATTTTCCTTTTTTTTATAAACTGATGTTACTGTTTTATTTTATTTGAAGGTGAGCGTGTATCCCATCAAAACATTTTTTTCTAATTCAAATATGTACTCATATTAGAAACCAAAGTCATTTAGACTGTGGCTGTAACTTAAAGTTAGGTCAGACCACAGTCATGTGGTTCGTAAATAATGAATCACGTTTAAACGACTCAACCGATTTAAGTAAATTTAATTTAACACGAAGACAGTTTGAAGCCTGTATAATATTAAAATATACAATTAAAAAACTTTAATTGTATATTTTTATATCCCGGCTCCAAGTCGAGGTAGTGTGAAATAAAATAAACGAAAAAAAATGATTTTTTATTCTGCAAGTAGGCCGTTCTTCCATGTAAGTAGTGTAACATACTTCCATGGCCAGTCGTTTGGTCCGGACTAGATTGAATTATTTTGAGATTGTTTTGAAAAACGAGCCATAACAAACTGACCTCACTACACCGGGCATCCAACGCACGGAGCGGCGGTAACGACTCTCGTGCCACGATTTTGCGTGAATTAGAACAACAATAAATAAATTAAACGCCCTCGTGCTTTTGCCTTTTTTCATGTTGGCTACACCTGGTTGCTTGAAAAAAGTTTCATAATGCACTGTCGCTCCGATCGTGCAAGGCGTTTGTAGTAATAGTACGAGTAAGTATCAAAGTGTTTGTGTTTAGTCGTATTGTAAGGCTGTTTGCAGAAGACGTATTAGGCCTGAATCACTGGCGCGGCTTGCGGTGGCGGTCAATAGTGATTTTACTTTTGACCGCCTCCGTGCCGCGCCAGTCTGTGAGAGAATGTATGGTGGCATTTAACAAATGATCGATGATATGACATAAAATCCACGACGCAGTTCTTTTCGTTACTTTTACTGCTCTTTAAATCTACCTGATTGAAATAATATGTCTATAAGTTATTGCTTTAGTGCTTTTATAATTATTTTACACTATTACAAAAAAAAAAGATGAAGCCACTGTGGCTGAGTGATAACACGCGCGACTTTTAATCTAGAGGTCGTGGGTTTGAACCCCGGCTATAACGTGATGATACCGGTATAATCTCAATAAGGTTAAGTTTTCCCTCTGGGTCAGATGGCAGTCGCTTTCATAAAACTGCCTATGCCAAATCTTGGGATTAGATGCCAAAGCGGACCCCAAGCTCGTATAGGGCACTACCGGGGAAACGCTATGAGGATGAAAAAATGACATCTTTTACAAAAGGGGTGTAGACACTTAAATAAATAAAATGATCCATAATTTAGTAATTTATTTTTTAAGACCTTCAACGATAAGCATATCATTACATAATAATGCTTTTCAATGCACACATTAAAATTAAGTACCTTATTAATTACAGAAGGACACAGCATGCATCAAGTAACAGTGAAAATATAATATGAACAATGATTACAATTAGTTTACTACTACTAATAATGTTATAATTTCTTGAATAAAAATTAAAAATGTAGTCAATTAGAGAAAAAAGCTACGAAAGAGGTTAAATAATCACAAAGTTACAAGTGTCCAAAGTTTTAAGAGTCTGTCCCTTCCGCAAAACGCACCTTCATAAGAAACATATTATCATACTAGACATTATTTATTGACATCAACTACATGTAATAAGTTTTGCATGCCATATTGGCTAAACATGTGATACTTCATAAATTAATTTTATAATTACACCAACTGTAACAACCATGTTTACGCAAATAAATCATTTCATTTCATTTCATTTCAAACGATTGTCATTTGCTATGACGCTTGCAAATTGTGTCACTATCTGCGATCGTTTTCTCTCTCTAACAAGCAATATTGGAACGGTTGTAGCTTCGTAATTATTTGAGATAATTAAATGGGATTTTTGTCACTAGGCATATTTCTTGCCTTTTTTCTTTTATAGTATCTAATACATTTTGAGTCTACACCCGTATTCCATAAAAAGGTACCTCCTCGGTTTCCAGGGAATAATTCTGCAATTCAGAAAAAACAATTGCATTGCTCCTATTTTCACAAAGTCATTAATAATATCCCACTAAAGACCTGGGAGGGTTGGCGATTGGCACCTGAAGTAGTCGTTAGAGCCCACTCCAGCCTAACTGCGCCGATCCGTCTTGCCCAAATTTACTCCAGTGGAGTAAAGAAAGTCTCAGAACAGGACAGTCAAGAAAAAAAATGAGGTAGCTTCTACCAAGTGTATTTATTTTGCCTGTACCAAATTTTCTGTTTATCCCATTGGTAGAAAAACTGACTGTGCTGGTGTGACTGGTGGCTTAATGCCGTTAAAACTGCCATTAGTACCCTTTTTTATGTGGAATAAAGCTTAACAACAAAAAAATCTGCTTCAATATGTTTTTATTTTTTATAGATGTAGTAATATCAAAATGGATTAAAAGTATTCATTCTTTCTCTTCATTGCAAAACTGTGCTATGCAGAAATATCATGTTGATTCTCCGTAGTTTTCAATATAGCAACTGAGGTTAGAGCAACAAGAATAGTGAAGTGATTTTATAACCTTATTATGAAGGTAACATATGCCACGTAAGCCACGTATCGTAAGAAATATCAATACGAGTACGAGTATTTCGTCTCCAACACCCTTTTAACACACCATATTTAGAGGCACGGCAGGGTCCAATTTTTCCTTCGTTTTTTTTTGTGTCTCCAATCTAAATCTGAATCACCATTCCTAACTCTACCAACAACTTAAACGATGTAAGTAAGAATCTCCAAACTGTAGTTAAGTGTACAAATTACTTAATTTGAGGTTAAGTCGGCTGCGATCTGTCAAGGGCCGTGTGTTTGTTAAAGTGCAGGTTAATTACCCCAGTTAGGCTAAGGATAGATTAGTGTTCTAAACTCCCCATAGATGGCGCTGAAACTTTTTTGACGTTTTTACTTGCGTGGGGCCTTTTTGGTTTGTGTTTAAGATGTATCTTACACATAAAGAGAAATTGCGCTGGGTAGTCTTGTTTGTTAATGGAGGTACTTGAAAGCCGATATTATGTTAGTATCAATTTTGGATTTGGTGATTGCTTAAAAAAGGTACAAAAATAAGATAGAAATTGGGAATCCCTCAAAGTTTGTTTTCAGGTCTTTTTCTAGCAGATTGCATTAGACTGTGTTATTTTTTGTGATTATGCCATAAAAACTTTTATTTTAACAAAATTAAGAAAATATTCGCGGTCGAATTCAATGAGATCCAATTTATCTATGAACTTAATGCAAATTTCCATTAGTTCACAGGTAGCCAAGCTATCCATACCCGGCACATAGCTACCAACATATAAATCTACATAAACTATGAAGTGATAACCCAGCCAAATTTATATAACCAAGTCAAATAAACCAACTCCGGCATTACTTACTTGCGAAAGCAGTGCGTAAAATAAATTTGCATATAAAATTAATTCCAAGTTCTGGATAGAGGAGAGGGTTAGTTCCTCTTGGTGCTCGGGATTTTGAGAATCATCATCAGCTTCGAACGAGCTCCGCGCCGTCGACTGGACAGAAACGGCATTGGACATGGAAGCATTTAGAAAGAGACGGAAAGTCTATCTTGCTGCGACACAGCTCGCGTGCCATCTTGTGATAACTGCTGGCGATCTTTAGTGTTGGAGGTCAAGGTCTACATAGGGTCGTTGTGCCACAGAAATAAGTAAGTATCATCAGCCTTAACATATCCTATGATTTTAATCCATCTAAAATAAAGGGAAAAAATCAAATGAAACTCTCTTCTTTTGAAATTTGACTACCTATCCTTTGAATCATTTTGTTCATTCTATAGGAAGCTGGGACTCAAGGGGCTATAGTTTACAAGTAAGCATCTTTAATTATCAATTAATTTTCGTCTAAAATTTAGTTTTTTTTAAATAGTTGAATTAGGAGCTCTCAACAAAATATACATCTCACCGCTAGGCACAAGCCTCCACTCATGCATGGGACGGAAAGGGCAGACGCCACGGCCCAGCAGGTATTTTGAAGGTTTACACGAATGTTTCCTCGCGATGTTTTTCTCAATCTTATTACCAATGTTATAACAATATTTACGTCACATCTGGTTATAATACGAGTTTTACTGCACGCTGCGCGTACGCGAAAACTCGCATTGTGGCCAGGTGACGTAAAATGTTGTACTCAAACGGGCGGTAATTCGTAAAGCCCCAGAGCGCATATTTATGGCCCTCACCTTCGGTTCGAACTTATGCGAACAACGACCTTTTTATGTACCATTTACAAAATACGCGAATGACCAAAATAGGAGAAGTATTTTTTTTTCAGAGGTGCGTTTATGATTTTTAGACAACAACAATTTTCTTTATGGAGGGTTTGTTATAAGGGTAAATATTTAATTTTTCTTCCTGATTTTCGTTCTTTTTATTAACTCTGGGAACTTTGTAATATGAAGTCACTCACAACACTTATTTAATCTAGTTTAAGTTACTATACACTAATAGAGTGTGGCACCAAGTGGAACACACCCAAGCTAGTTCTGCAATGTATATAACATCGTAAATGCTCGCTATGTATAGCGTTGGTCAGTTGGAATTTAATATTGCCCCATACACAAACGTCTGTGAGATACAAATGTATTCATCCTGTTGGTGCCTCTGTGTGCACAGGGTGTTACAATTAGATCTTAATATTGTTGCAAAAGTTTGAATATGCATCTAATAGTCATACATGATGTTCAATATTACACATACTAAGTATATTTAAATGTTAAAAATACTCTGTGTTATATAACACCGTTTACAGAAAAACCGTTCCATGTGCGAACCGTTTCATGTGCTCTGCCTACCCCTTTTAGGGATAAAGGCGTGATTGTATGTATGTATGTATGTATGTACAGAAAAACCTATAAAAAGAATAAGTAGGCATGTATCTAAGATGACCTTACTAATTGCACGACAGTATAAATATTGCATGACTAGTCGGTTGTTATTGTTCAGAGCTTTAAAAATATTTATTCATCGGTTCTCTCCGCCACATCTGTTTAATTTGCCTTAATGGTGCTTGTTAGCTGCTAAAAGTTGCATTTTTTTTCCTATTCTGACGTCCCGACTTTGTTTGGCCTCGTGACTGATGAAAACCCGTAGTAAATATTTTGTGATCGATTTTATACCCCTGCAAGCACCTCTATGTTAGTCCCATCTTAATATTTAGAGCCATATTCGAGAACTAATAATCCTCGTTAGCAGACTTTACTGCTAAATACAAAAAAATTACAAAACTTCACAACGCAAGAACAAAACTGACCAAGCCTGAACCTTATCTCCTCAACCCACATCAAATCCCTTTCAAACAAAAACTCAACACCCTGTACCCCACCTAGTTATGCCACCGGCCAAGAAATTTCTTGACGGTCAAAATATCTTAGTTATGACCACTCCTGTCCGGCACACGGCTTACGTTTGCCAAGTTGCCCCTTCCCCCCTGAGGCACTGTGGCCCCCTGCCACCCCATTTATTAATAAATCTATCTGTTTCGAGGAGTTAAGGATTTAAATGGGCTTAGCTAACACGTGGATTGAGTACGTCGGGAGATCTTTGAGTTTGGTCAGGAATATATGAATAAAGCAAGTTTGTATGAAGCAGTAGCTCCTGCTTACGAAATCACGAATTTGAAATTGAAAGAAAAAAAAGGTTAACAGAGATCGGCCCAGCCTGGAGAACAGTTGGTTGAAATCTAGATCGAAGCGATATATAAAAAGTGAATACAAAATTTTAGTAATTATAATCCACCTAGCCGGTATTTTTCTTGCGTCTATGAATCTGAGACGATTTCACAGTGACATCGTCACATGCACGACTACGAATAATTAAAACATCCTATGCAAAAAAGCGGACACAATGATCACAGTTTTGGAACCATGCCAAAAGTTTTTTTGTAAAAGGAATAATTCCGCAGAATAAAAACAATAATTAGACAGTAAGAATTAAACCTGGTTTCACGTATTCATCATATGGTATCTTATAAAAAGGTCTTCTACAAACCCCATGTCTGTAGATAACCCTCTAATCAATTACAACACATTGAAATTGCTGATGCAATTATGGCATACACTTATAACTAGCACAACTGCCCAATTAGGGGGTTAAGACGCCCCCGAGACGGACAATGGGTTACGTATGAATTGAATTTGGGCAATTTCATTTGAGACAGACTAATCTGCTAGTGGAGATTCTAGGTTTCGTATCGATTTGTGCCGTTTTAGAATTGCTAGACATATTTGGCATTATCTTTAGTTTATACTCGTATGTAGTTCGTCACGTTATTTCATTGTCACTTGCACGATTTTGTAAAACACTAAAAAACTAACATGGAAAATTAATCACCAATGTGATCCAACATATTTGTTCCTTCAGTACCTACTTATTGTTTTACAATGCCTTTACGTCCTCCCTCGTTAGTATTGCAATGTTTTGACTCATTACTACTACTACTACCACATTAGGTCAACATATTTTTTACGAGACAATTTTTGTCAGGGCTCTCTTACCATCCAAGTATGCAATTCACACAGATCAAGCTGCTGCTATGGCTTAAATGCTGTATAGTTCGCATTTTTGCCCGCATTTAAAACCTAAACGATTCAAATTCACTATCTGCAGAACTCTTTTATTTGTAACTCTATCAGCCCATGATATTTAACAATTCTTCTCTACACGATCAAAAGCTTTTGCAAAAGGTTTGAATCACACAATTTAAATATACTTCAATTTGGCAAACAAATCGTTTCAAATATCTGCGTTGTCAACCATTACAGGTGTAATTTGTTGCCAAGCAATGGTTTCCGAATTCAAAATATTCTATTGGCAGCACCCATAGGGTCAGAACCACTCGTAAATTCCAGGCGTCTTCAAATTCAACTATTTCCAACTATTGGTCAAGAGCAGACATCAATAGCTACTGGAAGGGAAATCCTAATTGAAATTACAGTAAACTACACGGTATTAATAAACTTGATCATCACCACCACCATATCGATATAGCCAACGCATTCGATGCATTAACCGGGAGTAGTGTAAGAAATATTGTAAGATTCGAAATAAATACTATTGACATACTGAAGCAGTGTAGCGTCTAGTACAGGTCGACACACGTAAAAAGAGCCCTGGCGGCCATATAAAATGTATGGCCGCCAGGGTTCTTTTTACATGTGTCGACCTGTACGAGACTAATCATAGAAATCATCAAATCGGAATAATACTTTTCTAACATTTCTTTCATGTAAAAAAATATCTTATTTTTGAACCGCAAAACGATGTAGCAGTTGTCTATTTCGCTTTGTTTTATATATCAAGATTTTATCAATTCTTTAGCCTTTCTGATTAACACATTTCAGTTTACCTAAAGAGTGCTTACTAGAAATTCATTAAAAATAAAAACTATTTCAATAGGAAATATATTTTTTAGTAGTTTCGCCTCTTTTCGGTATTTTTGTGCTAAGTTACATATCAATATCTTTTTTGAAGCCTTTAATGAATTTATTATTTCATGACAATAGCTCCAACCCTTCCAGCGACCGTACCTCTTGTAGACCAACTATGTCTTGGCCCGCACCGTTATTATTGCGCCGCTGTCAACGGAATATGAAATGTATTGGAGCGGGATGAGCTAACTCCTTGACCACCCTCCCCCCTTGACCTCGGGTGGTCAGTTGGGAGGATTAATTAGGAATAAACAGGTAAATGGGTTTTTGGAATGTTGTCAAGACATTGGTAATTTTGTTTCGGAAAACATGGCTGTAGCTGTAGCTACTGAAAGTAGTAAAGACACTGTTTTGTTGAAAAAGAAAAAGATATTAGTAAAGCGTGGTCGAATGTAGGAGTCTTTAATTTTTTTCAACATGACAGATGACAATATTATAATGATATATTTATTCCTAAGTTTTAGAACTGACTGGCTTTTGATTATTGAGTTGACAATATTTATCACAACCAGACTCAAGAAAAATCTTTTGATGTGTATTTTTCCAACAATTTTAAAGCCAGTTACTACTTATGACAAAACACAGATTTATACATTTTAGGTGAATATGAAACTTTCCAGCAACTCTTAAGTTTATTGTTAAATCTTATGGTATCACACCCAGAACAACTAGAACACAATTTTCAGCAGCCCTATTCTGCGAGAGGGAGAGGTGTCTTCAGGACGAGCCTCGAGGTGCGGCGAGATTTAGGTACAGCTTTCTGCAGAGTTACGGCACCCGCAGACAGTGTTACCAATTAGTAATAGATAAAGAAAGTTTAAAGCTAATCTCGGTCGTAGAATAACTACTGTGCCAGTAAGTAATTTAACCTTAGGTATACATGTAATTTATAAATATTTTTGTAGTAGATACATTTATAGTAGTTAACCGGTTTAATATAATTTTATTTGTAGTAAAGCCGTTTTCTTATTGATGATTATTATTAAATATTATTCTTCAATTCAAATGAATATTTAGTTATCTAGTTTTATGAAGGACTGGCAATATTGTTATTTAGAAGAATTAGGTGTCGTGGTAAACCCCGGGACTCCGATTTAAAGAATTCGTTAATCTATGGCTAGGCATGGCATCTAGGCTATATTTTATCCCGCTTTTATTTATCTAATAACCCACACTCCGCTAGTCCTTGTATAAGCATTACAACGCCGCTTTTATCTCAACTAAACCCCCTCAACTGGACACTCAACTTACCCATTTCAAATTGGAAAACACTACCCCAAGTCTTATCCTTACAACCTGCCTCCACCGTTCTACTTGCTGTTTGACTTGCCAGTGTAGCACTGTCTTGGATATGCCCTAAGTTACAAGCAAATGTCTTCTCTCAGGAAAGTTTTTCCGTCTTTATATCATTGACAAAAGATAGAATTTCATCTGACCAGTGGAAACTGTTTGTTCGCAGTACATGTTTAATTACTAAGTACTTTGTAATTAACTGGTCATTGATTTTTCTTAGGATGTTTGGGTCATTGTTATTAATACGTAAGTTAATATTTTTGAATAAAACAAACATTTGTTCTCAACTTTGCGTTCTTTTGCTTTGTTAAAATCGATTCTGTCTTATACCCTGAAATTATCTTGTGTAACAAAAGATTTGAGATATCTGCTTTAACTTTAAGTTTTCTGGAAAACTTATAAACTGGTGAGTATATTTTTGTGTATGGTATTAAAAATGCCAATTGAAAACTTATCATGTATTTATTTTTATTCCTTAGTCCGGTTTTTGATCTAATCATTCACACCATGTCGGCATATAAATAAACAACCGAAATATCTTTTTTTAAAGTATTTTTTTTCTCAGTGAGCTATAACATCTGCTGAAATATTACATTACAGGTATTTTTTATACTATTTCATTCGCTTCCCTCTTTTTATTGAGCCACCCGTTTCAACTGGATTGACTTAATGTATTTATACGCGGTCAAAGCTAATTTTCGGACGATTACTGCGGCTCGTGTAGGGCGTTGGGTTTGGGTAAACAATTGAAGGGTAAATAAACCTGAGGAGCTATTTATCATTGCATTCTATCTTTGTTTTGATACTGCTGCACAAAACACACGTCATGTTATTGATTTTTGTAGTGATGATATAATTTCTTCGTGTCGAATTTTATCTAAGTTATTATCTTACTTTGCACATATTGCCTTTAATTGTTCATCTATTGCTGATTGCTCATTTTTATTGAAAGTATGCAGCATAACATCATCCCGCATAAGGTTAAATATCAAGAAAACTTTTAGTATCATTTTGACATTAATTTCACAAATGACTCGTGCGCGCGTCGTATTCTAATTTGATTTCTTCACAAACACTAAAAGCATCTTTATTTTCCTTAATGACGAAAATGATATCTGATGCTAAAGTTTCAAACTTAACCCGAAAACGCATGTCCTGACCCAACCGGCCCTTCAGACAGTGAAAAATGCGAGTTTCCCAAGTAAAACGCAGCTAATTCGGCCTACCTTATCTCTGTGTAAGTTCGACATTGACTGTCATTTGTCTTCGTCAATGCCCGGTGATCATTTATGCTACAGCACACCCTACCCTTTCGGCGAAACGTACGGGTGGGAATTGTAACATACAAAGAAGTTACAACTATAATGTAAGTTTTTGAAGTGAAAACTTCTTTAGCGGCGCTGTGCACGTTTGTGATGGGGAAAAAATGTTAAACTCGCAACAGGTCACGTGACCGTAAGATTCGAAAGATTGAAAATTCGTAAGACGGACACGTGACCTGATCGAAAAACTCTTACGATGTCATTGATTTTTCACATCTGCCGGCACTCCCGGAGTGCAACCCGGTCTTTTTTTATTAAGTGAACTAAAATCCATCATCTCTGTTTTGAGCCGTTTAAGGGGCATTTGCATGCTACTTACTCGTACAAGGAGTATTGTCGGAACAAGTTGTTAGTACTTAGTTTCAAAAGGAACACAAAAAAACGTTATATGTATGAACAACATTTGTAAGAAACGACTGAAACATTTTAAAACCAAAATCATTGTAAAAGAAGAAATTGAAAGCAATTTCTGATAAAGTGTGATGCAATATACACCCGTATATCATAACCACAAACATTCCTGCCCAGTCACCTTTATTACCAGGCCTCTAGAAGTGTATTTCCAGTGACATATGTGGTAGAAGCGTGACTTTAACTTACTGAAGGAAATTGGAAACACTCATTTAAAGGGTGTACGATGATATTGCGTTTTGGTGAAGTTTTTTGTTCGTTCTTTGTGTAGGAGTGTGAGAAGATACGTCTTGAACTGGTGGTAAAGTAGAGTTATTGGAATATTGTATGTTCAATTCAAAGGTGTGATCGTAGAAAATTTGGAGACATAGATGAAAGAATATCAGATTTACCAAAGGTTTATGACTGCATACGCGTTCTTGTTTACTGACCAAAATACATACTGTGAGTAACTGTCTTCTCTTCTTTAATTTAAGATTTTATCACTAACCCTTTTAATCCTCTGCCATTTCCTTTAATTTCTGGTAAGACACGACTAACTTTCTGTGTTATTTGTTAGAAATAGTTCCTTTCTAATCCTTTCTCTGTCTCACATTTCTTTGACCCTTTCTTAATCATTAAGTATCATTTGTACAGTAGTAGATTTAATTATAAGAGGATCAAAATATTTAGTTACGGGTAGTATTTAGGAATCTCAATAGCAAACAGCGTTGCTCATCTTTAAACTTTCTTTAAGTCTTATTCTAGACTTGAATTGAAGGCATTGGTTTACGAATATAAAATATCACATGTTTCTTTATAGAATTGACTACTTCAAAAGTTTACGCTGTTTCTTTATGGAATATATAATGAATTTGGTTATATTCAATCTTTTAACAAATTATAAGTAAGTACTAGTACTTAGTGCCACCTCCATGTGAACTATAATCGTGAGGACTATGTTTGTCTCGATGTTATTAAATAAAATGAATAAATAAATATTAGGGGACAATCTTACACAAATCGACCTAGTACCAAACTAATCAAAGATTGTACTGTGGGTACTAGACGACGATAAACGTACGTCATCATCATCCTCCTAGCGTTATTCCCGGTAATGCCCCTTTAGGAGCCCGGGGTCTGCTTTGACACCTAATCCCAGGATTTGGCATAGGCACTAGTTTTACGAAAGCGACTGCCATCTGACCTTCGAACCCAGAAGGAAAACTAGACCTTATTGGAACTAGACCGGTTTCCTCACGATGTTTTCCTTCACCGAAAAGCTAACGGTAAATATTCCGTACAGAAGTTCCGAAAAACTCATTGGTACGAGCCGGAATTCGAACCCACGACCGCCGCTTGACAGCTGCATGCCTGAACCACTAGGCTACCGTAGACGACGATAAACGTACGTATACAGGGTGTAATTGTTTACTTAATACAAAATAGCAAAATGTGAATGTATCCATGATTCTTCTTCTTCTTCAATGAAATAGTTGGATTTTTTTGGCATAACACAAAGTTGGTCCCATAACAAAAGTTGCTCAGAATCATGGATACATTCACATTTTGCTATTTTGTATCAAGTAAACAATTACATCCTGTATATAGATTAATACTTAAATACAAAGAAAACATTCATGACTCAGGAACAAATAAATGCCCCTATCGGGATTCAAACCCAAGACCTCTTGCTTCGTAGGCAGGGTCACTACCACCTAGGATAAAGCGGTCGTCTATCGCAGCGGTATTATTTTAATAGATGAAGTATGAAAAGATTTCCCTGGCAAATTCTCTATAAGATTTTCCCTGTTGAGGAGATTCCTGGTATAACGGTATAACTGTGGCACTATGAGTATGTATTTTTACTAGCGTATGCAAACTTGTATTCTTGTTTAGTATACAATACATAGTCACACCTGCAGGTTAACCCGTTACTGCTTTCAACCGGTCCAGAAGACACAATAAGCAAACGCTCACCGAGCATTGCTGACTTCCCTCTTCCAAAGCTAATTAGTTTACGAACGTTATTTGCATACGACCACTACTGGACGTTTGTTTTTCGAATTTGGACCGCCCGAATGCCTCCGAACTTTGCAGAACAATAACACACCATCACAATACCAAAAAGACAGGTAATATTAATTGAATATATGGAAGATATGACCTTATTGGTGTTCGAATATGGTAACTTGGTCAAGATGTTTCGAGCCGTTAATTTAGTTTGCTTTGATGAGGGTCAGACCTTTTAAGGAATCCTTCAGGTACGGTCAGCAAATCTGGGGCAAATATTGGAACGGTATTGTTGGGTGGGCGTTGATAAGTTAATTATGTTTAGATATAAACCAAGATTTGAGGGTGTAAACTGCTGTATTCAAAAAAATTGTGGTGAAAATCCCACTGAAGACATTCAAACTGATGAAATGTGGCCAAAACTGTGTTGGTGTTAGCTCTGATGCTCCTATTGCTCTGTCTATGATGAAAACATTTTTTTACTTGGCAACAAATATGTTTTTGACAAAGTGTTCCAAATGTTCTGTAAAAAATTGGCTACTTTCGCAACCTCTAGCCTTGAATACAAAGATATTTATTAAAAATGTAGAGATTCCATAGCATCTCATAACACCCATGATTTTGTAACTAAGTATTATATTGTCGCGCCTCTTCACATGTTTATCTTGCCTTCTAATTTAAATAACTGGAGCATGTTCATATACTATTTTACATAGTTAACAAACCTTTTTAATTTTCACTATAACACAATCATACTTACCACCGAGCAAAGACAATGCGAAAATAGATAAACCAATTACTTAGCACCCCGTTTCCCGGAACGCACAATCCGTGGCCATGGAAACGGAGCATTAAATAAAACCCACACAATTATATATTCCACGTCACTGGACTGTAGAACAATGAAGTTAATCCATCAGGTCTTGTCCCCGGGCGTGGGCACAGATAAGACAAGGGCCCGTATCCCGCCTTCTTGGGTCGACACCACCCGGATAGAATGGGAAGGTAGAAAGGACACACAGGAGCTTATTGAAGGACAATTGAAAGGAAAAGCTGACATCATTTTTTTATTTAAGAACAAAACGGGTTAAATGTTTATGCATAAGGCTCCAATCACACTGATATGGCCTGCGGTGGCGGTCATTAGTGAATTAGACATTAATTTTCAAATTTACTATTGATCGCAACCGCAGGCCGCTTCTGTCTGTGAAAGCCCTTACAAGAAGATATTTGCATCATAAAAAATATTATATCAAGATGAGTTTAAATTGCTTCAGAATATCAAGAGAAAACACTTCTCTTTTCTTTGTTCACATGAACAAAACAGTAGTTGTTCGTAGTATGTAACAGATTAAAATTTTAGATTTAACTTTGACTAAAAAAACGACCAATACTAAGCGATCATTTGGTTGCATACTTTTGCTTTACAGTGCGTGGTGTTTATATTACGATCTTTTGTTATTAAATAACTTAACAAACCGTATGGAAGTGTTTAGAAGTCAGTAGTTCACTTGATTTGTAATTCTCTGAGACCCGGCAGAATCCTTTCAATATCTCGACAGTCTCGACACTTATATAAACCTGCCTCATAGAGGCTCATCGTCCGTATCCAACCTACTTGCGCCTCCAATCCCACAATCACAACCCTAATGTCCACTCCTTCGTCCACCCTTCTCAGCCACCTGGGTCGGCCGTATGAATATTAATTCGACCATATCTTGACCGGAGGGTGGTTGACGTATGAAATACTTGGACGATTATAATTGTCTTCCTTGCGATGTGGGTCTTTCTTGGAAGGGTTTTGTATGAGGTATTAGAGGAATTTTGAAGGTGATATACAGGTATAATAATAACTAGGATATGACGGAAGGCACATTGTCATTTTTCCTTAAACCCGCGCAGATCGGAGAACGACTAATTAAATTCATCAGTCGACAGAACATAGTTCAGTCATTTTATTGTTAACTAGGATAGAAAGAAAATCAAATTTGGAAAATGATTTATAAAAGCCGATTTTTTCTGTGTAACTGATACCTAAGGGTGAGTTGCACCAAACCGTCTGTAATCGTAAGCGGTGTTCGTTAAAATCTGAATGTATGAAACGTTTGACAAGTTTCTATGGACTGACAGCTGTCAGCGCCATATTTAACGTTGATCGGTCTGTAATCGTAAGTCGGTGCAACCCGCCCTAAGTATGTCATCATTTAAATAACTACCTAAAGACAAATCATCAACATTGGCCTTGTACAGTCGAGGGGGGCCCTTTGTTTCCCATAAACTTATTGTTCCGAATTTCGATAGTCAGAAATTGATATCCATATAATTTATAGACATAAACATCAATAGTCATAATCTTGGTTAAGTATAATGTGTTGTAGTTCTAACATTAATGACCCATAATATTAAGTATTATAATCACAAAAGTCAGAAATTGATGTCCATAACGATCAAAGGTCTATCGATAATTATTCATAAATATTCTAAGCCATATATTTCAACGTACTAATGGTTGTTATTCATATTGTTTTAATGCCTAAAGTGAATTACGTCTTTGAGACCAAATCTATAACATCCAAAGTCATATAGATAATTACTCAGAAACATTTCTAGACATACATTTGAAAGGGGTACTAGGTACTACTGCGCGGTGGGTTTATGTCATGTATTTTTTTTTTATCGCACAGAATACGTTAAAATAAGTATGTTTTTCTCGAAACACTTTTATCCAAATAAAAAAAATGGCCGAGATATTGGACCCAGAAATTTCAAATGACCTAGGACTTCTAAATCAACCAACCAACTGATACTATATAATGTAAATTAAAATATCTTCGGTCCTAAAACATTAAGAATTATCTAAAAGTCATAATTAAATCGTATATTTTAAATTAAGATATACTTTACTTACCAGTTGTGGTATAAGACATACTTACTTTAATGTGATAATATCTTTTAAACTGCTTTTCCCGCAGCGCCGGAGCCGTTGCGAAGTCAGACTCCTTTTAAGCTTTGGCACCCCTTTCCTTTTGCTTTAGGCAGACTAGACGACATGCTTGTTAAAGTAAGTCGCAAGGTTGTGCATGATAAAGAAAACAATTAACATTCAAATCATTTTTTACTAACAAAAAAACTAATTTGTATTATGAAATATGAAAGACATAGTTTGTTATTAAATGATATGGGAGCCAATAATCCACGGCCCAATAATGTACAGCCTGATAATCCGCGTCCACTTTTTGTGGACTCGGATTATTGGGTCGTGCATTATCAGCCCAGACAAAAGTGGCTTCCAATTATTGCCCCGGACCAAGTTTGTTCAGGGTGATAATGCACGGCCCAATAATGTACAGCCTGATAATCCACGTCCAATTTTTGTGGACTCGGATTATTGGGTCGTGCATTATCAGCCCGGACAAAAGTGCTTCCAATTATTGCCCCGGACCAAGTTTGCTCCAGGTGATAATGCACGGCCCAATAATGTACAGCCTGATAATCCACGTACAGTATGGACGCGGATTATTAGGCTGTACATTATTAGGTCGTGCATCATCCGGGCGGACAAAAATGGCTTGTCATAAGCGAACTCTGTCTTAGGTCGGTTAGGTTAGGGTTCACTTGTGTCCCTCAGACCAGAAATAGACACCCCGCGCAGCGGGGTGGCGTCGACTCGCTGGAAAAGGGACTCGGATTATTGGGCCGTGCATTATCACCTCGTACAAAATTGGCTTCCAATTATTGCCCCAGACCAAGTTTGCTCAGGGTGATAATGTACAGCCCAATAATGTACAGCCTGATAATCCGCGTACACTTTTTGTGGACTCGGATTATTGGGTCGTGCATTATCAGCCCGGACAAAATTGGCTTCCAATTATTGCCCCGGTCGAAGTTTGCTCAGGGTGATAATGCACGCCACAATAATGTACAGCCTGATAACTAAACCCATCAATGTGTAATTTCAGACCTCCTCTTTTAGTTTTAATCAAATTGCAGTACACCTTATCACATTCACCTTCGTCCGACATATTTGCGATCACTAAACAAAACAGTGAGCGGCACACCTTTCAATCGCATCAGTCCATACCCTATTTATTTTTGCGCAAGTACCCACATCAATTATAAAGCAGTCTGGAAGAACGCGTTCAGTAACATTCGGTAGTTAACATTTTATGTATTTTATTATTTTTCTGGGAGTGTGTTTATGGCCTTTAACATTATGAAGAGTGACACCACCGTGAAATTGAATGATATGACTAACTAATCAGATGACTACCAATTATTATGACTTGCGAAAAAATACCTTACAACAATTATTACGAACTAGATTATTGCCTGTAACATTATGTAATTGCATACCACCGGGACATTGAACGTTATGGCTAAACAATTTTATGACTAACAATAATGATGACCTGCAAAAATCGGAACTCCAATGTATATTGTAAAATGTTATGACTTTCGACAATATGACTAGAAAAAATTATGGTGGAAAACGTTATGGACTGAAAAAATCGGATCCTCAATTTTATGGGAAACAATAGAGACCCACAGTCGAGTTCAAAGATATGTACACACTTTTGCACCTTATTCTATTGTAATAAGGCGAAAAGTGTACACATATATTTGACGTCGTCTATGCATCTATGGAAAAATTACTTAAGCAGCGTCTATATCCTAGAGGTGCGGCACTTACGCACGTCTCGTACGAATCGTAAGGGCGATACGGAAGCGACAGCTACTCGTACGACAAGTAACTTAAGAGGAAAAAAAAGGTTGAGATAATTGAGAAATAGGTATTTGTAAAATGTGTTGCTGTCGCGCCAACCTCAAGCCTCCCCCCGTAGAGCGCGATAGAGACAATTGCAGCTTGGACCGAAAATACCTATTAAAAGAACATAAAATCAACGTTTCGTAGTCCCCTGATTTCTTCTCCAAAACTTGACCTATTTAACTATTTTATTAAATATCAAAGAAAGGCTTTGGCCGCGTTCCTATGTTTTCCTTTTTTTAAATAATCTAGTCAACATTGTTTTCTGGATGTTTGAACACAGCGGAAAATTTGGCATTGTTGTTAGGTTTTTGAAGCTTAATATCTCTTTTCAGAATAAATTTATGAAAAAAAGGAAAACATAGGAACATATCAATAGTAGCCATAGATTTGTGTAAAAAAAATATTGCTCTACTGCCATTATCCAGGGAGAATACAGGGGACTACGTTTCTATGGAAAAACGGCCGTTGTGTTTCCTCTTAATTATTGGGCAAGCAACTTCATTAGCTCCTCAACAGTCGTTGAACATAGTAATAAATGTTAAAATTTTATTTTGGTTACTTGAATACTACTACCTACCGAACTGATATCGAAGATAAAATCATACGAAAAAACAATGAGTACATCACTTAATCCTATAGGTATATATGTATTTACTTCCGGGTGGAAACTTTGTGGGATTCTTGAATAAAACATTTAAGTTATGTTATAACTTTTAAAATTAAATAAACGAACATAACGCTATTATAAATTAATGTTTGTAAAACCGTAGTTTTCTTGGAGTAACAAGTGACCAGGAAAATCTATTGGTCAATTTAAAGCGTAAAATACGGTAGTTCGGGATGGAGAGAGTATGGTTGAACATGTCATGCATCTGGGTGAATTCCCAACCGCTATTATCGACCATTCAAAATTGCTTCCCGCATAAGGGGCTATGTCATGCGTTTTGTAAATCTGCCGACTACTGAAAATGCGCATCGAGATGATGGTTTTGAAAATTGAAAACAATGTGGTCGGTCTTAACTTCTTCAACTTAATGGACTGCTTTGTTTGTCTTATTCACAGACGTTTATTACGATCGATTATTACGACGTTGCGATCTGAATAGTGTTTCTGCGAAAATGCCGATTGAATGAGTTTCCACTGAAATATGATTTAAAATTGGCGACGCGCTTAAAAGAAGCCTCGGGCGACCAGAGGGCTGGCCACTATTTCGCACAGCGTATTAGTATCGCTATACAGCGAGGAAATACGGCCAGCCTTCTGGGCACCTTGCCCGTTGACGGCGATTAATGCCAATTTTTTTAACTAGTTTTATTGTTTGTTATTATTATTCTAATGTTATTTTTTAATAAAGAATTTTGTAATGTTTGCAAATATAATATAAATAACAAGATATTGCTTCAGGTTTCAGCAGTTACTATAATATACTCATTAAATAAACGTTTTATTTTAGGGTCAATTTTTGAACAAGACGTTTTTTCGACATTTGTATGGTTTTTTTTATTTTTTGTAATATTAGATTCGTACCGACAGCGAGAGGTAGGGTTTTTAAAAAGAAAAAATATGGTGCATGAGGCACCACTGTGCTTCTAATGGTTAGCTAGATATTGTTCCCTAAAAATCACCGTGCCATACCAATGTCGTCAGCGCCATACAAATGTCGACAGCGCTATACAAAAGTCGATATAATGCCATACAAATGTCGATTCTGCCATATAAATGTCGATAGCGCCATAAAAATGTCGACGAGTGCCATCAAAATGAGGATTTTGCCATAAAATTGTTGAAACAGCTTAACATATTTGTACAATAAAAAAACTCACTATTTCGATATAGTATCTCCGGTTTATGGTTTATGATGGTCGTTATATTGTACTATTACTTATTCTGTGATTATATTCCAAAATATTAAAAATCACTTAGATTTTGTTTTGAATCGACATGTGTCAACGTTCGACATTTGTATGGCCAAAAAAGCCGTACAAATGTCGCCATACAAATGTCAACATGAATGTTTTTTGGCGATCCTTCGTACACTATTAATTGAATTCACTAATTAGTTAAACACGAAACTCTTACCCCATATTGCTAACCTTTGTTATGAAAGACACATTTTTATTTCAATCGTATATTAATAAATTAACGCCCATACAAATGTCGTGATAGCCGTACCAAAATACATCGTATCAAGAAAACCTGTTTCCTCCTTCGAAAATACCAGCTCTGCGTCCACTCCCGTTGCTGGTTTAAGCCCAACTAACCTGTCTATCGTATCGTAAAGTAAATGTAACGGTGGGATAATAAAAAAACAGATTTTAAGGGTTTTGAGCTTGAGTCCTAATAAATGGGTCGCGCGTGGGACAACTACAAAAATACTTCACTGGTTTTAATTATTCACGCATTAAATTTGCAAGATATATTAATGAATACGCTAATAAATTTTCTTTATAACAGTACAAGTTGTTTATTTATACGTTGCCGTAGTCTAAAGTTATGAATTTTTGTTTGAGCAAAACCGCAAGTGGGACACGCAAAAAAGCGGTAAATTTCGCTGTTTTACGATTTGAAATACATTTTTTCTCAGAATCAATGAATGTTTAAGGTATTTTTATATATATTTTAAGAACTTTATAACACACGGAATACAAATATATATGAATCAATACTCCATGTTAATCAGACTTGAAATTATGGCCGTGGGACAGCAAAAACAGCTCGTTTGAAAATTGACCCTTTAAACTCATTCTGTCGCGTATATGTTAAATTATTCTTGTTCCATATATTATGCATAAAAGTCCTCCAGTTATACCATACTCTTAGAGTTACAAGCATATAAGCACACAACAAAACTACACCCGTCTTATCAAAATCCCGTCTAAATAGCAAACTCCAACGGACAATAGCCATTCGAAATTTGAAATATATGTCGGCGTTCCATCCAGTTCCGGTCGAGTTTGAATCCGTCCAAGTTGGACTTCCGGCGGAAGCGGGCGGCGGCTGAAGAATTAAGTGGCGATAGTAATTCTAATGTGGGTAGATTTAGATTGACCTACATTAAATAGGGTATTATTTAACATGCGATGTTGACGTGTGATTTTGAGGGGATTATTAAGCGTAAACAAAGAAGCGTGGTGTCGGGTTAGAATTTCACCGCCCCCTTTTTTCCCGTGGGTGTAGTAAAAGTTGACTAAGGCAGCAGGGTTGAAGTGTATTGTACGCAATTGGCTAGCAATCTATCACTGCGATATCACATTTTTTCAATCTTTATACCCACATTTATGCTAAAAGTGGCACTGGAACATCAGTTTCATGTGCATCTCTTTAGGGAATAAAGGCACGAATCTATTAATGAACCAATGAAATAAAAACTTTCTTCTTCGGGCTTCAGGCTCGACCGTGGTGAACTATGCGTGGGAAAGAGAAAAAGGAGCGCAGCGTCTCGCTCCTACGCATGGCCCACCGCTGCCGCTGTCGCTTGAAGCCATGGCAGATACGTTGCTATTTTTAACCCCCGACGCAAAGAGAGGGGTGTTATAAGTTAACATGTCTGTGTGTCTGGTTGTGGTATCGTAGCTCTCAAACTGATGAACTGATTTTCGTTAAGTTTGCATTGTGTCATAGATAATTTT
The DNA here is from genome assembly GCA_945867215.1 of Epinotia demarniana. NCBI lineage: Eukaryota > Metazoa > Arthropoda > Insecta > Lepidoptera > Tortricidae > Epinotia > Epinotia demarniana. The sequence goes on from OX244275.1 coordinate 17,748,262, forward strand.
ATCCCAAATGTTCTTAGCCATGTATCATGAAAATATGTTCACCCGTTTTTGAGATATTGGACTTTGAAATACAAATGTCCGGGGTTTCTTATATTTTCTTAGTTGTAGTTCTGCATTTCTTTATTACGAGGACAGCAATATAGTATTTTTCACAATCGTGTTATAATAGAGAGCTTTTTAGTCGAGTACCGTTGCTGAGTGGCCTAAGTAAGGTACGAGATTAAAAAGCTTGATTATGACACTATTGTGAACAATACTTTTTCTACGAGTCAACTGAACTAATTAAACAAACTTGGTATCTATTGAAAACGAAGTGCAACCAACGACTTTTTCATTTTTGTGCGTTGATGTCTATTTACCTTTTGACTTTCTCATGACGGCGTCCTATTGGTCAAATACATTATAGTTCAGTAAAGGCGCCACGTGATTGGTCAATTTCATTTTAGTTGTGTCAACAGTTATGAAATGTTGAGTTGGGATGGGACCTCCATAGTAAAAAGTACGTGATTTAAGTTTGGTGTACGAAGTCTTACTTCAAACAGGTCGACGAGTATAAAAATAATAATAATAATATAAAAAACCACTATCATGACGAATATACTTCTGCTTTTCTTTATCATGAGGACTTAAAAGTGGTTAAAATAACCTCATTAAAAACCGCTGACACAACAAATATTGCTAAGAACCGTGTCTAAGTCTAAGTTTTGGTTAAAAATTGGTCCGTTTAGGATCTACGATGCTAGACATATATACACAGATGCACATGTTAAAATTGTTTAACATTGACGACCGCTTTAGTCTAGTTGGTAGTGACCCTGCCTACGAAGCAAGAGGTCCTGGGTTCGAATCCCGGTAAGGGTGTTTATGCGTGTGATGACCTTGAATATTTGTTACCAAGTCATAGATGTTTCTATGAATCTATTCTTTAGGGTGAAACCTAAGTCGTAAACAGAATTGTTTGTTGCTATAATTAATTGCATGAACTCTAGAAGCAAACAATTAAACTTTATTGCTAATAATTTTAAATAGCATAAACCTTATGGTCGACCTATGCGACAAGACATGGTCTGTAGCTTCAAGTGACAGTTAAACGTAATGAGACTCGGTAAATTTAATCATTTTTTGAAATCAATGAATTAAGAAACAACGTTTACATATCTTTGCCTATTGTCACGTCCACATGTCTAAACTAAAGTTAAATAGTAAGAAACCCCTAATTTTTTTAACGACTTAGGATTCACCCTTGTGTATACAAGTATGTTTATCTAAGTTTAGTAACCATAAAACAAGCTTTGCTAGATACAGTAACACTTTAATTACAATTTATTTTCTAAAGTAGGTATATACAAGATGATAAGTATGACATTAACTTAATTAAATTAAAGCTAAGTTAAATCTAAAAAAAGCCCTCGAGGCATTGTACCGAGGATGCTGGCAGCATTTCCTCGCTGAATTGCAATGCTGATGCGTTGCGCGAGAAAGCCGCCAGCTCTTCGGTCACCAGTTACGTCAAATAGACGTTTCGCGATTTGCGCAAATAGCTTTTGCGCACTGGGACCCCATGGACCGAGGGTCTCGACGCCAAAAGGTACAAAGTTGTACTCTCTGCCGAGGCCTCTAAGCTTTGCTTAGTTTGGGATTAGGTCGATTTGTGTAAGACTATTATTTTTACAGTACATATGGTGCTACTTTCCCGCACTAGTGCGAAAAAGAGCACTTTTCGTGCATATGTCAAAACTTTAAAGAGCCATATGTACAGTAAAACGTACGATACACGTGCGAATAGGTAATTCGCAACTCGTGTCGATTTAAAACACACTTCGGTCGTGTTTTAATTTATCACCACTCGTTGCGAATTACCTATTTTCGGCATTTGAATCGTAAATAACTATATTATGCTTTATTTATTTATTTCTCACACCCCTAGTTTACGAGAGAAATAATGAAAAGTAGCACATGATGAATCGAGATTGTACGGAATTGCAAATAGAAAGTCAACTTCAGTGTAATAATTAGGAATGTAAAGAATGACGAATGTTGAAAAAAGTTAATGTGGAGAATTGATGAAAGCACTCGCACTTGGTTTGTTTTTTTACTGTTTTTTTTTGCATAATGATTTCTGCTATCGACTGCCCTGCCAGCAACTACGATTCGAATCTAATATACCTACAACACATCAGTAGCACTGGTAGTGCCAGACATGGCATGGCATGGCATGGCTGTCGAATACACACATTTATTTATTTATTTATTTAATTAGGCTCACAAAACAAGTTAAAGTCTATAGAATCATACAAATTCGGGGGGATGTTCGGATCTGGACTATAACTCAAAATATGTGTGCACAGAAAGAGTAATTTAACATAAAATACATTTTTATACGGTTGGTGTTAACTATTTAATCATCTAATATGAAGAATGTGAAACAATGGGATTGATATAATTTTTGGGTGAGATTATTGAGCGTCATAAAATATTTTACTAATACTGTTCTTAAATTTAGCCATGTTATCAATACGTTACTTTGCTCGAGAGCGAGTAAACGCGCTTCGAATAGATTTCGACTGTCGAAAATTCGAGGTGTCAACTTCGTAACTAACCGCGATCCAGGTTGAAGTTACGAATAATCAATATCGTCTCACCTATTCCTTAATCTGACCTTAACAAAACAATCCCAAATTCAACAATTTATCTCCAAGGAAATGGAGTAGTCATCTAAGGTCTAAACTAATAAATCTCCGACACACAGCCTTCTAGTCCAGATAATGTATTTCTGTTCGGACGCTACACTTACTTTGGCAATTTGCGGGAACCTTTGTGCCCTTAAGATATCTCGTCTGACTGTTGTGGGTGGTGTGGGTTGGTTTGGAGTTGTGTGGGTGTGACTCTGACATTTTGGTGTGACAGATTTTATGGACATTAGAATGAGAGAGTCATTGAAATCTATGCCCATTGTAACGGAACGGACATACTCGTCGGTGTGTTTCTGTATAAATAAAGCAACCAACTACATCATCATTGATGTAAAAAAGAGAGAGAGGATGACAAGTTTTATTTCACGCCAAAAGTTGGGGAATTGAGTTAATAAGTAAGGGGGAAAAGGAAATCAATAATTAGGCTAGCATTTAATAGTGTAGTTAGTCAGTATCAAAACATTACTTCATTTAAAGAACATTGTATGGGTTTATTCCACGTAATGACAGTGGTTACAAGGGTTTATAAGAGTTCCATGTAAACTAGAATTATAATAGTCATTCAATATACTATGGGAAAAGTAATATTTCTACCCTGGCAATATTTGTCTTTCTGGAAGCGTAGGGCGACCATACGGATTTCAATCTTAATAGCTAGAGCGTTAGGAGCTAAATTAAATGGGCGATACGACCATTGTCGGGGAGTGGGATAGATGAAATCACGTGTTTATTGCAAACCAAGTATTGGCGCGTGAATACGTACAACTGATTTTCGACCTTATTACCAAAGAGTTTAAGTGTTTCAAAGATAATGATGATATTATTATCAATCAATCAATTGAGCAATTATTTATTCTGCAAATGGGGCCACGGAGGCATTTTTATATGTCAAACGGTAAATTACAATAAAATGACAATAATCGTACCTTATAATAGTTATAATCATTTTCAATGTGTAGATTAAGGACTGATATAAACGGTTAACAAAATCGGTGGTGTCTGAGAATGGCGGGTATCAAGGTGCATGCGGGAGAAGTATTCGGGATATTCGATGGATTCAATTCTCATCGTTCGGACTGACAGTGTCTCTGGTTGTAGGCTGGGAATTTATTGGTGTGTGCTTTAATTATTGTAGTGAATGGCTCGTCGTTGCGAGGAAACACTCTTCGTAATTATGAGTCATTTACAGTTCTTAAAATTATAGTGATATGTAAATTCAAAAGTGGTGTTAGGGCCTACGTTATATTAACCTTATCGGATATATTCTGTGAGGTTTATATAGCTAAATCAAACATGTCTAATTCTCAGGAGCGGCTACGCGCTGAATTTGGACATGGATGACAAATGGTTTCGGAACTCGATCAGGGCTGTATATACCTTTTCGGATACTATCTGTGAGGTTTATATAGTTTAATCAAGCGTGTTTAATGCCAGGCGGTCCAATCCCTGGAATTGTACATGTTTGTAAGATTGTTTTCGAGACTTAGTTGGGGTTAATTATTACTACCTAATCAACCGGAACACTGTCCAGGTTTACAGTATATCTGAGGGGTCACGCTAGCGTATAACGGTGTCAATTAGCGTGATCCAGAGTCCTTTGCTACCAGATTTGAGGTGTGATCTGGCGTCTACCTTTTTTATTAACACAGGAGACGAAACCTCTTAACCGGGGCCCTCACGTCTCTCAAAACAACTGACGGTGGAAACGTGGCTTGAGCATTCATGTGCAATAAGCATAGGAGGATATCTCCGCTCGTGGAAACCGATCGGTTGCTTGAGGGGTCGTTCAGTGTTAAATATATTTATATATCAACATACCGTATGTCCAGTTAGTGCATCTTACTCGCTGTAATCCCTCTAGCCTTCGGGCGCAGCGAGGGGAGATGAATTACACAGGCTGCTAGAGGGTTGTCATCTCAGTTTCGCCGACTGAACTAATTACAGCTTCAATAGGGATACATTCTTGCTTCTGAACTAAGGTATGGTTCCAGGAGTAAGCAGAATAGGGACTGTGGGGTAGACGTTAGGGATAAATTCACGCGTTATGGGATGATAGGTTTATAACTATATTTACTACAACGAAAGATACTCCAATAACTTGTTTTGATTAGCTAAAACTAGTCATTATTCCGAATGGTTTTCATGAAGACTACATTGTAAGGATAGCTGACGTTACTTCAATAATAATAATTAATCTAAATGAATGTCTAGTTTCTGTGAAATGCATGTGAGGTATTGTAACGGTGTGGCATTTATCAACCATCATAGTAAGGTAACGTTTCTATTCATAACATTGAGATATCAGGGTTGCTTCAGAAAGATGAAATAACTCTGGTTTTGATGACAGGCAGAGCAGTTCATCAAATCCATTTAAAGTATCTTAATATTATGAGTAGATATTCTCCACTCAAGGCAATTTATTGTTGTGAGTGGACTCTCTTCATTTATGGTACGCTTTAGGACAAATATTTCACATGTAAGGTACGGTTTGCATTGGTATTACTCCAATAGCCATAGGTATAGAATGGTCTAGGTATATATTGGCCATATGTGTTGTAAATACAACAATTATTAACACTAAAAGATGTCAGTCGAGTTTGTCTCGGTGTATCTTCTCGAAACTGACCGCTAGGTTGGAGACACTGGTAGATTCATTCTCAGAGTCTTAAACTCATAGGTAGCTAGGAAGGTAACTTGGATAGGACGCTCTTTCCCCATCCTAGACTTGAGAAGTAGCATGTGTGAGTACAAGAAGTCCACACAACCCGTCGATAGTGCTTTTGTTCCAAAAAACCAAGTATTTAGGACAAGCGACTAGTTTACTTAAGGTTCAAATAAATAATCTTAATTAATGTTTTATAAAAGCTACTTCCAAGTCCAACCGAGCGTGTAATAAGTGCTAGGGGATTTTCTACCCAAAAATAAAAATATTTATAATTATAAAATAGCGGTTATAATCTTAATTTAACTAATACTTAACGTATAATTATAAGATACCTACAGCAAATGATTTATTCTTCCAAACCTTAGGACTTCATTAACATTAAAAATAGGAGATTAGTAGCTGAAAGTAGCGTTCAGATAGGTTCATTTATTGCGCGGATAGACTAGATTTAATTTAATGATGAAGAGTCCAAAACCTGTCAAGCTTTCATAAAAGGACAAGGGTTATTACGGTACACAACACTTCAGGGTTCTACCACTAGATGATCACATTTGGCCAAATCTTCAGGTATTCGTAATAAAAGCAAGCAACAAGAGTAGGTTTATTAAATAAGTAAATAGAGGGCAAGCTACAATAGGGGTTAGTGTTAGAACTTATGATAACTTGATCAGCTTTTTGTGGGAGTAATTTATTCAGTATTTCCGAGCTTCGGCGTGGAGCTCCTTCAGTAGGCTTTAGTTTTCATAGTGTTTTCGTGTCGGAGTAGTTGGGGTTTCGCTTCAATCCGGGGGGGACGATAGTTGAGTTGTTACACCATCTTTCAGAAGCGTCCTTCATCGCGTTACACACGAATCACGATGGTGAAATGGTGTTTTGATTATGGTATGCTATAGTGAGATCTAAGTAAGCAATAGGAAACACAAAAAAACATGCTAAATCTTTTCTTGGTCGTCATAAATAAAGGAACACAATCAAGCAGACTCCCGCCTTTTTTGTAGACCGACTGAAGGCGAAGCTGTGTGAGGACGCGTTCTATTCAATTGACGAATTATTTCATGTCCGAGAAGTGACATAACTTTTAGTACGACATGATAATCATAATCCTTATAACTTGACATAATATTAATGTCAAATTCGTAGGTTAAGTTTTGATAGTATGTAAAAACAAATATTTTATGAATAAAAAATTGAATGTAATTGAATTGAAGCATCTCAAAGCATCGTTCGGCAAGTGAAAAAGGATCTTTTATTAATCTTTTTAACCAAGTTGGTTGGATAAATTCTTAAAACAAGAAGACGTTGGAAGTTGGAAGACGCCTTGTTTCAACCAAATAAATACTGAAAAAATGTTAATGTAGGTATACAGTTTTTTTAAATTGCTGTATTATCTTACGTTTAGTTTCTGACCTTAGTTTCAGACGTACAACATTACATGAAATATACGTACCTATTTAATTATGTCATTACATTCGTAAGGGCCTATCAAATTAACCTACATTTCCATAAACTCATCTGTAGAACATAGCACTTGACCATCTAAACTTAGAACATAAACGGAAATTAAACTTATTAATTTAAAAGTCCCAATCCTTGACACCTTAATGCCTAATAGTAGAAAGCTTTTGTTTTGACATTATTTGTAAGTGTGATAAGGCCAGTGTCGAGGGACGTTTATATTAAACTCGAGTTGTATCACCTCTATAGCACTCCCTAAAACCGAGTTATCATTCCGTTACGTGATATATCCCCGTCTTCAGGAAGGGCTAAGGTCCGCCCGTTTACAAATCACAAACACTGACCACCCTCCCTAATGAAACTCCTCTGAAATATGGCCAGGATTTAAACGTTTAATTGTCTCGCCGACTTAAAAGTTGGGGTAGTTTCGATTTGTCAACGTGCTTGCTTGGCAGTTAGATAACAAGTGAGTTACATCGATTTTATTTATTAGCTAAGTGACCCGGTGAAATGGCCGTAAAAAAAGCTTTTTTTTCCTAAACTTTCGGGACAGAGACAAATCGAACGAATCAAAGTTTCTTAAAATCGGTCCCGACTGGACTTCTTTTAAACTGTGTAATAAGCTCGTCCTTTTATTTATTTACAGAAAATAGATTTAGAAAAACTAATAATTCAATTGGTTTTCTACCGTAAACTTAAGGGGGTTCGATCGCCATACAAAACGTCCCTCAACATTCGCAGGCCAATGACGTGATATTTCAAGAATCCCATGTACCAATCTTTCACAAATCGGACTGGAATAATTTGAGAAACTCGTTTGTCACGACGTGATACTTTGCGAAAACGATTATTCTCAAATTATTCTGCTTTATACAAGTTTATTCTAGGAAAGGGGGAATTTTGCGCAAATGGGAAGCCAATTTATGAAAGGTTGTTACATAAGTTTCTTCAAATATCACGCCGTTAGCCTGCGAATGTCAAAAGACGCTTTGTATGGCGATCGAACCCCCTAACACATAGTTTCAGTTTCTTTAGTGGTGTATACGAGTATCAGTCGAAAGAGTCATACTTAATTATACTAAACTGAGCCAATATCAACACTAGACCAGAACATCGTACAAAACTAAATTTCACACAATCCTTCCACAAAATATCTAACGAAATCCAAGTAAGCTAACCCTCACACCAACTCGTGCGCAGGTTTAACATTAAATATATGTTTTACCACCTTATAAAGATTGCGTCCGAGATGCGCCCGCGGCTGGCCGCACGAACACTCGTATCGTACGACAGTCCTGGTTAGACCCGGAGCTGGTGCCTATTTGAGTTTATTTAATGACATCATGTCACTTTGGCACTCTTTGGGGGAAGCCTATGTCCAGCAGACGTCTTTCGGCTGATATGATGATGGTGATGATGAATGACATCTTGCTATCCGTTCTTAGCAAGATTATTTAATGAGAAGATTATATCATTAAATGAACTCTACATAACATTCATTCATAGATTTAGCCTTTAATCACAAAAGGGATAGGCAGAGCACATCAAACTTATGTTCCAGTGGCACGCACCATGTCATTGAATTACCAAACTACACGTTAGTTCTGAGCTATTTGAGTGATATCGCCCGAAGGCAACAAGACAATAATAATATTTTACTAATCAAAACTGGGGCCGTAGACAAGGTTACAATCGACAAGCGCTAACGCCAATAGAAAATAATAAAATCTATGGGAATGACAGATGCCGACGAAACACTTTTCGTTAACATCTGTCATTACCATACATTTTATTCGTTTTCTATTGGCGTTGGCGCTTGTCGCCTGTAACCTTGTCTAGGCCCCCTGAAAGGAAAACTCTAGCGAATACATAACTCACTTTCCCTGCAATTCTGAGACAGGCCGAAAGATAAAACGTTGTGGAAGCAGCTTGTAAAGACCTTTCAGCAATGGAGCATACGACGAAAAAGAGAGAATTGTAATCTCAAGATGTATTTTGAGATCCGAATACTGAGGACAGCATTTCACACCAACGATCTATTCTTGGAGAAAGGAGAAATCGGCGTCTCTCTTTTACTGCGCAGTCTTTGGTCATACGGAGAATACTCGATTAGGCCATTCGGCTATTAGTACAGGTTACGGTCAGACAAGTTGAGGACGAGACCACGTGGAACTGTGAGAGAGAAGAATTTAAGGCCGCATGGAACACAAAAACACCAGTCGTGAGGTGGGTGGCCAAGCTCGTCATGCACAACATGAAGGCCAGGGTCATCTAAAGCCTATAAAGACAGCCGAGAATGACATATTGTTATAATTGCAGGAAAGATAGAAAGGAGAAGAACCAGGGAAAGACCGTGACGTGCGTTTATGGATCAAGCCAACGAGGTCAATGTAATGGTTGTATTAGGAGCTTAGAACATTAGCAGAATCTCATTCAAGATTCGTCACAGAAGAGTACGAGTATTGTATCTAGTGTAATGTAATATAATATTATTGAATCCATCTCCCGAGTTATGCAACGCACGCGCTTGTCCGTGTGTGCCGTATGGTGTGATGGCCGCGTGACTGCGAAGAATGTATATTGGAGCCGCTTTGAGGGGTTTTGACAAGCTAGGGCTACTCCAGACTATAGCAATCATTTCTTGCCAGATTTTATAGTCACGTCCAGCTTAAACGACTTAAGCTGGCTATTCACAACCATTCCAAGAAGGCGAATGGAGTCGTGCCCGAAATCCATGTCCATGAATAACTGTGGCGCTAGTTGGGCGTAGCCCGTTGGACATCCAAATGGATGGAAAGCCAACGCGACGTTACCAACACGCTTAATAAAAGATGATTGTGAGTGTCAACCTTGGAACACACTAAGTCACGGCGCCATTGCTATGCCAATTGGAGTCGTTGGGTTAAAAACTATTTCTCTTGTATATAGAATGATTAGAATGGATTTTCTGAATGGATATAATTATTTATGCATTCCCGCGGGTTTGACACGTACAGCTAAATATAATTGAAAAATATTAATATGTTTCGCCTTGCTTGCCTTTTATGTTATGTTTCCGTATCAATTTTACAAAAAACGCAAGCTATTCAAACAATATATATATAGATATTGACAAAGTAATTTAATTTTTGGACATTCGATTTATATAATATTACTGATGATATTTGCACAGCTGCATGTAGGTTAAATACGCATGAACTGTAAATAATATGTATACGAGAAAAAAGCAAATTCAAAATGTTTATTCTAGGTATCGCTATGTTTTGCCGTTCGTATGTTTGAATAACAATTCAAATAATTTCTCGCTTAAATTCAAGTATCGCTTATATATTCACCGACGGAATAATATGCTTTGTCTACCAGGAATTTATACAGTCCCTCTTTGAAGTCTGGTAGGTCATCTAGTCTTATTATATTTTTTGGTATACATTTTTAGTGTCATTCTAAAAATACTTTTGCAAGGAAGAGCAGTTTTGAATGGCCCTGTATACATTTTATCCTTCTGCCTGCCAGTTTTCAGCTTTTAGCTGTCTGTTAAAAGCGGAAAATTGGCTAATGTTGCCTTAGACATAATATATTCCTACCTAGTATATAGGCATGGAAGCGTTAATATGTTGAGCTTAATGAAACGGGTTCTACAAGTTTATGTTGGTGCCATTCAACATACCGATCGTAAACATTTTTTTGTGCCCTGAATGCCATTTAATAGACTGTGGAATTACCCCAAAATATCACGCCATATCTCAACCTTGAAGTTACATGAGCATGATATGCAGTTAATATTGATGACTCGTTCACTCTTTTGCTAAGTAATATAATACATCCGAAAATCTGGCAATATCATTATTCCATGTCAACATACTAAATGTAATCCAAAAAATTTTAAATGTCAGTTTCATCAATTTTATGTTCTCTATCAAAACTCTATGCCTACCATTTCAATATTATACCAAACCAAACCCTCGGAAAAACCCTTTGATAGATACATCCTTACCCAGCTTTAACACTTTAATGCGAGCACACAATCAGATATTTGTTTTAAATTATGGTAATAAAATGTCTGTGAGAGTCACGGCGCATGCGCACTCGGATGAGCGAATTCAAAAACAACTATAACCACCACCTATATCACTTCTATATGTGACTGAATTTTCAACCCTAAAGTTTACTCATCAAGGTTGGGATTTGAGAATGGTGGGCGGGTAAGATATGAGGTTGTGAGAGTTGTCGTTTGAATTGGATCTTTAAGGGATAGCGCACGGGTTACTATTATTAACGAGTTCTTGTTTTACCGTGTAAAGTGGTTACATTTTACTGTCATTTTGTGCTTGTAAAACATTTTTTATGGTAGTAATGGGTAGCCAATTTGCAAAGGCTCGACAATTTTAGATGAGAAAATATGCTAACTCAGTTTGCTGTTTACTTACCACTTTTTTAACTTTTAAATTTTTGAACTGCCTTTCGTGGAAGGCATAATTTTCTGAACCCCTTTGCCTTTCGTTTACTCATACAACTGTTGCAAATGGAAGACATAATTTTCTGAACCCCTTTGCCTTTCGTATACAGATATGTAGTTACAACTGATACAAATGTAAGGCATAATTTTCTGAACCCCTTTGCTTTCGTTTACTCATACAACTCATGCAAATGGAAGAAATAATTTTCTGAACCCCTTTGCCTTTCGTTTACAGATATGTAGTTACAACTGATACAAATGGAAGGCATAATTTTCTGAACCCCTTTGCCTTTCGTTTACTCATACAACTGATGCAAATGGAAGACATAATTTTCTTCCACAACATACATACAACGTGGTAATAAAATAACGCAAAATCTGAAAACAGTTTGTTCAGAATTTTGTTTTTACGAGTTTTTTTTACCTTTGCATGGAGCGTTGGCGTACAGGCGACCTGCTCCATACAAATAAAAAAATAAATCGCGTCAATACAAAATCCTATTTTTTTCACATTCCAGTCTCGATTCTGAACAATCTGTTTTCAGGTTTTGCCTTATTTCATTAACACGTTATTGTACAGATAAATTAAACCGGTGTGAAGTTAGCGGCCTAAAGTTAGCGGCCTATGATAACCCGAACAAATTAAGATGTCTAAATTACAAATCATTTCAATTTATTTAATACTTACAATCACAGTCTCAAACAAAAAATTATACCGAATAATGATCTCTCTGCCCCAAAACGGAGCTCTTGATAGATTTCATCGACCGAGCGAGCGAAGCGAACGAAGTTCTCTGCTTCAGCTTTAGGCCAAAATTATTTCGTATATCCGACTGTCCAGCTATTCTCCCCTGCAGGTTCCATTTCTCAACAGTTTCTTGTAAAATTTTGTGAGCAGGTTTGATAATTAGCAGTATTTGGCAATTCAGTTCATCTTTTTATGTTATGCCTGCAATTTCTACAGCTCACAGATCCACAAGTATAACAACATGATCTAATCATAAATCTGTCAAAACTTTCGCGAATCTAACCGACAATCCACAAGTTTCGGTTATAATAGAATGGGCAATACACTGGATTCACAGAACACCAGCGCCGTTGGTACCTACTGCTGCGTCAACTGCATTGCTGAGTGGAGACCTTTTCGGTAGCACATCCCTATTTGTTAATTCTTAAGGTGCATTATGTGAATGTATGTTTAATGCCGTGTTATCCGAATACATTTATATTCTATTCTAATAAACTATATTACCCAGCATGTAGATAGCTGCGCGGTGGCCATAACGAATAGTTGACGGTGAGAGAGACGTGCATCTGATATAGAAAATTGTTTTCTAATATAGAAAAATCACTTTCTCAAACAAGAAAGTACATCGAATCATACTCTATTTGCCCCAAAACGATGTGACAGATATTATGCTAAATATGATCAAATGATGAATCTTCTGCCAAAAGTTACGACTAACGGACAACTCTGAAGTTTCGGGTATAGAATGGTCATTAAACTAATCATAGATTACCCAGCATGTAGATAGCTGCGCGGCGCGGATGACGTATAGCTGGCGGAGAGGGAAATGCAGCGATAAGCCGAGCGGACTTTGTGATGTCTACTGTCCGCGCGTCTCCGCTTGCGACAGACTAACGTGGATCAACTGAAACTTATTATAAAATAGACTATTACTGCGGGCGTATAATGTTTGTCTTTTTATCACTAATACACGCAATTTTTTTCTTGCAGTTTTTTTTGTTATTAGTCGCTATCGAGACTTTATATGGACGGTACCTGGGAGACTATTATATTTTTCCACATGTACCAAGTATTTAGTCCTTAAATAAGTTGTGGATGAGGTTTTAAAATGAACGATGAAACACACACATATCCGATATGTTCCTATGAACATAGTAGTAGGTATTATCACATCTTATAAGATGACCGGGGAACATATCGTATATGTGTGTGTTTCATCTTTCTTTTTTAAAACCTCATCCAGAACTTATTTAACTACTAAATACTTGGTACATCTGGAAAAATATTGAACTGTATTGTAATTTAGATAATACGTGCATAAACTATTTGTTAAAACAATTCTACGTATAATTGATCTTAACTAAAGGCACTGCACCAATGTTTTAAATGGCTATGTTCTCACCAGGGCCAGGAATCAGAAACGCGGTTTTGATGAATTGTGATGATTTGTGAATCGTTTTGGTTCATGCACTCCTTAACATTTGCGCATAGTAATCAAACTGAAAATTGAGAATTAAATTAACCCAAGTTAAATTAAAAAAATTATAATTAAAAGGCCGCACCCACACTAATCCCACGTCCACCTACGAGCAAATCAGAACAAGCTAGGACCGCATTGTTGCAGATTTAGAGCGGTAGACATCTCCAAACTAAGTCGAGCCCACGTATTAATATATTCCATCGATTCCAGACGATGTATCGATGGGAGATTATCGAGTTGTACGATCGTCGGCTTTGTAGGAATGTATCGATATCGAAAGTTGGGAGTTCGTGATATGCGCTTAGAATGGAATGGATAGTCATTTGAGTTTGTTGATGACTTATAACGATTGTCTTTTGTTTGATTGTTAGGGAAGTTTTGGGGATCCTTGTAATAATTTATTCCAATTTTAAAGCACGCTAAGATGCATCCTGGTTGAAATAATTTGAACGAACGTTATTGCTAATGTGACATTGTGCTTGCATTGTTACATGTTAGGCGAATGGATTAAATGCGCCTGAATCTGCATCTTAGGCAAAGTTAAAATGAAAAAAAAATACAAAAAAAAAAACATAGTGGCTATGGTTCCACACTAGGCTGGGCCTGTCCCATGAAAACCAAACAGTACATATTAACAATTACGCGGCTTAAACAAGAAGCAAGACGAGGTACGAACTTTTATGATACTTAACACTATTAAAAAAAAAAGATTAAAAACCTAAATAGCTAGTTAGATATAAAAGTAATTGGAAGAGTCTCCCAACACCTCAAGAGACTCTCACTAGATGGCTGGATCAAGGGTCAGATACAGAAGGCGGTACTCCTGGACACTCTAGGTTAGGTTTTAATTATGCATGTAAGTTTTATATTTTACTTTTTATATAATTATTGTAAAAAACCAGCGTAAGTGTAAGGCCTGAGTGGACGCCCCGCTCAGAGCGGGGCGTCGAGCGTTCAAATAAATTGCATTTGTTTTATATGGACGCTGCACGCCGCGCTCCGAGCGGGGCGTCCACTCAGGCCTTGCACTAAGACTAAATTAATATGTCATGTAGAGGGAGATTGATTCGACAACAATTGTCCCGGTAGTTGTTTCGCGAACGGTTTAATATCGAAGAGTCTCGATCGAAACCTTAAGAGACACTCGCTAGACGGCTCATGGATCAAATACAGGAGGCACTCCTGACAATGGCTCGGCCACATGCACCAGGAATTTCGGCTAGCGGGGGCGGTAGGAACAGGGATACATGTCCTCCTAGCCTTAGGAATGCTTTTTCTTCAATTGTATGAGAGTGTATGAGCTAGCCCTATTGATTTTAGTGTTCATTGTTTCGACTGCTTGAGACAGCTCCTGCAGGATTTAGCCGCGGTTTGCAGCGACGGCGGCAGCCGCAGCGGCGCACCACAGGTGGGAGCGGGATGCTGCGTTCTGATCTTTCCCTCACGCGTATGCACTGCCGCCGCTCAATGTTGCCAAGCTAGAAATCTCAAATCAGCGCATCCACGGAAGCTCCGGAAACCAACCTAATCCTATAAAATGATTTCCCAATAACCTTTCTGAAACCTTTACATTTCGTTATACTGTTACCTCACCAGGGTTAGCCTTGTCTTAGTTGGACAGGGTTCTAAGTCCATTCGTAATGCAAGAGACTTAACCCCTTTTCCACTGGAGAATATAACTTTAATTAATATATAAATAGCACGAAAGGCGAGCGGACGGGTTAACGATAGGGTTAATTACCCATTAACACTAATTAAAGTAAAATACTCTTCTTAATAAGGTAATAAATAGATTAAACTATTTTGTACGCTCTCTTGTTAGCGCACGAGTAATATACACACATTGTAAGTCTAAAAAAACCACATGAATGCACTTCAGAAGTGACTGAGGTACTAATAAAAACCTTATATATTTAGGTGCATTAACGCCCGCTTAGAAAATTATAGGCAGAGCACATCCATACTAATTGCTAAAGTGTCTGTCTGTTTGTCTGTTACCTCTTCACGCTTAAACAGCTGAACCGATTTAGATGAAATTTGGTGAGCCTCGGGAAAGGACAGTGATAGGTGATGGTTTTTATCCCGGAAATCATCCCCTGAGGGGTTGAAGTGAGGGGTGAAAGTTCGTGTGAAGCTAAGATAGCAGAGCAGCAGAAGCTAGTTAAATATAACTTTTAGAGATAAGATCTAAAGAAGAAGGCTAAGAAATATATACATAATATAGATCTATTGGCTATATACATACTCCCAGAACATTGACTAATACAATATATATAACCATATTCAAATTTATTTATACCTTTCTAATATCATAAAATACAGGGACACAAATGAAAGTACTCAATAAAGAACCAGCTCTGAGACGTTTATCCCGTTTTGCATAACACCATCCGCGAACTAAATCAATACAAAGTAATACTTTCTTTAACTACAGTTTGCATAAACTTGCACCTTGTCAATGCTGTCATAATTCCAGTCCATGTACACTTATGCTACGTTTTGCCTTGACTAAAGGTTCAGATTTGCGCAACATCGGTTTTATAGCAGTGAAATTATCCTGGTTTCGAAATTTAAAATTACAAAATTAAAGATGTAGTTCAGATTTCAACCCTTTTAGATTTTACTCCTTAATATGACTGTGAATAAGGTCAGTTTTAGATAAACGTTAGTTCCGATAGCGGCAAAATTAAGTTTGTTTCTAAATCGGTCACCGTGTGGGGGCAGTATACGTTATAAATCAGACATGTATAAGTTGCAAACAGTTCAGACTTTATGAGTTTTCTCGAACTGACGAAAGTTGGTGAGTTTGGGAAGTCTTATATTACCTATAGCGTTATAAAACGCAAAAAGTTTGATGTGCGATTGCCTCATTTCAAATTGGAGTAGTTTTAAATAATCATTAAATTTTGATATAGTAGCACGTTCCTTGCGTTATTTCTTACCATTTGTTGTTTGGTCCATTAGCTACACAAAAAAAGAAATAAAAGTTACTTACAAGGAAACTTTTCAAAATAGGAGAGATAATGATCACCAAATGCGACCAAGGGGAAAGTGAAGAATACCGAATGAGTTTTAAAAAATCCAAGTTCAAAGTACACAAAGAAAGGTTATTGACACATATGTCCATGTTTATATGTCATATGTGTTAGTGGGGATGAACGGATTCAAATCGGGCATAAAAATAATCGCCTTTCTTTTAAACATTACAGTCTGCAGTTTACCTATATGTATATGGTGCTTCCATGCAAACATACAATATCTATTCTGTCATGCAAATTATAAGTCGTAGAGTTGTCTACATACAGTTATGGGTCCATCAGCAAAATTAAACCTTTGACTTTATACGACTGCGTCCACGGGAAATATAAAAAAAACATAGGATTTAAAACGAACATTAGGCAATCTTTGTCAGATAGATTTTTAGTCAGTTTTTCAGCAGTTAGGTACGTTAAATTAAATACATTTTTTATACAGAAACAAGTGACAAGTGCCTACAACATAGAACTAGAACCAACTTGATTTACCAAAGAACCAATCTTTATCCGAGCGCTGACCACGCCCATCAAATGACATTAATTATTACACACACATACACATGAACTAAATTGTCTATGTACAGAGTTACGTTCACTCAGTCCACCTCCTTGGCCCAATACGGACTGGTTATCATAAAATTTATCTATTTACTACATAGTCGACGTAGTGGATTATGGATAAGGTTATTAATAGAGAATTATAACCACTTTGGTAATTTACGCGACGGTATATTATATATGTATATGATTTAAGTGCTTTGCTGAGGTGACATTTTGCGGCTGTCATGTCATAGTGAGTTATAAATATATAATATATGAGGACGTTAATCTTTATCACTATACTTAATTATTTAGTATGGCATTATTGCTTTGTTAAAATGTATGTTAGCTGGGTCGATTTCGTTATTGTGTCCCATCAGATAGCAAATGTAAAAGTTTCGAAAAACAGCTGCATGTTATATACTGTAATACTCGTATTATGCTAAAGAGGAAAGCCTGGCCATGTGTAGTGGCATCACTTGGCTGGAGAAACATTAAAAACAAACTGGCACCGATCTTCTTTCATAACAATACCAATTTCGTTGGCTTCCACTACGGACGTATAGTTTTTTGAAAAATGATAATATTATAGTTTGCAGGTATGAGAAAAAAAGGTTAACGAGTAGGTAAGGTGTACGCGTACAAGAAAATATCAAATTTATATTTTGTGCAATGATATATTTCGGGAAAAACAGGCTATGTTCCCGGCAATATTACCCAAGGGAGTATTCCCGGGAGTACGGTAATAGCACATCAGTAAACAAGCCATAAAAACGTGCATCTTATTATTAGACTATAAGTAAATTATTTTCGAATCGAAACAACGGCAACAAATTAGATAAAGATGTTAATAGACATAATCAAAATCATTTTTCATATTACTACAAGGTACCTACCTACGGCCTAATCACAGACAAAAGAGACAAAGGCAAAATAGTTTGAGCTAAATTGTAACTGTGACCATCTTATTGTACACTATTTTATGAAAATAAATTACTTACTTACTAACAATTTTTTTTAAAGGTTTAAAGAAATACCAAAGCAAAATAAAACAATATTTTGACTTATTAATTCGGTTGCGTACAAGAATTCTGTCAAACAAATAGAAAAGTACGCTAACTTAATTTGCTTCTGGCTAAAAAAGTTTATTTGCAAAAGTATATTAATTGGATGGATTGGAGGGTATAAAGAGCCCAAGAATAATTAAAACGGGCAAGCAAAACTTTGTTATGTGACACTTCATGAAAAGCATACCTAATCACCCAACATCAACATACCTACCTACTATTGACCAAAATTCCATTTTTCAAATTTCGAACTCCGCCGTTCGAATTACAAAAAATGGAAGCTCCAATTAAAGAGGTCACAGATCAGTCGAGGCATGATACTGGCCTCATGCAAATCCGCTACCGAGCTACGCAACCCGTTATGCAGGGGCGGTGAACCTTTGCCGCAATAAAATTAAAAAAAAAGTTACGTAACGAGGATACGATGCATATTGATGTTTGAAGTGTGGATGTTTTATTCAATATTTTCTGAATGGACTAACGTTTGCCGCGTCTGCAGGACATTACGTATTGTGTTTCTTATTTGAGCCAGTGTCAAAAAAGACGTAATAATCATTATATTTTGTAATTTCAGACCTTAGAAATAGACGTTTAAACGTATAAAAAAATATGACAAATGAGAGTGCGTCCAAACTATTTATATGTTAAGTAAAAAGCACTAAGGCCTCGCATATTATTTAACTATAATTATTTTACGTTATAATTAGCGCTTCTTGAGGTAGGTATTGCTGAAAGTGATTTTGCAGACTTATCTACTTAGTAACCTCAGACCAAGAAAAAAAGACAGACGGAGCGTTACGAACAGTCAAGTGAAGCCAAACCACATACAAACAAAACCAAGCTACTTTAAGTTTAGCACACGCTCACGCACACATATACAAAGAAAATTGCACAAAACTCTTCAGCGCGTGTCGCAATGCTGTCAAGATCATTTATTTCGAGTTTTGTGCGATTTAATTTGTTAAGCGTGTGCTAAACTTACGGGGCTTGGTTAAAAACCGGTTGGCTTCACTAGAGTGTTCGTACCGCTCCGTCTGTATATTTTCTTGGTCTGAGCTTAGTAACCAGAATGAATTTTATAAATATTATAACTGATAGCATCAGCATTACATCCGCAATGTTAACGATTCATTACATTATATTGCTATGTCTCATTCTTATTTCAATAACCCAAACCAATGTTTGTACATAATAATAGCATGATACATAATCATAGCGTCATAGCTATTGAAGATCACAAATAATCATGGATCCTGTGTAAAATTCAACTACTACTATGTCCTATTTTTTCTATAAAAACCCTTTTTATTTGTTCAGTAAATATTGAAAACCCCTGACCGATCGACTAAGCGCTTGTAAAAACGTAATTATACACACGAATGCGCATGATTCACGTAATTTTTGAATACTGTAACAGTGACCAGATTTGCCACGCTAAAATCGCCTCAGCTGTCAAACCGACATAAGCTAAATCAATCCCTAATACAAACCTAATACATCCCAATTTTGATTGACAGGTTTCTAGCACAACGAATTTTAAAATTGGAACTAGTATAATGCAGAACGTGTTGATTGAGCGGGATCAAATATGAACCTTATTAGAAGTACTTATGGTTGGTTTTTGGGTGGCCATAAATGGTCAAGTAATGGTGGAAGATGATGGCTAAGTTGTGATGTGCAGATGCCGTGGGAACGACCAGGTTTGGGTAATTCTAAATACAAACGAGACGAGCCGACGCGATCGGTCCCAAGATATCGGTGTAAGTTTGCTCTGGCAAAATATAATGTAGTTCAGGCAGTGAAGAAATATGTACAATAGGGCTGTGAGTATAGCCTTTTTAGCCATAAAGGGCGGGTGTTTCAAATAATAGTGATTGAACAGTTCATGATTTTTGCGAGGCTGATTGCATATTTCTGCTAGTAGTAACCTACTGTTATATTATACTAGACAGTCTCAGAGAGATAATAGGTAAATAAAAAATACCAATTTGCATATTTTGAATTGGCTTGAATGAAAATATTGCAAAACTTACATTACAAAAAACTTTAATGAAAAGTGAAGCTACATAGGTACAATTTTTTATACAACGACGGTAGCAATAAAGCGTACGGCCCGCCTGTTGGTAAGCGGACACCGCATAAGCATTGGCGTATTAGGTACATATTCGTTGACCATATAGTTTAGTATGCGTCGTTTTGTGTATTAATCCTGAACCAGTATTCATAAATTATTAGTGTATACAATAATTATAATGAAGTTTATAGGAAATTGATAAACAATAGACTAATCAAATCAAATCAAATCAAAGTATTTTTTTCAGACTCATGTCCATATCATGTTAGTAACGATAAAAACTTATAAAACTACGTTAGTTACATTAAATTATACACCGAACCTCTTGAGCCCATATGTGGGCGTTACACTGCCTCCACACTGCGCAAACAGGACTGTCCCAAATCAGTTGAAGAAGGCTGTTGGAACTATCACGCACACGACGCATGAGGGACGCGGTACTGTTTCTTATAATGGCACTGAAACCATCGACCCGTACCTCTGCGAACATCCCAGATGCGCTGCAGTATCGTGACAGTCCCATCAACCTCCTGAAGCCGTTGTTGTATTGGACACGCAGGGCATTGAGTGATTTTTTAGTGTAGTTCGTCCATAGGCTGCACGTGTAAAAGGACTGACAAAAAGCCTTGAAAAGGGTTTTTTGACATTCTCATTACAGCGTGCAAACCTACATGACAGCATGTTACATCTAACTGCCAAAGCCCTGCGTTCCCTCTCGACATCCGCATCGTCCTGGAGGTTGTCGGTGACCCAGTGCCCGAGGTACTTAAACCGCGACACTCTGGTAAGAGGAGCCCCACACAGCTGAATCTGAGGGATAGCGGTAAAAGCCTTGTTACCCGCATTAAAAACCAACAGCTCACCCTTTTTGGTGTTGTACTTCAGGCCATGGGTCATCGCATACCTACTCCTCACAAAACTTCAGCAGCCGGACAAGAGAACTGATCGCTGGGCACAGCAGCACCATATCGTCAGCATAACTTATGTTATTTACAGTTGTGCCACCGATTGAACATCCAATACCCGTGCTGCTAAGCCTAGCGATCAGCTCATCCATGTAAAGGTTGAACAACCTAGGCGAACTGAGACCTCCTTGTCTCACACCGCACGTCAACCTGTATACATCGGAGTGCGAGCCTGCCCATCTCACTTGATTAGTCTAGTTTGCATACTGTTAGATATACGGTTAGGGGCGCTACGGGAGGGTACACGACCATCAAACAAGCGAGCTAGTTTAACACTGGTTTATTGTAACGGAGCGCACTCACACATGCAAGTACAGATATAACATCCCTCCACCTTATAGCTAGAAACTAACTATAACTAAATAATGTTCACTCGGTAGAAGGGTCATTGTACTGCGTTAGCGTAGGGGTGGCCAACTGAGGGCTGATCGCTTGGCGTCGCTTGTCGGTGGCGCCGCGAGGCGGCGTAGCCAGCTCTGAGGCCTGGCATAGGTCTGGGGTCTCTAGCCCGTCAGCTACATCCACTCTCTCTCCCTCTCCTGGCTGCGGTATCAGGTCGTCGCGAACAGCAGGTCCCGCTGCGGCAGCAGGCGTCGGCGCAGCTACGCTTGCTGTAGCAGCATCGGCCGTCCTGGTGGTTCCCGACGATGGTAAGTCTGGCACGACGTCTGGATCCCATTGCGAACTGTCGCTTTGAATGGGACATGGATGAGCTCTTAGTTGGTCAATATGCCTTGTTGCCTCGCAATCCAGTAGCGGTATGTAAATAAGGTACATAACTTTCCCAATTTTCCTTTTGACGATGCCCTCGATCCAAGTGATTTTTTTATTAGAGTTCGTATGTTTAGTTAGCCACACATTATCATTAACTTTAAACTCCGGCCTTGAAACTCCCTTGTAATATTTAGCCTGTAAGAACTGTTGGTTTTCCACGGCTTTAGTGAGGGCTGTGGACGAAGGAGGCGTGAGTGGATTAATTAAATCCAACCTAGAACGTAATTTCCGACCGAACACTAATTCCGCGGGTGACTGACTGGTGGTACTGTTTTTGGAGTTCCTGTAGTCAAATAAAAACTTGGAAATGTTCCCCTGTAATAATTTATTATTGGTACTGCTTAAAATTATTCCTTTGAGCCCTTTTTTTACTATCTTGACAAAAGATTCCGCTTGTCCATTACTGGATGGATGGTAAACCGGAGATAATACGTGCTTTATGCCGTTAACTTCGCAAAATAATTTAAATTCCTGGGATGTAAAAGAACTGCCATTGTCGCTCACCAGAGTATGAGGTATACCAAATCGCGACATGAAATCGTATAACCGATCAATAACCGCTTTTGTCCCATACGACGAAGTCATGCTGTAACATTCAACCCATTTAGTATATGCATCAACTATTATTAAGAATACGTGATTATTGAACGGTCCCAAAAAGTCGATATGAAGTCGATAAAACGGTTGCGGTGGTAGGGGCCAGCTCGCTAGCGGCGCGTGCGGCGGCGCGGGGCGCAGCGCGGCGCACACGGCGCACGCGCCCGCCAGCCGCTCCTGCTCAGCGTCCACCCCGGGAAACCAAAACCGCTTACGCGCCTCGGCTTTCATTTTTACTATGCCAAAATGCGAACTATGTAATTCATTACATATGCTATCCTTTAATGACAAGGGAATCACAACCTTGTGTCCCCGCATTAGGCATCCGTTCTCGTACGATAGCTGCGATCTACAATAATAAAATGGTTTTATTTTTTTATCTTTTGTCGTTTTAGGCCACCCGTGCATGACGTAATGCCCAACCGTACTAAGTACGTCATCATTATTAGTTTCGCGCTGCAGGTCGGCCAGTGTCACAGGCAAACTACCTTCCACTACGAAATTAACGTAAGCGGTTCGCACCTCGCATTCCGCATCATCGGCATAAGATAAAGGCTTTTCTATTCCATCAATACCTATTTGCGAAAGAATACAGCCTAACCCGACTGGCGAAGCGTCTACTGTTAAAATTAAAGTAGCACTAGGGTCAAAATGGGCAAGGGTACTATCGGACCCAAGGATGTTTTTCACCCTTAGAAACGCGTCATCATGGGCAGATGTCCATTCCCATTTTACATTCTTCTTTAATAAATTGTACAATGGACTTAAGATCGAAGACGCGGCTGGCACAAAATTACGATAATAATTCGCAAGACCTAAAAACGATTGCAATTGAGACAAGTTTGCGGGTCTGGGCGCTTCCAGAATAGCCTTGACCTAGTCGTGTGATTTCCTAACCCCGTTTTTATCAATGACATGAACATGACCGAGATAAGAGATTTCGTCCTTGAAGAATTCGCATTTGCTCATTTGGACGTTTAATTGTGCATCTTCCAAACGTTGTAATACCGCGGCTAGCCTTTCTTTATGTTTTTCTTTATTCGCGCCTGTGATTAGGATGTCATCCAGCAAAAATATGATTCCCTCTATTCCCGCGAGCACGCACTCCATGGCGCGCTGGAACAGCGCTGGTGCACAGGACAATCCGAAGACTAATCGACTATACATAAAGAGGCCACGATGTGTGTTGATACACGTTAAGGGCTGCGACTTCTCTCCAAGGACAAATTGATTGTACGCCATTGATAAGTCTATCTTGCTAAATTGAACGCCCCATGTAGTTTAGATAATAAATCGTTGACAGAAGGCAATGGATAATGGTCAATTATTAATTGCTTATTAATAGTGACTGAATAGTCAGCACATAATCGTATGCTACCGTCTTTCTTCAAAACGGGTACTATGGGTGACGCATAGTCCGAGTGTTGAACGGGTTTCAAAATGCCTAACCCGATTAACCTATCTAACTCCTTATCAATTTTCTCCCTTAGGGCATAAGGGACCGACCTCGCTTTGAAGAAAATCGGCTTGGCGTCTGGTTTTAGGTGTAAATCGACAGTATATTTATTAAAGGTCCCTAGGTTGCCTGAAAAAACGTAAGGAAACTTTACCGATAACTCTTTAATAATGCCTTGATCGCAATGGTGTTCCGAGCGCGCGGGCGCCGCGGACACGGCGTGCACGGCGGCGTGCGCGCCGCCAGCCGCCGCCGCCGGCGCCAGCTCCAGGTTAAATGCTCGAATAAAATTCCTACCGAGGATCGGTGGACCACCATTGCACACCATATAGACGGTTAATAAATGAGTTTCTTCGTTATATGAAATAGGCACGTTAATTATACCCATTGTTATAATACTTTCGCCCGTATAACTTAATAGCTTCTTACTTGTGGCCGACAATGGCAGAGCCGTAAAATATGTATCATAAGTTTCCCTCGAAATAACGCTAACCGCCGACCCGCTATCAATTTCGAACTCCAAAAACAGGTCACCAATTTGGACACGCTCCGTCATGGGCTTGCCCTTTACACACCGAATGTTATAAAAATGCTTACCATCGTCTCCTTCGTCCTCATTACCTTCTTCCACGTATTTCACCTTATCTCTAACCGAACACATCCTACGCAAATGTCCTTTCCTATTGCATTTTTTGCACTTATAGTTTTTGTAACCGCATTGATCGGACCTATGATTGGTAAACCCGCACACAGTGCACTTTTCTTTTTGGGAGATGTTGAACACGGAGTCC
Source organism: Epinotia demarniana (assembly GCA_945867215.1). Classification (NCBI taxonomy): domain Eukaryota; kingdom Metazoa; phylum Arthropoda; class Insecta; order Lepidoptera; family Tortricidae; genus Epinotia; species Epinotia demarniana. The sequence continues at coordinate 17,773,058 of OX244275.1, forward strand.
AGGTCCGCCGCGTCAGCGCCGGCGCCCGCTGCGCTCGCCCCCGGGGCCTGCGCGGCGGCGCGACGCGCACACCGCACGCTCTCTGCCAAGTCTATTGCCTTGGCCAGGGTCAGGTCCCGTTGGTCCTGTGCAAACAGCTTATCCTTTTCGTGTCCTGCCGCCATGCCCATTATAAATCTATCCAGCAAGGCTTCTTCCAAATTTTTGAATCCGCAATGTGCCGCCAATCCCCTAATCCTGGCTGCCCACTGTGAGTGACCTTCACCTGGCCGCTGCGTAGCTGAATAAAAGGTAGATTTCTCCGCGAACCCGAATCGTTTCGGTGTAAAATGATCGTCGAGGAGTCCTGTTATCCGAGTGTATTCCAACTCTTCTACCTTGTTAGGTAAGGCCAGGTCACTAGCTAACTTGAATGTCCCTTCGCTCAGTGCGCTTAACAAAATCGCCCTTCGCTTGACCGCCGACTTGTCGGTCTGCTCGTTGACGTCGTTGGCGATAAACCACTGATTTAATCGCGATTTGTAGCTGTTCCACTCATGTGAAGTGTGGTCGAAAGTCGAAATAACACCGAACGATACTCCCGTGGTCATTGTTAAATGAAACGCGAGTCCGGACGTCGCCACGTGTTAGATATACGGTTAGGGGCGCTACGGGAGGGTACACGACCATCAAACAAGCGAGCTAGTTTAACACTGGTTTATTGTAACGGAGCGCACTCACACATGCAAGTACATATATAACACATACCAGTATCGGAACATGCCAACAACCCCCACCGGTGTACTCGTACTGTCTTCCAATTTTTTCCATAGGATCTCATACGATATGGAGGAGGGATGGAGGAAAAGTGAGGTCAGCTCCTATGTCTACCACGATTGGTGTTGCACAAGGGTCGTCAGTGTCCAACATTCTGTTTTCGCTGCTTCTCAATGACCTCTCAGAAGCCATCACAGCGGGTGACATATTTATGTATGCCGATGACGTTGCTGCGGTAGTATGCTCACCCAACATTGACGAGCTTGAGCGGCGGCTGAACCGTGTCACAAATGAGGTCTCAAAATATTCCCGCTCAAATGGTTTGGTGCTTTACCTAAACAAGACACATTTTCTGCACTTTCACCTGGTCGGACGCGCTCCAAGGGGCCTGAACGTCCTGGTGCAAGGAAAGAAAATAGGGCAGGTGGAGTGCACCACATTTCTGGGCTTCGAACTTGACAGAGGGCTTCAATGGAAAGCACATGCCAACAAAATATGTATCAAGTAAGGAAGCGCCTGCTTCGCCCTACGTCGACTAGCGAGAGTAATGCCCAGAGATGTAGTTCGCTCCTGTTACTTTGCCACAGTACACTCGCTCTTACAATACGGTGCAGAGCTGTGGGGCCACGCTGCCGAATGGGAGCGGGTCTTCCGCATGCAAAAGAAAGCCATACGAGCGATTGTACAGGTGGACCAGAGAACTTCCGCACGGCCCTACTTTAAGTCCCTTGGGATACTTACCCTGCCGTCCGTAGTTATACTCCAGGTGGCCACTTATGTACGCAGTCACCTGGAAGAATATTCGAGTGGAGCGGAGAATCGGAGATCCATGGTCGAAACCTGCGCAACTCGCAAAAGCTAGTCGGCGTCAGGCATCGTTTGGCGAAATCTGCCAAACTTACCCACGTCATGGGGCCAAAGGTGTACAACCGACTGCCGACCAATGTTACAGAAGCACCGTCACTGGTCAGTTTTAAATCGAGATTAAAACGATGGCTTATCGACCAGATCTTCCACAGTTTTACCGAATTTGCTGAGTCTAAGTACGACTTAAGTACACTATACTGTTAAGTATTTTTATACTTCTTATTTTATTCTATTGTAATAAAATATGGACTAATTATAACTATGAACAATCTTGACATGTAATACCGAATTATTATGAATAAATATGATTATGATGTCTTTCCCGTTCACGGGACAATGATGTCCCGTACCTTTGGGAGGCGTGCGTGGAGCTAGGTACCTACAAAGTACCAACTGAGCCAACACGTAGAGGCCCTTTTGACAATTTAATGAAATGCAAGGAGTACACCGAGCGGATGCTGTCCCTGCCCGTGTCATGGGACGCACACAGAGACAGCACCCGTTGGGGTGTATAGGGACTATTGATGGTTGATGGGATCTAAATAAAACGGGTTATTGGGTTGAAATGATGGAGTAGTGGCTGGGCTATTGGGTGAAACATCGGACGCCTGCCTAATAAAACCGTTTCAATCTTTATCTCTGGCAGACGGTGACTCGCTAACTGCTAGATGGGCCCCTATTAATAGCGACATTAAAAAATGGCCTAAGGGCAACACCGGTCAGAGAGCTGGGGGGTAGAGAGATTATGAAATGATTATGATTATTATTATGATTATTATGATTATTATGATACCGTGTCGAAAGCCTTCGACAGGTCCAAAAAACAGGCGAATACGGGTGTTTTTCCCTCGATGTGCTTAAAACATTAATGCACAGTGCATATTTTTAATAACAAAAACAAAAATATCTTTGACAGAACAGTCAATAACATATCTTTAGAATAATCCCGTGATCTCAATCACGAAGATCGTTAATCCTTCCGATAATCGATTTGCACGCACGCGACCCCACCACATAAAACTTTTCCGTTAGTCAACCGAAAGCCGTTCCAGTTTCGATCTTATTGACTAAGACATAAAGTGACAGGTGTGTTTGGCCAGTAACTTTGTGTTTCAAGACGCATGCGCGTTCGGACGCGACGACCACATCCTGTCCTTTGTCCGATTTGAATTCAGTGTTCGATCGAGAATCGATACTTTTTGTACGACGACGTGTCTTTCGATGCGTGTTTTTTTACGGTTACTAAGCTCTACTTGCTTAATTTTATTTTAAAAGTTTTTGAACGCATTTTATTTTGTTCTGTTTTAACTAGGTTCATTGAGCCGGCGTTGCGACTAGTCTCAGTTATAAGCGATTAAAGTTTCTTTAATCATAGATTATAACATTTCTACAGACTCCTAACGAATAGTAAGCCGCATGCATTTTTATTGTCAAAAACTTATTTATTAAAACGAAACTGTACTTCAGACGTGTAGTCACGTAACGTTTCGAACGCGCGTTAGGATTGCAACTGTCATTTTTCCATGTAAAAAAATACATTTAGATCTACTTAAACATACGTTCAATGCGTTAATTGATCGAGCCGCTAATCAGAGCTCATCACACCTGCTATGTGTTAAGTAAAAGTATTAACCCATATATGTAGCCTTCAAAAGCAGTTTTAGAAACGAGTTTATTGACAGTATTTCCAGTGTAGTTGATTATTTGTACCTACACATCCAAAGTTTTAAGACCTTGGCCGAATTTTGTTTTTCTACCGGATGTATGACCAGAGTTAATTTATTATAACTACATTCCGCCCCCGACTTCATCTGCGTGGACACGGGACCAAAACTATCCTGCATTGAATCCAGGCTATATATTATCTTCATGCTACATCCAAATCGGCAAAGCCGTTGCGTGATTGATAAACGAACATCCAAAATTTCGCATTTATATTATTAGTAAGATAATTAGATACCTATGACTTGTGGTATGACCTACACTGAATTGCTTTAATTACTGCTAATTAAAGCAATTCGCAAGTTTTCAGTATAACCCCCCCTCCCTTCCCTCCTTCAAACCGTCCCGTCACCCCCGCCCCCGCCCCTCCCCCCAAGTTCACCCAACACATCCTACGGTCACGTGACCTCTCTCGAATCTCACCTTACGAAATCTGTGGCGAGTTTAACAATTTTTTCCCATCCCAGAAAGTGCAAAGAAGTTTTCACTTCAAAAACTATGTGAGGGGCATTGCAATATAAACGGTGCTTGTCTTCGTAGTTTTTACCAACCGTATCTACTTAAGTAGGTACAGTTCTTTAAGATGAAATCATGCCAAAAATTCCAATCATCCGTATCACCGTCATACTCATCTCAAACCTTAATTAATCTAACCTAACATAACCATACCCAATTATCGTTACTATCTCCAAAACACATCTAATATTAATCGCATAGTTCAATATCAAGACAAAATTCACGCAGGTCAAGCAAATATAGTCTTTATTTCTGTAGTAATAAGAAGTTTTTAATAAGCTATGACACCGACGCCGCTACACATGCAATAATAGCTGCTAATACCTTAGTAATAAGGGTCGTACCTAATTGTCATTACAGTTTCTTCAATACTGTATCAAGCATCAAGATGATTTGTTCAAGCATTTTGACTCTTATTAAAACGGGTCTATGGTTTAGGGTGCTTGTTTAGATAATCAAGTATAGAACAATGCTTTGATAATGATATTTTGATTTGTTGACGGCTCAATAATGTGTTTGGTTCTGTATTGTGATTGCGATCCTTTGATGTTCATGGTACTAAATAGATAATTATGAAGAAGAATCATATCTTAAACGATATAAAATACCAGGGTTTGTTAAGATTATTGCTAAGAAAAAAGCTTAAATAGACGATGTTACAAAAGTCAATCTAGATTTATATTATAAGAAAACACCTTTTGTTATTTTTTTCTTATTTAACGTTCACTTTCCCCGTACACATTGTTCTGAGAATATCACATGTCCAGTTTGAAACTGTGACTCCATTATTGAAGCGGACTCCTGAAAAGCAGGTGCATGACTCATCATTGGAGGGACTCGGTCAGGGAACGTGTTAATCCTAAGACACATGCAAGAAAGTGCATACAAGTTTAACTACATTGCGGGGTTTGTTAGATAAAACGCAGTATAAATACCTCGGTAACCCGCAATGTAATGAAACTTGCATGCAATAACTTGCATCTGTAAATTGCGATGTCCCCTTATTTCATCGACAAACGTTACACCGAATGCATGTTTTCGCTGAATTATCGTTTGATCGAATTTCTGTTACTCAGAAACCGTTAACTTTTTAGATGTATGCACCACAATGTCTCAGCAACGATAAGGTTGTAGTATACTTACATGTTTATGAAACTTTGAGTGAATACATAGGTATACCGATATGTATGTATTCACTCAGTTTCACCGGCCCTTGACTGTACAGCTAAATGGTCATACTGTAGAACCAACATTCGGTTAGGTTTGTTTTATAACATTCCTGAAGTTTACTGATCCTGAAAAAAAGTGATTTTCGATGAAATGAAAATTCTGCGAAACATACATTCGATGGAAAAATTGTCGGTAAAACAAGGTACAACCGTTTTGCATAGGTATAAGTTACAGCATTTAATAATAAAAAGCATCTATTAAAAGCACGCAATATGGGAGCGAGTCGTGGACGCTAACCCAGAGAGACAGAGAACGACTAGAGGCCTTCGAAATGTGATTCTGGCGAAGGATGGAAAGGATAAGCTGGACGGAGAGAAAGAGAAACGAAGAGGTTTTAAGGATGGTAGATGAGAAAAGATGTTTGCTAGGATGTATTAGAAATAGGAGAGGCAAGATGGTGGGCCACCTGATACGGCACGACAGTTTCTTTCTAAACATCCCGGAAGGTAAAATTGAAGGCAAGAGAGGCAGAGGAAGGCCTAGGATAACATATTTTAGCCAAATAAAAGATGAAGCTGATGTCGAGTCATATGAGGAAGCCAAGAGACTGGCAATGGATAGAGAAAATGGCGGTTACTCCACCGACCAGAGCACGGCTCTTAAGCAATGATGATGATGATGATAAGTTACAGAATTGCGGTGAGCAGCGTTAAATATCCAGCTCAATTTTTATTTACAGCTAGGTGCCTGCGCGAGTTCACCCGTGAATTGAAAAAAAACTAAGGCAGACACGTGGAATAAAATATAGTATATAACCATCCAGAAACTTAATTTTACACGCAGGTGAAATAATTTTTGGAATCGGCTAAGCGTTTCCGGAGATAACCCGTGACATACAAACTTACAAAGCTCCAATCTCACAGACAAGTCCTCTTTATGATAGGTATTAGTATAGATGACAATAAAGTTGTGTAGAGAGTAATACCGAAATCTGAAATGAAATGAAATCTGATTTATTTGCGATAGTGAACACAAAAACTTTACGTCGCGATTTTTACTAAATATTAAGTCCCGTTTAGTAAAGAGAGACAGTAATACAATTTTACCTAAAATTTATAAAGATAGAAGTGCGAAAATAAGGAGCGTAGGACAGTTTCTAACAGATTTTTGCATGATAATGTGTCCACGACAATGATTCCGAAGTACACGTATTATATTTTCTTAATTTTTTACGCTATTTGGAGATGATTCTAATAAATATAGAAGTGTCCTATTTTATGGAGCCGCCAACTATGTGATAGATACCTATTGATAAACAATCATACAGTCGTTTTTTTGTTTCATTCATCAATTGTTTACAATATTTCGTTAACAATATAAAAAAACACTATTTACTATTCTGAAATAAGTACCTGAAGGGTTTACTTTATATAGGGTTTATTTCATCTGAAATGCCCTACCAAAATCAAGAATCAAAACACAGTAAAATGTTTCACATCAATTTATTACAATTTACATACAACTGCACGTACCTGGACATTGATTTTTTAAGTAAAAGTATTACCAAGTGACATCCCAGATACTTGGTCTTCGCTTATTTCGTACATTGTAGCGCCCTCTGTTGTCAAGTAGCGGAACTAAGTCATAAATTTCTGCAAAATACGAGTTTCTTTTGCTTTATCACATAACTTGCCAGTACTTTTGAATGCCTAACTACTACAATAGATTATAAGTATTGTTTATGATACTATAATGTAATTTCTTTGCATAGGTAGATATATAATATTGTGTACGTATTACCCAGAGTGGAACCGACCAAACATACAAAATGTTTCAATATATCGACACTGACCCAAAAATTGGCACCAGGCGATCAGCATGAGTCAATTTGTAAATAAGGGGTAAAAAATTGGGGCGTTTTCCTTGCAATAAGAATAAAATAAAAAGTGGTCCATTTCAATTTCCTTGACCAAACATTTAACTGAAAGCTAATTAAGTATTTAAAGTATTTAGAAAAGACATTTAAGTATTTATATCTATTTAATACTCAATTACATCGCCGTCCAGTACCTACCGATTAGATTGTCCCCTAATATTCATTATTCATTAGTATTTAAGTTTCGAGCCTCGAAAGTCAAAAATCGATCCTTTTAGGATTGAATGTAATTTCATGCAACGGGTGAAATAGGGAATCGCTATTTGATCGCCGAAATATAAAGTTTTTTATACCACGCATTTGGCTTGTCTGATGGTGAACAAACTCAGTAGTCTATGAACGCTAGCGACTTCATAGTCACGGGGGATTTGCCGACCATTTAAAAGAGGATGCGTTGTGTTCAAGTTTGAGTAAAATATACAAGTCACTCACCTTCGACACTGGGTTGTTATTTGAAACGCGCTACTACGTCTTACCTCACCTCAAATACACAGCGTAGGGTGTCGGACCCGGTCGATCCGTTTGACGCCCAACATTGACCCGTTGGAAAAACTTCAGTCTGGTTTTTAATGCCTCAGCTAGTGACCATGTTTGGGCACCGTAGAAAAGGTTGAATAATACAAAATAATGAAATAAAGATGTAAAAAGTTATTCGAGACAAAGACAAACAAGTGAAATCATAAGATTTTACTACGAACCCAGTTGGGTTCGCAAAAGCAGTTGCTTTTTTACTAATATTGTATTGTATGTCACTCTTACGATTTAAAGGAATGCAGCGAAACCTCATATGTCGAAATCCGTCAAAGGATTTAGGCTACAAGGCGTGCCAAAGAATAAGTCATATACATACTTACATATACGCTCGAAAAACATAACCCTCCTCTCTCTTGGCGGTCGGCTAAAAAGAGTGTCCAGTCATAGCGTTTGTCACGAAACGGTTTTATCTCAGCATAACGCCCACATACACATATCGACGAGCCTTGGCTTCAGGGTAAAAAGGAGATCTCCCTTGAGTAGCCCTGATAGCCCAATAGCTTCTCCAGGCGTTTTGGATACGTCTTCTGATTTCCTTATACTGCCTATGCGCTGTAGGTAACAAATTATAGCTAACTTACCTCTAAAAAACTTCTCGCTTAAACTCGCCTCACCTCGCTTGTGTAAGCCCTCCAGTATGTCCTTTTTCTTAAAGAAACAAGTACAAGACTTGTACAAATATAGCCATTGACATAGTAAGTATTAGTACCTACACTTAGCCCGCGCAAATGTATAATCAGTAGAGGCAAAGTCACGCGTGCAACATTGTTAATTTGCGCTCTAAATATTACGAGTATATCTGCTTAAGAACGCTCGATATGAAGGATACTTAATGATACAGGGTGATTACTTATTTAACCCTTTTCTTTCGAAAAATTACTTAAGTTTTTTTTCACTTCTCATGCTCAAAAAGTGCATCATATTAGACTTGGCAAGCGGGGCTAAAGTAGTACATTTAGCCCCTAGGGAAAATATGTATACATATTTATGATTTATAAAACATTTTAATTTGACCACTCACAACAGTTCAATATTACATCCACCAATCACAACTCTTTAAAAATACATTAGTATTTGCTATCTACGAACCAGAATACAGCTAGACATTAAAATCGACCAATCAGGAAACAGAATTCAATTCAAACATTGGGTGTTTTTCAAGCGTGGTTAACTGCATACATGAGTCATGTATGCAGTTAACCACGCTTGAACGTTTGGGTGGAGCTATAGTCGGTCAGAGGCGTTTATTTTTGTAATTATTGTAAATTAGGGAATGAAAAATTCCTAATGTATGAATTGAATTCTGTTTCCTGATTGGTCGATTTTAATGTCTAACTGTATTCTGGTTAGTAGACAGCAAATACTAATGTTATTTTAAAGAGTTGTGATTGGTGGATGTAATTACATGACATAAGCTATGAAGATTGAGCGGGATAGACTACGCCGCTATTAGAAGGTCAGAGGCGTTTATTCGTCTTGTGAATATTTTGTATCTGTGTCAAAACAGTTTATTAAAAAGAATGGCGCCAAATTGAACAATCTTTTCGCCTTGGTAGAATTGTTGATTGTGGATGGATAATCTTTGTTTTTACTATTTTCTCGCAGTCGAAGTGAAAAGTAGAGTGTATAACTCTGGTCTAAAAGCCATATTACCCCTCGAACTATTTCCCCTCACTTCGTTCGGGAAAATATCCATCTCGTGGTAATATGGCTTACTTTAGACCCTTGTCATACAATCTACTATTTTGATACGTTGCCAACATAAAATTATTTTTTGTACTCTTTGATTAAAATCTGTGTATTAAGATTTCATAGAGAATACTGCAACGTCACTCTTTTCGTCATTGAATAGTCTATGTTAGTTCCAAAACAACCGAAATAACTTTTTCGATACGCTCTAGACAATCGAAAAAAAATTGAAAATAGAACTTCGTATTTCAATAATATGTGTCCTTGATCCGATACAAAATTGCCAATCTATAGCGTTTCGGTACGATGCAGCGTCGCGTCGTCTGTCAAAAATCTACTTAAACTGGCTGCTGTATCCAGGGCATGAAAAAAATAAAAATAAACTACGCCTTGTGATTGGCCAATCACAGCACAGTACTGCAACATTACGGACGCCGGTGGTGTGATTATCTATGGATTATCTTGTGTAAAAGAAGTCGGATATTAGAACTAGACAATATAGTACTTATGAAGCGATATTTAGTTTTCGTATTAATGATTTAAATTATTAATTTTAATGAACTCGTACAAAAAGTATTGTTCACAATACTGTCATAATCAAGCTTTTTAATCTCGTACCTTACTTAGGCCACTCAGCAAGCTTCGTGGCCTAAACACGGTACTTGACTAAAAAGCTCTCTATTATAACACGATTGTGAAAAATACTATTGATTTGTCAAGAAAACGGTTGCCCAAAATATCATTTTTGGAGATACCCCGGTGCGTCACGCAAGACTACACATAAGAAAACTAAATTGAATTAAACTTTAAAAATGGCAACGGCAAGTGGTATATAACGGGTGGTCTTACAGCCAAAAAGCTACCTCTTCCAGACAACCTGTGAGTTGTGGAGACGATGCAAAACAATATAAGTAATTAATTGAGTAAGTGAAAAAAATAATTATAGTCTTGTATAAAACGAATGAGTCCACTTGGCGGAAGACATTCATTAGGTACTTTTACAATCAATAGGTCAATCTGTCAGTCAGCTTCGTAAACAGACACAACACCACAGGACAACAGGAACTCAACTAGTTTTTAGGGTTCCGTAGTCAACAAGGAACCCTTATAGTTTCGCCATGTCCGTCCGTCTGTCTGTCCGTCTTCGGCTTAGCTCAGTAACCCTTAAAACTAGAAAACTGCAACTCGGCGTGGGTATATAAACCAATCATGCCAACAAAACAGTAGAATAAAATTCTGAAAAAAAATTTTTTAGGGTACCTCCCCTACTTGTAAATTGGTGTTGTATTTTTTTTTCTCGTTAAACCTATAGTGTGGGGTATCGTTGGATAGCTTGTTCAAAAATATTTTGGGTTTTCTTAAACTATTTTTCAACTCAGTTATGCGTTTGCGAGATAATTGGATTTAAAGCCCTAATTTTTGTTCGAGTCATGTGTCCCCCTCCCCTGCCGGCTAAATGGCTACTACTGGGGACGTGAAAAAATTCGTGGCAGTAGTACATATAATGGATTTAAAAGGAAAACTATCACAGTTAAGTAGACATAACTAGTTAACGAGTAGTAGATATAACTAGTTAACTGGTAAGAAATGCACTTAATTTCGGGTGCATGTACATTGTCATTGGAATTTTAACCTTTTACCGTGGACGGTAGAGTTGCTTTTTCACGGCTTGTTATCTTCAATAGAAAAAACCTTGTCCTTCAGGTGGTCGCGTAACCGGCGAAACGACCCTATACATTACGGTGTGTTATAAAAATAATCAAATTATCGATTATTTACGAGGGTAAGCTATAATAAAAACCCCAAAAGCCCCTTTTAAGTCTGCATTCTGTGACAGACGGGCACTACGGAACCCTACCCTGCGCGTGGCCCGACACGCACTTGGCCGCTTTTTTTTTAGGTTTATTTGTATAGCACGTCCAGGGGTGCGCGGGGGGGCGAATACGCTCTGGTACGTGACGCTGGGCTACTGATTCGCCCCCCAAGTCTGCTCATACACGTCCCCGTCACCTCAGGCACTGCCGACGTACAGACCTGAGGCGAACCCACCAGCGCGTGTGTCGTGCACGTCGGTCGTGCACCCTGGAAATGTCGAAGATCGAGAACGGGCGTCACACTATTTACCATCTACCCCGGATCTGAGACAGCTAAGTATGAGAGGCGATACCTGGACCGGCACTCCCGCCCTACAGGTACTCCCAACCCCACATCCTGTCGCTTCAAATATCCCATCCCTCCACCATCACCATCCTTTCACACTCCTTTGGTCCTCACCCACACCCATTCCTGGAGGAGACAACCTCAACCCCAAAAACCCCAATCTACAGGTGTGACCTACCGTGCCCAGAGATGCGTGACTGAGGGGGAGCTCAGTCGCTAACGGTGGACCCTCGATACCGGGCAACCTCGAGGAGAACCTTTGCCTTATTCCAGCAAGCGGGGCTCTGCTGGAACGGACCCAATTTCCCTAGCTTCTCGTGGGACTAACATGGAAGTAGAAAATAAAAAAACAGAAGGTACCCTGGAAGACCTATGCCAGGAACTACTGCCCTTGACAGTATGCGCGGAAGAAACCGCCCAAACGTCAGCGCAAGCAATGGAGGTGGTGGAGATCGCCGACACGGTGGAGAAGGACGTTGAACGACCTACACCACCAACGGAGAATCCACGCACCGACAAGCCTCACAAAAAAATGGGAGGCTCCACGCGAGGCCGCTACAAAGCACTAGTGGGACTGGGACTGAAGCACGAAGAGGCTTTACAACTGTCCGTAAAGAGCTTTGCGGAACTCAAGAAGATGGGCTACAAGTTTGGGGGCTCACAAACCAAACCCGGGCAAGAGCCGGTCAAACGGCTCCGCTCGGAGGAGGAATCACCGCAGGGTAACCTACCCAAAAACCCGAGGGTGAGTGAAACCCCCCCTACCCAACCCATAACCCAACCCCAACAAGCGCAGGCCTACAGCGAGGTCCTGAGCCAAATCAGAGTCGGGATCAAGGACTCCAGTCCGATGACGGACACACAACTGGAGTCCCTCTGCTACACCATCCTGCTAAAGATCTCGACTCTGAAGATGGCCGAGGGACCTAAATTTGTAAGCTACGCGCACAAGCCAGGCTGGTTGCTCATTACGTGCGAGGACCAGCGGTCCAAAGCCTGGCTTGAAGAGACGACACCATCCCTCAAACCATGGCTGGAAGCCAACCTCAGGATCATACCTGAAAATGAGCTTCCAAAGCCTAACATAGGGATGGTGTTCATCCCTGACCTACGCGACTCGGACGTAAGGATGTCCCTGTCGCTACTTTGTGCACAGAACTTTGGACTGTACACAGAGTATTGAAAGATTCTCCACACAAAGGTCGAAAAAGGCGGGGTCATGCTGACCGTAGCCCTAGACGACCAATCAGTGGAGAATCTGAGAAAGATGGACCTAAAGGCAAGCCTAGGCTTCCGTAAGGTCCAGTTTCGGCTAAAGGTTACTCCCAAGGCTCAACAGCCGGAACCTGACACGTCCCCAACCCCACCACCGCAAAACCCGACAACCTCGAAGGACCCCAACCAAACACCCGCCCGAAAGGTCCCTCCGGGACCTAAACGGGCAGTCCTTCCCAATCCCGCTTCCCATCCTACAGCGGGCACATCGGGAACACGGCGGTTTCCCACCAACAGGGGGGGCAATAGGGGCTCCAACCGCTCCAGGGGTAGAGGAAGAGGGGGCCGGCAAGGGCAGGCCCACGCCCAGAGCCGGGGCCAATAAAGACGCAGCCAACGGGGGGGTGACTTTCCTGCAGGCCAATTTACACCACGCCATCGCCGCCACAGCGGTAGTAGAAAAACTTTTCGGCGAAAATGGCCTGAACATCGCCCTCATACAAGAACTATGGATCAACACCAAAACCATGGGAACAGGACTCAACAAAGCGGGTAAGGTATTAATACACGAAAAAGGATCCAAACCAAGGGCCTGCATCGTGTTTCACAAAAACATAAATTTCTTACCTGTTACAGAACTATGCAGCGATGACCTTGTAGCTGCGTATGTTGATCTCAAAGGTCAGGGCTCACGAAAGGTGTTGATTTGTTCCGCCTACTTGCCCGGAGAAAAACATGATCCCACAGAAGTACTGGCTAAAGTTGTAGAGTACGCTGAAGCACAAAAGGCAGAACTGATCGTGGGCTGCGACTCAAACGCTCATCACACCGTCTGGGGGAGCACCGGCATCAACAAAAGGGGTGAGTTACTCTCAGAATTTATTTTTACTAACTGTCTACACCTGTTAAATAAGGGCAACACGCCAACCTTCGTGACCAGGGCAAGACAAGAGGTACTAGATATAACCTTTGCAACTGAAAAGGCAGCAAACTGCCTAAGTAACTGGCACGTCAGTTGCGAGAACTCAATGTCGGACCACAAACATATCATATTTAGTGTAAAGGGCCCGTTAGATATGGAACCACAAACACGGAGAAATCCAAAAGAAACTTCCTGGGAAGCCTACAAGGCTCACCTGGAGGACCATCTAAAGGATATCCCAAAATATGTTAAAAATCCAGATTCCCTCAACATAGCAGTAAACCAACTATCCAAAGGCATCTACAAGGCCTACGAACTGAGCTGCCCGTTGCGTGAATCAATCACACAAAACACTACGACATGGTGGAACAGAAGGCTAGAAAAGCTCCGTGTGTCCACCCGTCGCATATTCAATCACTCAACCAGACCTAACGAGTGGGAAAGGTACGGTAGAGCTTTGACTGAATATAACAAACAGATCAAAAAAGCCAAAAGGAGGTCTTGGCGGAAGTTCTGTGAAGAGATCGCCCAAACACATAAAGGAGCGAGAATTCATAAAATTCTCTCCAAGACACCAACCAATTACCTAGGCCTACTTAAAAGACCTAACGGCAGCTTTACGACTACGGAAGTAGAAACAATGGACTTGCTTAGAACCATCCACTTCCCAGGTTCGTACCCCACCAGTGAAACTCAGTTATGCACCCAAAGGAGCACACAAGCCCGGAGGGCACATAACACCGACTGGAATTTGGCTGCAAATATATTCAGGCCAAACCAAGTTATATGGGCACTGAAAAAATTCAAACCATTTAAATCGGCGGGAGAAGACGGTATCTTTCCTGCATTACTACAGCAAGGACAAAACCTAATCCTTCCGCACCTGGTAAGAATATTCCGAGCTAGCTTTGCTTGGGGGACCATACCAGAACTATGGACTAGAGTCAAGGTACGATTCATACCAAAAGCAGGGAAAAAGGACTACTCACAGCCCAAATCCTTCAGACTAATCAGTCTATCATCCTTCTTACTTAAAACGATGGAAAGAGTCATTGATCAGCATATTAGAGCGAAATATCTGGCAATCAGACCACTAAGCCTGAACCAACATGCTTACCAAAAGGGGAAATCTACGGAAACGGCACTACTTGATCTGGTCGACAAAGTGCAAAAAACCCTAGAGGACAAGCAAACAGCTCTATGCGCTTTCCTTGACGTCGAAGGTGCCTTTGACAACACACCCACAGGAACTATCCTCAAAGGATTGGCATCAAAGGGCGTGGATGAAAGCACCATCAGATGGATCCAGAGCATGCTTTCAAATAGAAAAGTCACTCTGACCCTCAATGCAACTGAGTTTACATTCTACACCACAAGAGGTTGTCCACAAGGAGGCGTACTATCCCCACTACTATGGACCCTAGCAGTGGACCAACTCCTAGCAACTATGAAGGACCTAGACTATGACACGCAAGGATATGCCGACGACCTTGTAGTCATAATCAAAGGTCCGTGCCTCCACACAATCTCGAACCTAATGCAAGGAGCGCTAAACACCATAAATAAATGGTGCAAAGAAAATGAACTGTCCATCAATGCGAGCAAAACAGTACTAGTACCTTTTACAAAAAAAAGGAAACTAGACAAGCTTGCCAAACTAAAACTGAATGGACAGGAAATATCTTACTCAAATGGGGTCAAGTACCTAGGAGTTACTTTTGACCAAAGGCTAACTTGGAACGCTCATTTGAATAGCATAATACAAAAGGCAAAAATGGCCATGTGGACTTGCTGTCGAATGGCAGGAGCAAGATGGGGCATAAGACCCAAAATTGCTATGTGGCTTTACACAGCGGTAGTGAGGCCGGTAATCACATACGCCTCCGCGGTCTGGTGTAACAAAGCCAACCAAAAGACAGCCATCATTGGATGCACTGCTCGACCTAACGCCACTCCACCTGCACGTGCAAAAGGAGGCGAAACAGTGCATCTACAGGATATGCACACTAACAAGGCCAAAATGGCGCTCTCAAGCGCTTATCAAACTGGAGGCCCTTGTTTTCGATAACAAAAAACTAAACATGCCCACCGACGATACCTATGTGGAATGCGAATTTACAAAACGGTATACAGTGGAAATACCTCCAAGAGACAAATGGTTAAATAACCAAATGGACTTCAAGGAGGGAAGCCACGTTTGGTATACAGATGGATCCAAAAAAGGTGATGATGTTGGATGCGGTATATAGATAGGGTGAGAGGCCAAAGCTCAAAGCTAGCGTCAGCATGGGGAAAGAGGCCTCAATCTATCAGGCTGAACTCTTCGCAATAAACAAATGCGTGGAGATCAATCTCGATAGAAACCTAAGAAACCAACACATCTACATCAACTCAGACAGCCAAGCTGCTCTGCTGGCACTAGAATCCCTAGAGTCCTACTCTAAACTAGTCCAGAACTGTAAAAACAACTTAAACGCCCTGGCTAATACCAACAAAGTTATACTTAGATGGGTACCAGGACATTCCGACATAGTAGGAAATGAAAAAGCTGATGAACTTGCAAGGAAGGGCGCAGACATAACCCTGGTCGGCCCAGAACCGTTCTGTGGCATCACAAAACGGAAAGCTTATTCCCTACTAAATAACACAGAAAAATCAGAGGCAATAAAGCTGTGGAAGTTCGCCAAAGGACAAAAACATGCTAAAGCCTTAATCAAAGGGTACAATAATAAACTGTCCAAAGAGCTACTACAACTGAAAAGGTACAAAACCTGCGCAGTGACGAGAATTCTGACAGGACATGGCAAATTGAACAAGCACCTGGTTCAAATGGGTATGAAACAGGACGCAACTTGCAGGTTCTGCCAGGAGACAGAGGAAACAGCAATGCATATCCTATGCTCCTGCGGAACACTCATGCACAAAAGAAGTATCTACCTAGGGCGGCACATCGTGCACCCGGAAGAGGTACAACACATCACCGCCCAAAGAATCTGGAATTTCCTAGAGGCAACGGGACTTGATGGTGAAATCTAAACAAAGGGCTGACACAATAGATCACTCGCTGGTCGAAGCGGCATACAAAGGCCCACAATACTACAATAAATAAATAGCACGTCCAACCCTGTCTATAAACAACTTAAAAAAGTTGTAAAACCCCCAACATTTTCATTACAAAGTTCAACATCTCAAAACCAGCTGAACCGGTTTTGCTGAAACGTAGCTAAAGACCATCTCGATCACTTATTCGGATAAAAAAACCGCATTAAAATCTGACAGACACACAGATTCATGGATCCACAGACACACCCCTCTTTTTGCATAGGGGTTAAAAAAGGTCAAGTCGTTCTTTATTTGCATCGATTTTCGAATACAGTATACTTAATAAAAATATTTTTCGCTACCGCTAAGACGTTACTATATTTACTTAATCTACAATAATAAAACACCTACCAAAATGTTACATTCATGACTTATCAAGTACAACCTCATTTCTCTAAATAAAACCCGAAACACATCGAATCTCCGATGAATAACATAAACAGAACGTATGAGCGGGACGGCGCGTTCGCGGAGAATGAATTTAGAACACCCCGTAGATTTGGTGTTTTCTTAGCATTAACGGGAGGTAGCTATGAGGATTCAGGCAATGTATGCGAGGGTTGCCACCGACATGATTTTATTTTAGTGGACTTTTTGAAATAAGTAAATCTAATTGGTACTTTTAACCCCCGACGCAAAGAAAGGGGTATTATAAGTTTAACGTATCTGTGTATCTGTCTGTGGTATCGTAGCTCCCAACTCTTCGTTTAGTTGTTTTCGGGTTAGTTAGTTAGGTTGGGTACTTGTCATAGATAATTTTATCCCTAGTGATCTTAGCCATGTTTTATGAAAATCTGTTCAGCCGTTTTTGAGATATTGGATTTTGAAATGAAAATGTCGGGGGTTTTTCAACTTTTCTAAGTTATAGTTATTGATAGTATGTTGTGCTCTGTTAGTTAATCAATGAACTGAGTGAATGTGGTTTGATTTGTTTTGGAATATCAAATGAGTTGACATAATATATGGCGTAGTGACTCACTCACAGACTCACAGACTAGCGCGGCCTGCGGTGGCGGTCAATAGTAAATTTACGCTAATGACAAGTTTACTATGGACCACCGTGGCCAGGCCGAGCCACGCCTGTGTGATGCGGGCTTAAGACAATCTGAACGAGTGCATCAGATTGATTTGAATAAACAGGATTGATTGATTTTGACATCTGGAACCTCGCCAGAGTGCTTCCAGCTGGTGCTTTCTGGAAATCCTCATTATCTCATTTCTACTTCTGTGCCAGCTCGAACTGACACGTAATAGATTACGTACCTAGGGCGGTGAATTCATGAAGCCCCAGATCTGGGGCTTTACGAATTACCGCCCGAGGCGCGTACACAATTTTACGTTTTCTCCTGGGTGTAAAGTGAGATTTGCCGCTGCGCCCGTGGGCGGTAAATCTCACGGAGTGGAATAGTACATTACGTACCTAGGGCGGTCAATTCGTGAATGCCCCAGATTGCAGGTGTTTGTGGCCCGAACCGAAGGTGAGGGACATAAATATGCGCTCTGGGGCTTTACGAATTACCGCCCGTGGTGAGTATAAAATTTTACGTCTTCACCTGGCCACAATTCGAGTTTTCCCGTACGAGCAGCATGCAGTAAAACTCTCAGTGTGGCCAGGTGTGACGTAAAGAATATTTAAATTTAGAATTGTTCCCGGCAGTGACAGTCTCGAATAGATTTCTAGATCGAAAGTGTTTTTACCTACTCTTTGTTCATGCCTCTTGACTCTGACTATACATCGTTGGCAAGTTGGCAGCCCTACACTCCCCGCAACCACAGTATGTCATAATTTTTGCCCGAACGTGCGAACAAAAGGCGGCTTAATGAACGTATCGCCTGAAAGCGTTATTAAGCATTGTTGAACTTCGGAAGGGTTCGCGCCATCCTTTATTTAAGCATACATTTTGGGAATTTGGAAATTATGTGACGAAAAATCTGAAATCTGCTCCTTGGGGCTTGTGCACAAATCACGCAAGGTTTTTTCGGCTACTTTTTGGAGCCCCCCTCCCCCTTGGTGATATTTGGTGAGGTTCTTGCCCCCCCCCCCCTTCGTAAACCTTACGCATTTTTTTTTCATTCGACCGAATTGTAAGATAAATTATCTTGTTTATTTTCCTATCTAATAGTTATGAATGTGATGATATATTTATGAGATAAGATAAGATAATTTTATTTATTGTATAACTATAGGTGTTACAGTAAGATTACTTTACTTTATTATACTTAGTATTCATTAATATGCCAACGCCATTGTGTATTCCTATTTTGAGGTAATAGATTATGGTTGTTTAAATCTTGTTGCACCTACTTTTTTTTGCGCAGAAATATACGTATGTCACATTGAAAATTTATGTCTTGATCGAAAACAACGACACCAACCAACTTGCTGCATATGCCGTTGATATTGTTATCACCAGTAGGTCGAGAAACAGAATGGCCGATCACTGCCTAAAGCTGCAGACAGAAGCCGCTACGTTTGGATTGCGTGTAAACGTACCCAACAAACGGACTGAGTATCTTGCGACATCAAGGCAGCCTGAAACACCACATAGCATCTTTGTCGACAATTATAGTATTGAAGGTGTTAGCAGCTTCAAGTATCTAGGATCGACAATTACCTCCCAAAATAGAACCGATGAGAAGATAAGGGCGCGAATAGCTACTGGGCACAAATGGTTTTACGCATGTGGCAAACTTGTGGCTAAACTGCTTAGCTAAAGATCAAAATTATTTATTTATCGCACCATCATCAGACCAGTCATGACGTACGCCTGCGAAACCTGGACCCTAACCCAGAGAGACGAACTTAAACTAGCAGTGTTCGAAAGAAAAGTGCTCAGAAAGATCTATGGCCCCATAAAAGAGCGTGTTGGTATCTCTTGTCAATGCATGAACCACGAGTTAGATCCACTCATCAAACATGAGAACATCTTCAGGTTTTAAGTTGCAGCGGCTCAGATGGAAAGGATGCCAGATTATAAATAAATAATGACAAGGTGGACGCCGCAACAGAAAAGACCAAAGGGCAGGCCTAAGAAACGTTGGATGGATTGTGTGGAAGAAGATCTCAGGAAGATGGGGAAATTTACCAACTGGAAGAAAGTCGCCAGGCACCGTGACATCTGGAGGAAGACTGTGGAGGAGGCCAAAACCCACATAGGGTTGTAGCACTAACGGAAGTAAGTAAATATGTCACCTTGAGCGCACACTCTCCCAGCAAGTTCAATTCTTCCAGTTTGGACAATACATGTCAAATGGCAGCTTTTTAAATGCCTCAAAGCTCCTTTCATCATGATCCTGAGGCTTCGGAACGTGCAGGCCATTAGCGGATTGCACGATGGGGAACGGGGCCGTGAGGAATATCGCATATAATATTACGTAAACACAACAATATTTAAGCACTCAACAATCTTAAGTGAAGATTTATGTTTAACGAAACCGAGAAAGAGTATCTACTCGTGTGGTAGATATTTTTTCTTAGTTTCGTTCACTGTAGAAAAATACATGTGAGGTCTTCCTTATAACCCCCCTCCCCCACCGTGATATGTCGTGATTTTTTCCTGTTCCCCCCTCCCCCTATCGAACCTCGCGTGATTTGTGCCCAAGTCCTTGCGGCGACTGTCGTGAACTCCAGTTCATTTATTTAATGTTAATTGTATTAAGTAATACACATCTGATAGGAATGTAAGTTTGGAGATTCACTTAATTTTTCAGGAATTTGCGCGGCCGTAATATGGTTACATCTTTATTATCGTTGTGGATAAGACATCCACCACTGTCTTGCATACTGGTGAAAGCTGTTTTATCGGCAGCGACGAGTGATAAAATTTCAACCATCACACGCTCGATAGAGAGGGCACGGTGGAATGACATTTCACCAAATCAGCCAAACTATAAAAAATGGGGTTAAGTACTAGTAATATGGATCGCCAGAGGTCCCGGCTTCGAATCCCGGTAAGGGCATTTATTTGTGTGATGAGCACGAATATTTGTTTCTGATTCATGGATATTTTCTATGTATTTATGTATTTTTTATCGATATATGTACTTATGTAAAACATCGTCTAGTACCTAAGTACAAGCTCTGCTTAGTTTGGGACTGGTTTGATTAGTGTAAGATTGTATCCATATGTTTATCTATTTTATTACTTATCTAGATATTAAGGGGATGCAAGTAACAGTTTCTTTTCTGAGACTAGAACGTAAAAACCAATGACAATTTCCAGAATGCATTACGGTGGGCTGATGACCTGATAAAGGTTGCGGGAGTCAGCTGGACGGTCACTTTGGCACTCTTTGGGGGAGGCCTATGTCCAGCAGTGGACGTCTTCCGGCTGATATGATGATGATGATGATGATTATGTCATCACCATCAGCTGGCAGCACTGTGGACGCTCTTCACCATCACTCTCCAAGCTGCTGGGTCCTGGGCTTGATCATGCTGGCCTGGAGTGTGGCTCCGGCCAAAGACGTTACCGTGTCTGCCCAACGCATAGGCATCCGTCCTCTGCTCCTCTTCCCTGTCATGCGGCCAGTGATAATTAGCTGTCCCAGGCTTTGCGTTTCGGACCTGACCAGATGGCCAAATAAGCTGAAGACACGTTGGGATGGTGCAGAGCCTCATTATAATTAGATTAGTGAATTTTAAAAGCTGCTGTCAAAAGACCTCTCGCCACAACATTGCCGTTCTAATTTCATTAGGGTTATTATTACACAACTGCTTCAGATTAAATTGCAAGCCATTTAGATGCTTTATTTGTAACAGAATAACCTTGTCTGATAATAAAAACGGTCAAAGACCGTTTCTCCACAATCTCCATCACACGTTGCTCTGAATACATGAATGCAAATCAATTTGATTAGCCGTGCTTTGCTGACCCTACTTCGCTGGTAATGTGTGCGGTTCTTATCGACTGACTTCGAGACTGAGTAAGTACGGATGGCAGAGAAAGTTACTCTTTTTATTTTCTACTCGTCACAAGTTCAAAAATATGTGTAGATTGATAATAAGTAGGACACCTTAAAATGTAATAGGTCTCCGGGTATACCTACATTAAATATATCAAAGTACGTTGGGTCACACGTTCTAATATTATTGTACTAAACTAAACTAGATAAAGCTGAATTATTGCCATATGTAGAATGAATAACCATAGGTAAACTGAGATTGCGTAATTATTTTTTTTAATTAACAAACTAATAAAAAAACCAAAAGGATTTTCTTTCAATGTCAAAGTTTAATAGCCTTTGAGTGAATAACATTATCTACTAACGGATCCTTCGGGCTTAGAACTCCAGAAAAGGATTTGAGTGTTCACTATGATCAGATACTAGCTTCCTCCCGCAACGTCGTCTGCGGGGACCCTGGATTAAAGTTATCCTATATTATAACCCAGGCTATAAAACTATCTTCGTGCAAAGTTTCATCATAATCGGTTGAGCCTTTTAAGCGTGATTGAGTAACAAACATCTAAACAAACTTTCGCATCTATAATATTAGTAAGATTAGCAGGGCCAAACCAGTCCATCAGTAGCTTTAAACCATTTAAGTTACAGAAATCGTACCTATACTCGGTAAATAAAAAAATCGGAACTGGTTGAAAAATTCCTTACCCGAGCACGGTTCCGAGAGCTCAGATGGTTAGAGAAACTAGACACTTATATCATAAGTTGGGTCACCCCCACTTAAACTAATATCGATAGTGCTAATTTCATTACACCTAACAACGTTCGATATAATTTTCATTAGCCCTAATATTCGCATTACTAATTTTATATGGCATAATTATTTGCTGCGCCTAATTTCAAACCTCCTAATCATTCCTAATACTAAATATCAAGTGTGCTAATATATTGGAAACTAATAATCAGTTTTCCTTATGACTACTAAGCCTAATGATTAATGTGCCTAATGATCACTATGTTTAACGTTCACTACACCTAATTTCGTCACACCTAACTATCACTTGACCTATTAACTTTTGCTCTAATGTTTGACTATTACTAATTAATGCATCCCTGATGAATAGGCTACTTTTTACCGCGGAGTATGTCGCGGCCGTCCCATGATAGACGTCCTAATCTCGTCAAAATGGGAGCCAATAATGCACGGCCAAATAATGTACGGCCCGATAATCCGTGTCCAGTTTTCGTGGACGTGGATTATTGGATCGTGCATTATCAGGGCGGACGAAAATGGCATGTCATAAGCGAACTCTATCTTAGGTCGGTTAGGTTAGGGTTCACTTGTGTCCCTCAGACCAGAAATAGACACCCCGCGCAGCGGGGTGGCGTCGACTTGCTGTACGGCTATCACAAGACGGCGCACGAGCTTTCTCATTTTTTTTCGCATGATACTTCTCTGTCTAATAAGAGTGAGCTAGGTAGACATCGGATTACCCACCTATTCTACCCTAAGGCAGGTCAGTGTAGGTACGACGACGAGTGAAGCGAGGAGGAGTGTTAGTTAGAACTGCGACCCTACAGCGAGCGAGCGAAGCGAGCGTGCCGCGGCAGCGGCCGGCGAAGCGCCAGAACCGACATTATAAGAAAAAAAACAGTGAAATAAAATTAGTACTACTGACAATTCGGGATAATGACATTAGGGCTAAAAAACTTAGGCAAAATGAAGATTCGGGTTAGTGATTTTAGAGACATTGATAATAAGGTGTAGTCATTATTAGGCATTGCAATATTAGGCCTAGGAAGAAATCGGTCAAATAAAATTAGTCTTAGTGAGAATTCGGTCATGAGAAATTAGATATTATGAAAATTCGGGATACTGAAATTAGGGCTAATGAATAATTAGGAACAATGAAAATTCGGGGTTGTGATTTTAGGGTTAAAGGAATTAGGGCTAGTAAAATTAGGTATGAAATTATTCGGGCTAACGGAGGGGAACCCATAAGTTCAGTGGTTCAAATCCGGCTCGAAACAATATTTTTATAATTGTTTTCTCCTTGATCAGTAATTTATATTTTTTGACGACAACGATTTCTATGCCAACGCTCCTTCGCGAATATTTCTCCACATTATCGGGACATCGGGCATATTTGAAATATTCATACGGCAACTAGCTAACATTAATGTTCAATGAAGCTCTATCTGTCTGTTCGTCTGTCTCACGTTCAGCGAGTTTTATTGTAACTTCGTTTTCTTAAAGATTTTGCAGCTGCGGAAAAATGAGGAGTGTTTTAGACGTACATCAGTGACTTGGATGTTAAAATAATACCAGTAGGTACGTTTGTGCAGACAGCGTCATATAAGGGTGCGCCAAAGTTCATATAAAATTGCAACTTCGATTATAGGATTTCCGAAAATTTTTCTTATTTAATTTTATCTCATAATGATCACTATTCATAATTATTTGTGCTAATAACTATCGTAACTCCGAATTGTCTATAATCATAATGTTATTCAACATAAACTCTGTTACTACTATCTTTGTTTATATTATTTTATATCATAACTATTTTTAGCAATATAGTATAATATCATATTTATTTCTATACATACTAGTAGTTATTGCTTAATCTTGTACTAATTAAGACTTACTCTGAGATCAACTAATGCCAAGATAGTGGTGTATAAGTTCAAGTAGTAGGGAACAGGGACTTAGTGGCAAAACCGACTCGGATAGCGGATAGGTTAGAAGATGGAAGCGGGAGCTTCGCTCCCGCTTTCGTATTGAGGTTGTTTTTTTTATAAAAGAACGGAAAACAAAATAACACGATAAACACAACAATCAACAACAATAATAACAAATAGGACTAACAAAATTATGATATAATATCCATTATGAATGAAACTGTTATGAACAACCAAATTATGAGTTGAAGTATGTTCTTAGTAATGACACTACGAAGAACCATTTTATGAAAACTGTTCGTTATGAGTTCCAATGATAGTTACAGAAATTTAGGAACATAAATGGTAGGAAGAAAAAAAACAAGAAAGATGATTATGATCACAAAGCGGTATTACTAGAAAAAATCGACACATCAAGTTTAATATGAGCCAATATGGACCCGTCATATAGTTAGTATAGCAGCCAAAGTTGCTAAATATATATCGCACCACGTCTTTATTACCTGAGGTGTAAGGCTGTGTTACGATATATTTGGGTAGTTTGGCTGCTTCTAACTATATGATGCTGACTGTACTCATGTGACACAAAACAAAATAGGAAAATTTGAATCTTAATATTTCATGAAGGTGGTTCGCTTTCCATACAAAACATCTTTTGACATTTGTAGGCAAACAGTGTGATAATTAATGAAACCTATGTAACAAACTTTCATAAATTGGCTCTCCACTGGCGCCAAATTCAGCCTTTCCTAGAATAAACTTGTACGTATAAACTAGAGTGATAATACTTTGAGAAACTAGTTTGGTGCGTGATACTTCGGAAAACGATTTTTTGGAAATTATTCTATTTTATACAAGTTTATTCCAGAAAAGGGTGAATTTCACGCAAATAGAGAGCAAATTTATGAAAGTTTGTTACATAAGTTTCTTTAAATATCCCGCCGTACCGTTAGCCTGCGAATGTCAAAAGACGTTTTAAAATATGGAAGCGAACCTTTACAATAAATATTTAGGACATTGTTTTGTAAGAATGAGCAAAAGACGTACACATTTTTTCGCTCTTTGCCATATTTTAACATGAGAGGTATTCTTGTAATTTGAGCATAATTTGTAAAACAATGCTTGTTATTAGAATGTCCACCATAATCATAGTTCCTTACTGTCCAAGGCGATAGGCTTACGATTTCCGATTTCGTTTTAATCAGTATAGACAATTGATGACCAAGAAAAAAAGTTTCCTATATCTACAGCCCAGTACTTTTGGGGAGCTAATTATTCCGAGAAAGAAAATATATCTTACTACAATAATATTACTTGAAATCAAAAACAAACACCCTTAATTCACATCCAATTCGAATCCCACATAAACACTTAATTTACACAATCATTCACACATTATGTGAAGGCTTTTATCCGAGTGTAAATAAATTACAGCTAATCCATTTTTCTTGATCCTTATTACTTAGATATTAAGGTTTAATTTTAGATACTTTTCAGAAATGAGATTTCTATAAAACAGAAACTCACGAACGGTATTCCCGGAATAAATTAACGGAATAAGCTTAGTCATTCGTTTCATTAATTAAGATCACATGCGGAGGCTTAAACCAATCTGAGGAACAATTGGCTTCTTATGCGAGTAGGGTGACTATGTTAATTGGTTTAGGAGGGATAATTTAATAAATATCTGGGAAAAAGTATGTGTGGTTGCGCAATGATTACTTAAAGAGGACAAGTTTTTACACATGTATTCTTAATACGTGAAGAACATGTACAATTCAGGAAGTTATTTAAAATCTATGCCCATTACACTTAAACATCCTCAGTCAAATCATTCTATGATAGGTTCCATGCCGAAAATTGTAGTACTTTACGTTTTAAGACCAAATCAGCCCAGCCCACCCACGCGAGTCAGAGCTGGCCCTTCATTATTGTAGAGGAAAGTGCCAGTTCCAAGCTTACAAGTCATAAACAGATCGTCACTTTTGCCAAACAGGCAAGAAAAAAACCATAAATGGTGCTGTGTTGTGACAAGTGTTTATAAAAATAAAATAAAATACGCCCCAATGCTGGGCAAAGGCCTCCTTTCATGGATGAGAGGGAACGGGCAGTAGTCCCCACACTCGCCCAGTGTGGGTTCGGGTGCGTGCATATACATATACCTTTGAATTTCTTCGCACATGTATGCGCTTTCCTAACGATGTTTTCCTTCACCGAAAAGCTAACGGTAAATATCAAATTATATTCCGTACATAAAGTCTCAATAAACTCATTGGTACAAGCCGGGATTCGAACCAACGACCGCCGCTTGACAGCCGCATGCCTCAACCACTAGGCTACCGTAGCTTATGTTGACAAGATGATGACAAATTGATAAAAATTAAAAAGAATACGTAGAACTGGGACAGACAAGCTCATAATCAAGAATCGTCTCATAAGATACTTTTATTGTTTAATCATTTTACAAGGTTCTAACTATACATTTATTTACCTTTATTTCAGACGTTTCGACACGGGTTTCACCGATCGTAGTGGGTACAAAGCACGAGATTTTAAAGTGTTATATGTTACCTTCAGTTTTCGAACCACTAGCAACTGGCACAAAACTACAAACAACATAAAGTCACATTAATATCCTGTGTTTTAGAACCAGCCTGGTCACCCTAGTATCAAGACGCCGTGTATTACTCTTACTCAAACTTTTGTATAGAATCGCGAAAAGAAAGGAAGCAGGGAGGGTGATAACACTCTGAATATATTTTACTCGAATTCGGTTGCGTGGATTAAGTATGCATACTTACGAGTGAATATGCATAATGATACATTATGAATTTATGATGTTACAATTCTGGTTTTTCTACGAAGCAGTATTAAATTTTACTAACAAAATAGTAATATATACTATTGATTACTATACTGCCTATTGCATTTTGAGACTTGACTGAGTACAGTACGTTTACTTATACTCGTAAATAAGTCCCATCGCTTTTCTGCCAGCGGATTAAGCTTTCGATACATACCTACTCGTATGTATGAGAGGATTAAATCAAAACATATTTTTTCACTTGACTGTACCAAAAAGCTGGTCTGATGATGAAAACCGATGGTGGCTGTTGGAACACTTGGATGGAACTGACAGTACAGTCGACACTAAAAGCTTGTACTAAAAATATGTTTTTGACAGACATCTATTTCTACACAGATTATTTTAATCTATTTTTTAACGCGTTAATTCTAAAGCAGTGAACTATACTCAAACATCGTATCAATTTTTCCACATCCTTTATCGAGCTTAATTCTTCGTACAGTATGTCTCAACTTTATTAGATTTTCTCAGTCTGGAGACAACGACTTTCTTACCAACCCTCATATCTCACTCATTGGCATATCAAAATCAAGCTTAACCACAAATAATAAGGTATAAAATACGGCGACGTAGGCAATGAGTTGTGAGGTTGGGAAAAAATATAGTCGGAATGTCTGCGATTTTTATTGAAGCCCGTTGATATGCAGGAAATCGGTTTGAGCGATTGATTTTTGTGCAGTAGTCTAGTCTTCTAATCTAAATGATTAAAGGACGCATATAGTTAGATTCTGTACGCTTACCATGAGTTTGACAATGACGGCTTACGCTAACGAGTATCGAGTTTTCTATCTATCTGTGCATCCCGCTCGTACTGTCAAAGTGCAATAGAGATGCACAGATAGAAAACTCGATACTCGTTAGCGTAAGCCGTCATTGTCAAACTCACGGTAAGCGTACTGATTCGAAGCTAAATGGGAAAAACCACTTAGAAATATATCAAAATAAAGCAATATGAAGAAACTCATGAGGGAATGGCGACTAATCCACAGATGAGAGCCGGCCATTTAAATTATGGTAATGAGTCTGTAACACCTTTATTTTCTTTGATCAAAATATTTAAATACCACACAATTCATATTAGAGATAACTTAAAATATCTACAACAGTCTATGAGGGATTAGTTGATACGATGTTTGACTGAGGAAACCTAGACTATGCCTTTTTTAAACCGACGGTCGTACGATGGTTAGGAAAACGAAAGACAGAAGATGAGGATGATGTCAGAATTGTCATAAGTAATCATCTGCGATCTCTAGCTACCTATCTCTGTGAAACATCGGTAATTTCGTTGTATGTAAGGCCGGTTTTACCAACTGCCAACTGGAAATTGTCTATTGTTTCCAATCTAAAGATGTCCCAATCTCACTACACTTACAAAACTTCAAAACGCTGGCGTCAACATGTCGCCCTCACGTTTTCTATTAAACACAAACAACATTAGCTCCCCCAGCCCCTAGCTCTTAATACCGTGGTATAAGGACTAGAATGTCATGGCACGTGTGCAATTAAATTATTAAGACGTGTAGGCTAACCTCATTCGTACAAAATTACAGTCGACATCTGCGGTTGGGAGACGTATTCTGGAAGCTTCTTTGAGTTGAAAGAGATTTCAAATATGTAGGTAAGAGTGAAGAATGAAACGAGTTTCAAGAGTGCTCGGATGAATATGTACCTACTGTTTATACAGTCAAGTGGACAAATGCGGGTGGTAACTTACCCAAAAATGTTTCCCTTGAAATATGAAATAAAGTTTCGGTACATATTTTAGCACTCGATTGTACCTACAAATACATTACGAATCCAGCATTTTGCAAATAACTGCATTACTTATCTTCTATTTATGCCTAATACCTACTGAGAAACATTAAACATGTTTACTATCCTTAGAATTTTATGCATGATAGGTAGCAAAATTATCTCAGTTTAAATATGTTTCTTGATATTTCTTCTAATTAGTATGGTCCGTAAATCCATACTGACGACCGCTTTAGCCTAGTTGGTAGTGACCCTGCCTACGAAGCAAGAGGTCCTGGGTTCGAATCCGGGTAAGGGCATTTATTTGTGTGATGAGCACGAATATTTGTTCCTGAGTCATGGATGTTTTCTATGTATTTTAGTATGTATTTATCTATATAAGTATGTTTATCGTCGTCTAGCACCCATAGTACAAGCTTTGTTTAGTTTGGGGCTAGGTCGATTTGTGTAAGATTGTCCGCAAATATTTATTTATTTATTATATTTATACTAATATTATAAATGCGAAAGTGTGTCTGACTGTTTGTTACCTCTTCACGTTTAAACCTATCATAAATCCGAAGTATTGACAAGTTCGACTGTAAGTAACGTTTTACGATAGCGACATGATTTCCAAAATAAGAATACTTTGCAACACCAACACCCAGAATACACCTGTCGCCTTTCAGCGTAACACAAGGAAAAAATTAATAAGCACACAGAATATTAACACTGTTGAACAAATGAGACGGCGGTCGTGTGAGATTGCACGTCTGTCTGTCTGTCGCAAATTACCGCGCGAGGCCGCGAAGCTGGGAATTGCTGGAGCGTGTATCTTCAAACACACATGCGAGGTTTGCCAGTACATAATTCATAAGCATTACAGATACATTAGCATAATGATGAATATCCAAATTTCATGAGGAATAAAGGTACTAACGTTTTCTATGTTCGTTGATCACTCATTGATAATAATTGACAACATTTCAAAATATGTAATGACGCCTAAATCGAAAACCGTTTCGGCAATTATGTTACCTGAAGGTAATAAAGTAGTTCTCTGTTTTATTTTTCCTGCTTGCTTTTAAGAAAATCGCGAAAACGTAAAGGTAAATTTACGTGGTTTTCACCATGTGTGACGTCAATATTACGGCTGACATTGTGAAAGGTGTGCAAACTGCCATACAGAGCCGTAGTATTGACCTCATAATTTACTTAAGACCTTCTAGAATTCGCTACTTTTCAATTTGATAGTTATGAATGAAAATTACAATTTAGGGAGAAATAAAAAAACACGTGTCGCTTAACAAAACGTTTTCTAGCGAACTAAATCATAAAATGGCCTACATGAATATATAACATGCTGTCAATTCGCTGTTCTATTTTTCAGCTTATAATATCAAGCAAAAAGAAAGACTGGGTTGCACTCCGGGAGTGCCGGCAGAAGTGAAAACTCAGATACACCTTAAAAGCTCAATATCACTAGTTATAGGAGTCTTGCATGCAATGCAATCCATTCTGTATGTATTTTAACGACAAAATTAATGTTAATGTTTGCACACGAAATAGTTCTAAGGATGTTTTGACCTAACGCACTACAATTAAGGTTCAGTTTCGAGCAACGTGCACAGCGCCGCTCCCCCCCGCCCCCAAGCCTCGTCCCGAATATCTCACCTATTTATGGTCACGTGACCTCCTACGCTCCTACGTTCCTACACCGGTCGCGAGTTTAACCATTTTTCCCCATCCCAATAAGTGCACAGCGCCGCTAAAGAAGTTTTCACTTCAAAAAATCCTGCATTTGTCGTTCGTGTCAGAATCAAGTTCAGAACGATGAGCATTACTTGTGGAATTGGGCTGAATACTCAAAGATAATGAATGGTGTCCAACCTTGTTCTGAAATGCCAACCTAAGTGACGTATAACCTTACGAATTTTCCACAAGTTGAATTGAGAGACTGATGGGGTAGTATGAGAGTTGCATACGCGCGTGCAAGACGAATCTAATTGACGTACTTCGCAGCTGTAGGCGGATATATCTGTCACCGTAACACTGTGAACACCGTCAGTTCATAATCTCACTGGCGATATTATAAACTGTCGAAATATTGTGAAGTTCAAAAACTATTTACAATTTAACGCATTATTTTTCGTAAGATTATAATCTGTCGAGTAGAAACCGTCAAATTGTCAAATGACTATCTGATGGTGTATCGTAGGCAGTAGGGAACAGGGGCCCAGTGGCAAAACCGACTCGGATCACGGATAGGTTAGAAGACGGAAGCGGGAGCTTTGCTCCCGCTTTCGTCTTCGAGGTTATTTTTTTTATAAAAGAGCGGAAAACTAACAATATGAGCCCTCATTTGCAATTTGACGGTTTCACGTCGACGAATTATAATTTGCCTTATTATCTTTCGATATCGAGTAGAAACCGTCAAATTGTCAAATGACTATCTGATGGTGTATCGTAGGCAGTAGGGAACAGGGGCCCAGTGGCAAAACCGACTCGGATCACGGATAGGTTAGAAGACGGAAGCGGGAGCTTTGCTCCCGCTTTCGTCTTCGAGGTTATTTTTTTTATAAAAGAGCGGAAAACTAACAATATGAGCCCTCATTTGCAATTTGACGGTTTCACGTCGACGAATTATAATTTGCCTTATTATCTTTCGATAGTTTATAATCTCGCGAGTTATATTGTAATCTAACGGCATTTATAATATTACGGTGACATATCCACAGAAAGTTAGTCCTCAAAAGTTTATTAGGAATGGCGCCTCAATTTCGTAATAAAATAACCTTTAAAGAAAAAAAAAACGAAGTGCCTAGTTGAAATATGTTACTAGTCTACTCAGGATTTTATGAATGACACAGATCTATAATTTATAATCTACTTGACATTGTCAAAGTAATTATAAATATGCTCGTGTTCAATGTTACTGATTAATTAGGAAGAGCGGTGTCTCTTATCACAAGTATCTCTGAATACTTAAAAAGAGACATCTACCCTGTTACTGTTAAAAGTTTGTATGCTAACGAATAAATAATTTTTAATTTTAATTTAATTGATTATCTTATTATTTGACATTGATATTTGTATGTCAATCAGCAAAACAAAGAAGCTTATGTATACTTACTATGTAAAACCAATTTTGTATTACATATGATTCACAAATAATGAATCTGAAACAACTTTTGTGTGATCACGTGAAAGTTATTCCGGAATAAAAACAAATGGGTAGTACAGAAAACACCAAAAGTTACTGCGCAAACGAAGACGTCAAAAGTCTTTATTTAAAGGGAATAAGAGCTTTTGACGTCCCCGATGGCACACCTTCTTTTGATGCCGACTGTACATGTCAAGACCGACAATACTGAGGGATGTAAGGACCTCCATCGCTTCTCACATCGACGGCAGACGTCAGTAATTGCGAACACGGTTGACGTTCGTATTCTTTCCTCACATTTCCTGCAATTTGCTGAAATAGTGAACAATTATGGTCACATTCATCTCCAAGTTTTAATGAATTTTATACTAATCCCTTTGTCATTCTTTGGCGGCGCGGTGGGTCTTTAAGCATACTAAATACATACGTAAAATCATGTTTAATTTATAGACGGATGGTTAGAGTGCATAGAATGTGCATGTGCAACTCCTAGTAGTTCATTAGTTATAGTGTAAAAGATAAAATAATACTAGGTCTGTTGAGACTCGGAGAATCACTTAGGATACTTTTGTTCAAGAATGCATTCACTTAGGAGCAGCAATGAGGATGAAAAATCGCATACGAAAGTGCGATAAATATGTTCTAAACAGACGAAGACGGGCTACTCTATGACTCTAGGGGGTAAAGTTTGTGAGTGTGTAGCTTTGTGTGTTTGTAAGTGTAGGGCAATCTCAGAAACGACTCATCTTATTTTTTTTGACCAATATGCCTACATGGAATGCAACCTCGGTACGAACATAGGGTATATTTTATAACGAGAGTCATTGTAATACGCGGGTAGAGACACAATAAACTGTTAGTACATTTCAACAGCAAACAATCCTACACGCTATTTAACATCTTCCGAAACCCATCTCATTGCACTTATCCAAAATGCGTCCATAAGTATATTATAATGAAGTTTTATACCTTATTGTCTTATGTTTCACATGGGCCCAAATGGACTTTTGATGTGTTACATTGAGATCAGCTGATAACGTTTGGAACGAAGAAAATGATGGAAGACTTTAATTTGAGTGCATATTGATGTCACTGTTTACTTGGTATTATTTTAGTTGGCCGAATTCCATCTAAGTAGTCCATTCAACAAGCAACTCTAACGTCAATGGAACAAGATTCCAATTCCAATGTCAATTTTATAAACTGTTGGCCACTTAAATAATCTCAATCATTCTACTAAGTACCTCCTACATCCCTTCTCCATACTTACCACTAATAGAACTTATACCGTTGTAATAAGTTCTATGAGTGGTCAGTAACAGTTTTGTTGGTGGTAGACATTTATTTGAACAGTGTATTATAATTTTGTGAGTGTGAAACAATTGGTAATTGAATACTATTTTGGAACCTGTTTACGTAATTGTTATTTTAATATTTACCGTTTTACAACTTTTCGACTTTTCGGCATTATTAAATAAGACTTATGTTTTTAAAATCCCATTTTTATAGGGTTGAAATTGTGACTGAAACAGATATACCTCATCTGTTTATCATTTCGATAAAAATCTAGTAAGTATTACGCAACTACGTATCTATAGTTTAGCGCAACGCGAAATCGCCGTTCGGAGATTGGATATTTATCTAACGTATCATAAGATAATCAAGGGCAAATATAAGGATAAAAAATACAAAAATTAGGACTAGGTACCTACATCATCTTTCCCATTTTGGAGTCTTACCAAAACAATGATTAAAGTTAGCTCTAAGTATAGAAAAAAATGCCTAACATGTCTTGTATTTATCAAATTGCAATTGTGTAACGTTCCCCGCATAATAGCTTTTAATAGTGCTGACTTACGGGTCTACCAGACTTTTCTTCTTTCTAACGTGTTGCCGTGACTTTATTCCTTTTATTTTAATTCGAGTGAACAATTTACAACAGATACATCTAGCGGTAAACTCAAGAACTAACACCAAATGTTACGAGTGTTGTAGCACCACATAGAGAATGAAGCGGACTGTGATACAACTGCTGTGGTTATTCTGCTGTATTCTAACAGATGTCGCTTTAATAAAAAGTGATTGTTTAACGTATTGAAAAACTGCAGGCCAAACTTGAACAGCAGGTGAAATGCTGCTAAAAAGCGATGTGTCCTAAATTCTTATGGCTTAATTTATTTACTACAAATATTTAATAATAACATCTGATACCCACTAAAGTACTAATAATGATCCAAAAGTCTAGACATTTTTATTTCCAGACAGCTTGATTAGAAATGAGGATAGTGCTGTATAGTGGACCTCTACCAGTAACTTACTTATTCTACCAGTTGTTCTTAACATCGTAAGTAGGCCTATAAAAACAACAATCGTAGAATCATTTAAGTACCTAATTTAAGTACAGGAATAATAAAAATGAGATGAAAACACATTAGTAATCTGTGATTCTGTGTACACTAAGATAAGAGGTTATATTTTTGACTTGAAAAGTTTATTTTATACGGAAAATCACCTACCCACTGGGCCTACCCACGCCGCGCCTTCCGGTACATGTTTGCCACTTGAGTACCTTTCCGCCCTAACCAGCCGGCGGTTCTACATGCTATGTGCCCCACCCACAGCCACTCAAGGAGCGATTCAGAGGGCTATAATATATCGGTGGTTCGGCTGCAGATATCCTGATTTCTAATAGGATCACGCAGAAACACTCCCAGTATAGGCCTCTCTATTGTGCTTTAACCTTTTGGTGACTTTGAGCATTATAATGAGCCCTATAGTAAGGGACCACCTTTCGGTGCCATTAAAACCCTTGACACTTTGGACATTAGAGGCTTAATTTTATTCCTCTTCATGATGACGCATTAATTATTTTGACCTACGTCTATGACCGTGAGTTTTTTCTGTGTTTTGACACTTTCCCATTATCAATAAAAGGTATTTCTGATTCATAGATAACAAAGCTTTTATCGTAATGGAGCAGCTACCGCTCACGTGATAATATGGCAGAACCACTTAATTACACCACACTAAGCAGGCTTAATTAGACTCTACGTTAACTCCATAAGGTCTTCAAGGGCTGCAAAATAGTGATGCTTTGCTTTACTAATCTGAACCACTCAGAAATGATAGGATGTTCTAGCTGGTCAGTTTCATAGAAAGCTTCGCGATAGTGCATTGTTTTAACTTTATCCATTTGGTTTTCTTTATTATTTTTAATGAAAAAAGTGTAATTTACAATCCGATTAGTTTGCTTTTAGAGACTTCATTATTTTAACGAGTTCCTTTAATTACAGTTGAAGGAGTTACTGTTCTAATTTTTTCATTAAGTACTCTTTGGTTTTTGAAGAAGAGTCTTGTGATTTTGGTGACATAGTAAATCACTTGCCTCAACATAATATAAGTGTCTTAACCTTATTTCAGTAGTTAAACTTAGTCCTGAGAAAAATATATCGTGTTTTCAACAGAAAATGATTATGAAGTATAATCAAGTTAAAAATGTTTTGTGGAATTGACAGTAACAGTAACTTGTCAATTGTAATGATGCTGGATTACGAGGAATTAGCCTCTAAGACTAATTGGAGCTACGATTACCTGCTTGACGTAAGTTCAATATTTCATTGTTGTATTCTCCAAAGGAACATAAAATCAAAGAGTATCGTGTCTACGCAAACACAAATCCTCAAATACTTCGGGCACATTATTTGAAACAAAAACTCCATGGAACGACTCGTTGTTCAGGGACGGGTAGAGGGAAAGCGATCATGCGGTCCTTCTCCTACGCGTTGGACGGATTTAATAAAAGATGCGACACAATCCACCATAGTCCAGTGTTCCCGTGATGCTGAAGACCTAACAAGTGGAGGAGCATCGCGAGGGCTGTTTTATCCATACATCATCATGAAACATCAAAAACCACGACCTCGAAAGAACGAAGAGTCAACGACTAAACAGAAAGAGACTTCAAAGGCATTTTACCACCATATGAAACTAAAATTTTACTTGTACCGTCGTCTCAAAATGAAGACATTATAAACCTTATTAAGTATGTAGGTACATGGTAATATTGTAGAACTGCACATTTTTGTAGTAGATTGTCACTGTCATTATTGGCCTATCGTTTAAATGAGACGGTGATTTTGTACAGACCGGGGCAAGGGTCTCAGTTATGCGGTCCGGTTGACGTACAGCTGTAGTTTTTTTCCGCTACTCAAGTTTTGTCTTTTATACGCCGGGCAAATTAGGTTGTTCTACAAATGGTCTTTCATTTCCGATCTTCTGCCTTCATCAAAGAGCCTTGGAGTTGCAAGAGCTTAAACTCCGCAGTTGCACCAAACTAGCTTAGATTTATTTACTCGTATCTAGGTATATTTAAACATAGATCTAGTCTTAAGTTCTTTATTTTATTTTTGCAGGTAGACACATCCCAGTTTCCGTTTCCAAACACACTATGGCACAGAAAATCAACAAAAGAGGTGGCGTTAAAAACAACTCTCATGCTAGTTGTAGGGGTTTTTGGGATATTCCTGAATTCCGTTATTTTGATAACCCTGGCCAAGAATAAGTGGTTATGGACGGCCAGCAACTACCTGGTTGGCAATTTAGCGATGACAGATTTACTGACGCTGATATTTTGTCCGTGGTTCATGTTAGTTAGGGACTTTTATCAGAATTTTGTGTTGAAGAACTTCGGCTGTCGCTTTGAGGGATTCTTGCAAGGTTAGTTTTATTACTTAGTTCGTCCTTGTCTTAGCCACTTTGATTTGATTTAGTTGCTATTATTCTTTTAATGTTTCTTAGGATATGTTGTATTATACAGGTTTATTACACAGTTTTTTTTAATCAATATGTGTACTTTCGCCAAACTGCGGAGCAGTTTGTTGGCGATGAACTTGCTCGTTTTATAACAAAAGTAGGTACAGATATGGCGCTGTACTACAACGTATGTGAAAGCTGGAGCTTAAATCCGAGCACGGTGATTATTAACTGCGCCAAAATCATATCCACAAACACTTCTCCTCCTGCTGTCTATCTACCATATTTCTGAGAAACTTCGTATCGAATAACTCCAAAATATAAGTGCTTAGTTGAATATGTCCTAAGACAACGCGTAATACCCTAGTTAAAACGCTACACTAGCTAAAGGTTCTCTGGAAGAGATCGCTCTTTAGCTAAAAGACCGCCTGTTGTTAACCTACATTTTTTAGTTGTTATGTATATTTTATTCATGTTTAGAGGTGTGCAATTAAGAGTACCTTTTTGAGTTTAAAAGATGACCTGATGATCATCGTATTCATTTTTCTCGATACGGTGTTTAAATCTACCTTTAACTAAAAACTTATATAATGCAATTAGCTTTTCTAGTGCTCTAGATAAAATATAACCTGAATATAGTATATTTTTCTCAATTAAATTTTCATCTTCTCTTACTGAAAACTTCTTCAATGTTTGTGGCAAGCAAGCGTACGACCCGCTGATGGTAAGTGGACACCGCAGCCTATAGACGCAAGCAACTCGAAAGGAGTAATATTGGCGTTGCCGACCCTTGATAAGTTTGAGGATTCGCTGAAGGAACAAATGTCCTCGCTCTCAACACAATGCATCCTCGGGAGCTCTGGCGACCTTGCTCACCTCCAGGAACATAACACTACTACAGAGCAAGTAGTAGTGTTATTATGGGTATGGTCTTCTACGAGGCGGAGATACTTCCCCAGTTGGAATGCACCAAATTCGAGCGGGATGACATTTCGCTGTGCCCTACCTCACTGTTTTTTTTTTAAATGTAACTTGTTCTTCTGTTTAAGCAACAATGCTCCTAGCAGCAGTGGGGGCAGTGATACTAGTGTGCTACGACAGAATGGCAGCAGCAGCCTTAACTGCTGATGCGAGGGTCACGAAATCTGCCGCACCAAAACTGATTATCGTAACCTGGCTCGTGGCTATTGGCTTATCGC
Organism: Epinotia demarniana; assembly: GCA_945867215.1. NCBI lineage: Eukaryota > Metazoa > Arthropoda > Insecta > Lepidoptera > Tortricidae > Epinotia > Epinotia demarniana. The sequence goes on from OX244275.1 coordinate 17,810,945, forward strand.
TGCCTTGGGCTATTCAACGCGAATATGTGGTAAGTTACAACAAGTTACAAGCTACGGTAGCCCAGTGGTTCAGGCATGCGGCTGTCAAACGGCGGTCGTGGGTTCGAATCCCGGCGCGTACCAATGAGTTTTTCGGAAGTTATGTACGGAATATGATTTCATATTTACCGTTAGCTTTTCGGTGAAGGAAAAACATCGTGAGGAAACCTGCATACATCTGCCAAGAAATTCAAAAGTGTATGTGAAGTCCCCAATCCGCACTGGGCCAGCGTGGGGACTACTGCCCATTCCCTCTCATACATGAGAGGAGGCCTGTGCCCAGCAGTGGGACTTATATAGGCTGACGATGTGTGATGTGATGTGGTAAGTTACATTGAAAAACAGACTCAAAATTAACTACACAGAGATTGGCACTATTTGTGGGACGCCTAGGTCCAGCAATGGACGTCTTTCAGCTGATAATATATGATGATGGTGACTACGAATTTATTTATTTAGCATACAAATCACGGAAAAAAGAAAATACAATCGAAAAGGCAACCTTATGTACTGTGCTAAATGGGAGCCTCACTCAGTATGTTGTCACGGGGGCCGTGACGCTTGGTAATATTGTGTGTAGTGTTGTTTCATTCACAATACCATTTGCTGACGGGGTTTTATCAATTCATTGAAATTGTCTATGGTTTTCCCATATAAAGTTTTAAGGTCATAGAGTTTGCGCTAGGTACTGTGTAATTTTAAAATGCATCTGACCCGACGAACAATAGGAGACTGTACATCACTTTGAGTTAACTTATAAAAAAATCGAAATCAATCAATCAACTGACAAAGGCATGCTAGTGTACTTTATTTCATTTATTTACTTAAACTTTATTGCACAAAATACAGAAATGTACAAATCGCGAGCTTAATGCCAAATGGCATTCTGTACCCGCTAATTATAAATAGCTTGAAAAATGTAGTAACTCAGTTATAGCTAAATAAGCCATATAATTAATAAATAACAATAAAATAAATAAATGTATACTTGGGGGCAATGTTACACAAACCGCACTGGCCCCAAAGTAAGCTCGATAAGATTTGTGTTAAGGGTACTAGACGACGATATACATAATAGTAGATATAAGTAGAATACAACCAAGACTCGGAAATAATTATCCATGCTCATCACCGAAATATTTTCCCTTTTCGAGATTCGAACCCCTGACCTTCAGTTACGTAAGCAGCGTCGCTTCCCACTAGGCTAATGGTCGCCAATAATTATGTTTAAGGAACGTCAATGGCTGGATCACCTCGAGACATACTGCGTCGAAGATGTAAAATTTCTTGGTCTCTACTGGCATTTCACTATTAGTATGCTAGTTTGGATTCCTTTGGGAATCACGGTGATAACGGTAAGTGATTTAACAAGGGAAATTAATCATTTGTTTTAACTATTACTACTGTATTGTTCATATTACCCTGTTATATTATCTTCTTATTTAGGAAATTGTAAGCCGGACTTCAAAAGTCTAGATAAGTGAAGAGCTGTAATCAGATGATATTATTATTTACCAAAACACTACGCAGTTCTCAGTTAGACATTTTTAATGATCTACACTTTCTAAAACACATGAAAATAATCGTCTTTGTTTTGTGTTTCTACGATTATCTTATTACAAAATATGCTCCTGATAGTATATTTGAAAAATTACAAATCAGAGAATTGAAAGAAGCATTTCATTAAAGTTATGCTCTACTTACTTATACCAGACCCCGTTCATGGTCGGCCTTATCACACGATAAGTGACAGAATAGAGCGTCCGTCACTGGCTGACACCGTTCCGTAGAACCAGACGCTCCTATCTTGTCACTTATCGCGTGGTAAGGCCGACCATGATACGGGGTCTGTTGTCTTTTAGTATGGCACAATACTGTATAAGTTAGAGTGGAGTGCACGAAAACTGTGCGCACGGGGAAATGGACAGACCGCGGCTAGAGCAAGACGCCGCGCTGTTAGGATTACGGCATGCGTGCTGCTCGCAGCCGTCTGTTGCCGAGTTCCTTACACCGTACTGATCTATTCGAGGAATAACAACAATATGGCGATAAATTCCGTAAGTGCATTATACTAGTTCGATGTTGCCACTGGGAAATGTCAAGCCAAAATGTCGCAACAGGAGTTGAAAGTATAAACTTAATATGCTGATTAGAGAAAACATGCAATAAATTCAGCAAGTTCTGTAGTAACAGAATAGAAGCATAGGTTCATTATATCCTACTGCACTTCAAATTCCACAAAACCAATTTAAATGAGGGATATGTATGAGAAATACTGTTACTTTGCTATACTTACCTATTTAAGCTTAGAATGAATGGTCATTATTGACTCGTACACATGTACACACATGTAGTGACATTATGAAATGTCCATAACGAATCAATCTTTCCAATTGAGTAGAAGCTGGTAGTGAACGAAATAAGATTTTAAAGTTCAGTTCTGTTTTAGCGTTTTTAAACAACAAATATAAATCTATCCAATGTCTGGAGTATTATTGTACTCTTGGCAGGCAGTAGCTTATTCCATTTTTTTCTGTTCAGGTTGACGGCACCTTCGCTATCATTTGGTTCGTGGGCACCTTCCTCATGTACTTCAACAGCGCTATCAACCCACTTATTTACGGGTTCACTAACCTGAGGTTCCGCAAGGCTATGGATAGGACACCTGGCATAGCCTGCTGTAGGTTCGGGACTTGGTGTTGTGTATGTGCTGTGGTAAGTTGATACCTACGTACTAATACGTGTGTGTGAGTTTTGTTGTAGTTATAAAGGCACAATGAATGACAAGGCTGTCATAAACGAACTGGAGGAGATAAGTGTATAAATAAGACCCTTTTCACATTAAAACAATCAGTGTTAACATTTGAATTGAGAAGTCAAAGAAGATCGTTTTTTGTTATATCAAATTTTTTCTCATAACACACACTTAAGCCACTCTTAATAACTTTCTTTGACAACTATCATAAAATATTAATGGATGACATCATGACTGAAGATCTAAAGGATTCTGCATACCTAGAACAATTTGTAGGATCTGTAATTAACACACGTGATTTTGTTATAGTTCAAAATGAAACGACTTAGCCCGTCATCGGCAGACAAAAACTCGGAGAAGATCTACGTCATAGGAGGGTCCCCAAAACCGAACTGGAAGTTGACGAAGGCAATCAAAAACGTACTGCATATCAATAAAGATACACTGGAACTTAGTTTACCTAGAGCTGATGAACTAACAACGAAACCTACTAAAGTTACGCCATTGAATCCTGATAACGTTGACAAAGAAAACCATAACTTTATCAAACATCTTGTTTTGGAATCAAATGTACAATAACACCATAATGTTAACGCATATATCGCACCATATTTCTTTGGAAACGAATAAATTGATTTTAAAATTACATTAGGCTTAATAAAGTCGAAGAAAGACAGTTTAATGAAAAATATTCAAGTGAGAAAGCCTTGTAATCTAGAGAACTGTATATTATTATTTACGATTCTGTAGGTCTCGACGACATAAAATGCATTAATAAGGTATTATATTCATTTAAATATATTTGAAACACCGGTTTTCTTAGGAGTATTGTCTTTTTCTTATAAGTATGTTTAAATTAGGTACTTAACATTATAGGTAAAACTTTAAACCTATGTTTGAAGTAAAAGTCTTTAGCGATTTGAATTTAGATAACACCATTGTAAATGTTATTATTTCACAGTATTATTTAGATATTCTGAAACTATGTCTTCACTACAGTTACTGAAACGTCTTCGATTGCAATGCTAACATATACCATGTTAACAACCATTGTATATCATTCGAAAATATATTAAAGCTTATCTTTAAGTTGTATTTTTTACTTATTTTCTCTATTTTATATTTATTTAGTCCACAGATAGACAGTCAGAACCGTTCTCTGCCACTTCCAGCTGACTGGCTAGTTCTTGTATTTTTACTTCCAATGCATCTTTCATGTGAGGCTCTACTTTGAGAATATTTGCAGCTTCTTGTAGAAGGACCATGCTTTCCATTAGACGATCCTGTAAAAAAAGAACCATCGTCATCATCGACGCAATTTTTCTTTTCGTCAGTTTGTCTTTACACATAGTTATAGTAAATAACCTGAGTTCAACCGCAACAATTTCGCTACCCAGAATCGCTACGCGCTACGCTCGTAGCCGATCCTGCGGTTTTCCTAGTATGTAGCGGAAAGCGACTACGGCGTAGGCGCCCGCTAAGCGGGTTCTTGGTTGCGAAAGTGTTAAAACAACAAACCAAATTCAACCTCATTTCAATCAATTATTATTCAAAGAAATCAATTGAGCTAGAGTCTGTCAAACGAAAGCGTGACCTGGAGGCCTAGACAAGGTTATAATCGACAAGCGCTAACGCCAATAGAAAACTAAGAAAATGTATGGGAATGATAGATGTTAACGAAAAATGTTTCGTCAGCACCTGTCATTCCCATACATTTTATTATTTTCTATTGGCGTTAGCGCTTGTCGATTGTAACCTTGTCTAAGGCCCCTGGACTTTTTTAAAAGTAGCAACATTATAATCTGTCAAAGGCACGTCAAATTCTTTGGTTCGAGTTTTCAGTATTTTGTTTACACAATTATTTTGCATGAATAATTGCCGTAATATGGGTAAAACAATTAAAAGTAATATGCGAAAGCTGCTACATACTATGATCAGTAAGTTCAAGCAAAAACAAGAGGAGAAAGAAGTATTTTTCCAAGAGAAACAACAATGTTTAGATATGCGATGTCGGATTTTTTAGGTTACGGTTAGTACGACTTTGTAATTTTAATCCTTGTCGGCTGATTATTTGTTATAATAATATTGACGATAATGATGATACATTTCTTATGTTTACAGATAATCTTGAAAATATTCAAGGAATCCGTAAATTACAAAAAAATTGTAATACCACATGTAATTTTTTTGAATTTGTTGCCAAACTCTATCTACACGCCAATGCAGGCGGGCCTTTTCACTTAAATGTGCGAATCTTACTTATAATTATTTTTATTAGATCCTAATTTAGTGCTAAATTTTCGTCTTTAAGCTATATTTTGTTTTTCTTGTTTTTACACCTTTATTATCTATTTTTCCTTGTATCCTAAGTCGCGTATGTTTTTTTTTAAGTACAGTCAGCGTCATATGGTAAGTAGCAGCCAGAGTAGCAAAATATTTCGTGACACACCCTTATTCTTACAGTAATAAAGACGTGTACCGAAATATTTGGCTACCTTGACTGCTACTAACTACTGTATATGACGTTGACTGTACCTATTTATTCAATAAGCATAACATACACTTAGCAGATGCTTTTCTGTTGTCGATAGTTAAATAGATCCATTTTTACCACTCCCAATATTTTGAAAAAGTTACGGAGACGTATTATCATCTACCTTAACAACATACAAATTATTTGCACCGACGCAATACGAAGATCAAGAATTTCAATCTGGTCACTAAATTCACATTTGCAAGACAAATGCACCATTGGCTTTCAAATACTATTACCGAATGTTAACAGCTGAACCATTCATCTCGCAGATCGCAATAGAACTCAAACAACTAATATAATTTTAGACATATTAACGCCCGGGCCCGCAAACTCGGTTAACATTTCATTGTAGTTGGCTCAATTCCAATGGATTTATATTTTGCAGAAATCCACGTGTTTAGTTTGTGCTTTCACAATGTTCGGATTAGAGGAAATTAGAATGGTACTCATTTAAATTTCCCTATTTTAAATACTCTTAAAAGCAGAAAATAAAAAGGAAATACGAGTATTGGTTCTAACTGTACCAAATTCATTTGATTTTGACTAAACATACGTTTGCAACTAAAGTCTAATTAGGATTCAAAGTGTGCCCTTCACCGAAAAAAATCCTTGTCCTGTTATCAATCTTTCGAGAAGTATTTTTTTGTTTTCGCTAAACATGAGCATATTTATGTTACAATAGAATAAAGGTACTGGGTTGAGTTTACATTCGTATTCCGCGTTAGCTTTCGCTAACCTTAAAAAGTGGAAGAGACTCAATTGGCAAATACATTCGATCAACGTTTAGTGTTTTTTCTAAGACTATGTTTACCTGGGCACCAGCTTTAGTCAATTTCTCAGTTTCAAACTCCCTCTTCGTTTGGATGGTCATAGCTGACTGGAGATCCAAGAGGAGAGTGCCTCTGAACCGCGACCATCCTGGCTCAATTTTGTCGGCAATTTCTAACAGCTCGTGGCATAGATCTATTTTACGCTGTAGCAGGTTGTCTGATAGTTCTGAAAAAGTAATGAGAAATGATGTATTAGCGTCATGATACAGGGGCTTAGTAAATACTCGTTGGGTATTTGATGCATTTAAAACTATCAAACTATGCTTCAATTGTTTTGAAAAGCTATTCATATTTGCGGCATTTTTTGATTACAGCAGTCATAAACATCCATTTCAGTCTCAAAATACATCAATTAAAACTGTGTAAAGCTGTTAGCTTACATAGTACTTCAAACTCAATATTCAGTTACCTACTGATAAGTGATAACTCGCAAAATTACCTGATAACGTATATCCTTTGTAATTTCCATAAATCTGTATAAGGGCTAACTTCGCTTGCAACACTAAATGATTCAAAGGATGAAGAGTCTGGCTGTACTTTGAAATGAACCCTTCAAACTCTTTTGGACCATTCCTGTCAAGCTTATTTAGGTCTTGTTTTAAAGCATTGTTTCCCCAAAACATCTGCTTGCTCAGAATAAAATGGTCACATTTCTCACATTTCCACGTTGCTGTTTCATCCAATGGATTTGTTGATACCAACATAGCTCCATCTGCTGCGCCAGATGCATTGCAAACTGAACAATAAATGTTACCTAGATAAGTTCCAAATTCGGTCGGGTCCTTACACCTCTCGCAGTCGCAATCAAAGCATTTGTTTGCTTTTAAATGTCTCCGCCTATCCAAGGTACCCCAAAGCGACTGTGTATATGTTGCAGTTATAGCTTCACCTTTAGCAATTGGCACAGTTGCAATCAGGGCCATATTAAAATCATCGCCCAAATAAACGTGGCGGGTGTTGGGTGTGCAGCTATGGTTCATCATTGAAGCTGTGACATAAATAGCCCGTAACCTTTTCGATCCGTCAGGAGATCTCACGTCGAACGAGTTGGTATCAATGATTGAAGCCACTTTCAGAATAGTCTCCTCATCGAAATCAAGTCCGAGAACTTGTATTATGAACGTGCTGAGATTTGCTTTTAGAACCGAGTATAACGGCGTGCCTATCCTCTCGTCTATATGTGATTCTAAATTGATGATATTCTCAAACTGTTGAGGGTTTGATTGCTTCATCAATAACACTCTTAATGGTGCAATAACACAGTATGCTGCTTCAGTTTTGTCCGGCTGTTCATATTTAATAGTGCACCTATATTTCATGTCACTCATAACTTTACATTCTGCTTTATGTATATTAGCCTTTTCACACTTCTGGTTACACATTGGCCATGCACATATCGAGCACTTGTAGAAATCCGTCTTGTCACTGATCTGCATTGGTTCCAACTTATTTCCGCAAGCCAGACAGTGCGCTGGTGATGTCATCTTCGGACCAATCAGAGCTGGTTTCTCCTTTAAAATCATTTCACCCGGATGAATGTCTCTCGTTGCAACCATGTGTCTTCCAACCGTGTCCGAGTATTGAATCTTGAAGGCGCAGCATTTGAATTTGTGACCTTCTCTCCATCCTAACTTCTGGTGGGCTCTTGAGCAGTAGTAGACCAGTTTGCATCCTCCACAGGTCTGGTTGGCTGGTTTCTGGCAGACTTCACACTTCGGAATTTCTCTCTTCTGCTCCATCATTTCGTTGCTTTACAACGACACGGCCGACTTGTTAGAGCTCGAACACAATACTCGTTTTAAATAGATACACATAATTATCACACGCTGAATCTTGGGCCGCCTGCCAACAAAATGAAACATAACGCCCTGTTATCTGGCGATAGAAGGCTACGCTGCTTGATGATGTTAATGATTCGGAAAGTGAATTGTTTGACGTCAATTCAACGTATAGATTGTTACAGTATATCACAAAACAACTATTAAATCTTAGTGATTTAAATTCTAATAATCCTACAAATAAATTTATGTGGTACTTCTAATTCTATGCGAAAAATTTAATACAATCGCCTATTATTATAATACAAAAAGCCTCAAGTTATTTGAGCGAAAATTATTAAGTTACCTTCTATTTATCATTAGTAGTTGAACACTTATCTTTTTGAATTTTCATTTTATAATTATTACTAAACTGTGAGTATCTGAGACTTCTGAGAGCAGGTGGTTAGTAACATAACAGTCTTAATCCACAACTGAACCAGTTTCATTGCTTGGACATAAATGATACCTACTTAGTATGAGGTTGCCTGGTATTCACCTAGAAACATACGCTATTGACGATATTGCGAAGGAAACAAGCCGGTTACTTGTGTAATAAATATATCGCTTTCACGACCTTAACAGAAAAAAAGATATATATTTTTCTATTCGGTGAAATCAATTTATTTTCTGTTCAAGCGGTTTAAAATATATATTTTTACGTCACATCTGGTCATAATGCGAGTTTTACTGCACGCCGCGCGTACGGGGAAACTTGCATTGTGGCCAGGTGAAGACGTAAAATTTTGTACTTACTACGGGCGGTAATTCGTAAAGCCCCAGAGCGCATATTTATGGCCCTTAATTTCGGTTTGGGCCACAAACACCTGCGATCTGGGGCATTCACGAATTCACCGCCATAGGTACGTAATGTACTATTATACGATAGGTATTTAGGTTTAAAAAATGTTTATCTACAGATTTTTTTTTAAATTCTTGTTCTAATGGAATTAAAACAATGAGACCTTTTTTTTCTACTAAAGTAAGTTTTTTTTTATTTTTTACTTAGTTTAAACATTTATGTATCCATAGAAAATTGCATGTAATTCTTGTTTTATTGGAATTCAAGCAATGAGAGTTTTTGTTTTCCTAAATTATTTAAGTCTTTTAAACAGTCTAGAACAATATAATGTTTTAATGATTATAGTGGTTCTTTCCTTTATTTTACTCAACTTGCAATAGAGCGAACGATATGTCAAAACAAAAAAAGTAAAGCTTGATAGGTAATAGCGGTTTGTTATGAAGTTGGTTTGTGATTTTTATGTCAGTTGATTTTAATGCACTCTGAACAATATAAATAGTAGTTCCAATAAAATTCCTCAATACTACCTCGCGCGATTCTACCTCTACCTCGGCCTAACATCTTTTACTACTATCATTAGTAGTTTACGCACCGGCTACGCTAATTACTCGTCTAGCTCTAATTATAAATGACGAACTACAATCCGAACATTGGTTCAACACCTGTCATCGAAAAGGCCTCCGCCGGTGAGTCTATCAGCCTCGACGTATTAGACTGTGAACTTTGAAACTGTTAGTGAATCCGCACTGGACCAGTGTTGGCCAGTGCAGTTTCATTTTCACCTATGGGTGGCGCGCACAGCAGTGGGATGTTTATAGGCTAATGATGAATATCAAAACTTATAGACTGTTGATGATGACGATCTAAATTTTGTTTATCATTCGCATTCAAGAGTGAAGGAAGACATCGTGAGGAAACCGGTCTAATCCAAATAAGGTCTAGTTTTACCTCCGGGTTGGAAGGTCAGATGGCAGTGGCTTTCGTAAAACAAGTGCCAATGCTAAATCTTGGGAATAGGTGTTAAGGCGGACCCCGGGCTCCTATAGGGGCATTACCGGGAATAACGCGAGATAAGCGGTAAGGCATGTTCTGGTTCCAAACCCAGGCTTGTACCACTGGTTTTTTTTCAAAACGTAAAAAAAAAAAAAAAAAAAAAAAAAAACGTAAATATGTACAGAATTTAATTTGATAATATTTAACAGTGGATTTTTGGTGAAGGAAAATATCAAGTGGAAACCGGTCCCAATAAAGTCTAGTTTTCCCTCTGGATTGAAAGGTAAGATGGTCGCCTCTTTCGTAAAATGCCAAATCTTGGGGCTACCCAATACCACCGGGCTCCTTTAGGGAACAACCAGGAATAACGCTAGGAGGATGATATGATGACTTTATAGAAATCCCTGACAGTACTTAAGATAGCGGCTTAGGACCTCTATATTTAAGAAGGCCCAAAGTGATATGCATAGTATCACAGAATAGAAAATAAATAGTACTACAGAAAGGACACTCCTTTGACCTTTACAAATTGCGTTTTTGTCCAAAGCATTAAGATTGGCCCTCTGACGTCGACGTTTTTGTTTTTAATTTTTATTTATTTAACGAGGGTTTTACAAATGCCACCCTCATAGTGGCTCTCTTATTCTAATTACTTCTTAATTTTAATATAGTTTTAACTAAGATGTACATTGATTCCGCCTCTTCAGAAGTCGGAGAAGCTAATATACTATTTATCCTACCGAGATCATATTTATTTTTAGTAGGGGCCGCTGTGCGTCGCCACGGCTACACTCCATTGTAACGTGGTACACATCTTCCACCACCCCACATATGGAGCAATTGGGAGAGTCAACTTTCCGCATCGTGTATGCATAACTATTTAATGGAATGTGGCCGGAGCGAAGTCGAAGAGCAACAGTCAAATCTTGTCTACTAAAATTACTTAGAATGAACCACGGGGTCCGAGGAAGTGTTGGCTGGATGGTTTTATAACAAATACCTTTAGTGCGAGATCTTTCGTCAAAATATTCAGTCCACATTTCGAGACATATTACTTTGACCTTGTACAGGACATCAGTAAACCAAGGTATATAACGGTGTGAGTCGCCCGATTCGCGATGCTTATCTCGCCAGCCGATCCACCTCCTCGTTCCCGGCGACGCCAGAGTGTGTCGGAATCCATTGTATAATTACTTTTTTGTTATCAGAATAAAGTTTTAACAGAATTATTGAGTATGCCACTGGAATGCCCCTAAACACATAAGTACAACGGATCAAATGCTGCATAGTACTTCTGGAGTCTGTTAAAATTAAAAAATTCACCTGATTATTGATACTGTTAATATATGAAAGTGCTTCTACGCTTGCGATCATCTCAATGGCCATTATAGACGTATTTTCTTCAATATGCAGTTGTACCATTTCTTGTGCGTCGACGTTCAATCTAGAACGTAAATCTAGGAGTGTCCCGGGCCTGATAGTAGGTAGTAAGGTGATGATTTGATGAAGTATTGGACCAAGGAACTCCTTCGCACAGTCCGACGCCATTTCCAGGTATAGGTACTATCGAACTAACTGAATCATGACCCACCATACCTCTAGAACCTTGTTACAATTAACGAACATACGTACGATCATATGACGTTAATATGTCAGTTAAATGTAACAAGGTTCCATGGTGGGTCAGGATTCAATTTTGTCGATTGTACGTCGGTACAGTCAACAGCAAATATAGGGATGTTGGATGCGTCTAAGTAGCGAAAGTGCTTGTCACTAAAATTATCTACTTTTAATGTTGACTAATACCCAATAATAGTGCTAGTCATGTCTTTTATTAATAAAATATTTACTACCTATCGTCTACCTATGGTTGAGATTATTAAAAGAAGTCGACTGTTTATAAAACTGTATTGGAATTTGAATCTTCTACTACGGATGGTAAAGTTGCTTTTTGAATGGACTATTTTGGTGCAATTCGGCAGACTCAAATAATCCCAAGGAGCTGATTGTTTTGTTTATGTTCGTAACTGCTTCGGTTGTGTGAGCTGTGCAATTTGTATCGTGTTTTGAATTAATGTTGATGAATGTAATGTAATAAATCTTATATATACTCGTATACTACTGTTGTCTACAACTTCGACCGTAAAGTGCCCGATTGTAATGGGAGTTGGTACTTCATGGGCATTTGACATGATCTTCGTCTTATCCATCTTCATTCTTAGCCCAACTCGCTCGGAAGCTTTACTGAGGTTATCGAGCATCGTACTTAAGTCCTCCATGGTCTCAGCCATGACTACGCGACTGCGACGTCGGGTAGGCCCCCCACAAGGTGGACTGATGACCTGGTAAAGGTTGCCGGAGTCAGCTGGATGCGGTGGCGCAGGACCGGTCACTTTGGCACTCTTTGGGGGAGGCCTATGTCCAGCAGCGGACGAATTTCGGCTGATATGATGATGATGATGACTACTGTTGTACTCACACCGACGAGCAATAATAGATCATCTGTCGCCGGTCTCTCTTAAATGCTGATCCAACTATCCTACTACTCGTAATATTATAAATGCGATAGTTTGGATGCATGTATGTATAGATGTTTGAATGTTTAGATGTTTGGATGCTTAGATGTTTCTTACTCAATCACGCTTAAACGGCGCAACCGATTTGGATAAAATTCTGCACGAAGATAGTTTATAGCCTTGATTAAAATATAGAATAGTTTTATCCCGGGTCCATGCATCCGAAGTCGCGGGCGAAAGCTAGTAACATAGTAATAGGGCATTTTTAAATATAATGATGGAACGTCTGTACCGTTCAGGCTTTTATAAAAAGATGCAAAACTCAGCGATGCTTGGAATCGGTAATCTTATGTCAAAATGCTTGAGTATTTTAGGTACATGAAATCACAAAAATAACTGGCTATATACTAGTAGACACATACAGATATAACCACACACATGCACATAGCCCGTAGAACCGATGGCCGAGGGCGGAAAGGTTCTCGAGTGGCGACCTCGTACCGGGAGGCGCGGCGTGGTTAGGCCCCCCACAAGGTGGACTGATGACCTGGTAAAGGTTGCTGGATGCGGGAGGCCTATGTCCAGTAGTGGACGTATTTCGGTTGATATCAGATATTTACAAAAAAAACGCGTTCTTTGTCATGGAAAATCACTACAATGTGTAAAAAAAAAAACCAGTAAAAATCTATAAAATTTGACATCGATCTTAATTAAAGTCCGTTCACACTAATACGTAACAGCATATATTATTTGGGGCGGCCATAGAAAATGAGTTGTAGTCTGAAAGAGATCGGCGCCCGCGCCGCCCGATTCCATGAAAAACGCTCTGCGGAAACCCGGAGAGCGTTCGCATTCTAAATTTGAATTTAGGTTAGTGTTAAAAGTTAAATTGTTCTAAGGTTTAACAAGTGAAAGTTTATGGTTTTTAATTATTTAGTTATCAAAATAGGCCGAAAGTTGTGATTTTTGTGGAAGTGCACATTTTTGAGTAGGACCGTAAAAATTTGAATTAAGGAAAATGTGTTATCGATATTGCTAAGGGGAGGTCACTATGTACATGATTTATTTGATCGATTGGCTAGACTCTTTGAACTTTCCCCCATGGAAAAAAATACTATTTTATTACTAAGATATACTAGTAAGAGTATGTGTCATAATTCTGTACCCTAACATATGACTCTAATCTATAGAAATTCCTCAGATAAATTTTTGACCGCGCGTGTGCCAGTTTTTGAAAACCTCGTAGTGGAAAAATATTCTAAGGCGAGAGACAATAAAACTACATAGACGTGTAAATAAATATATATACTTGTAGATAAACTTGTAGTTTCTTCAATTATCTATTTTATTCCACAGTTATAATTAATTTATACAAGAAATTGGAAAAATTTGGATATCCAAAAATTTATCAAAGCTAGCCAAATTCACATACATGGAACGGCGTCTGTTATTATATAAGGGTTATAGGCTATTTAATGCTGAATCCAAGGAGCTTATAATAAACCACTCATAGTGTTTTTTGAATAATGGTATTTTTTCTGACGTGCACCGATTTCGCGATGACCACCCGTATGGCCATGGCCCCATTTGACGGTAGTTCGCCAAAAATGGCCGCGCCACTAGACAGATAATGACAACCGCCGGGTACGCGGCGATTGCCACTTGAAGGGATACATAAATTAAGAAACCTTTATGACGGAGTTATTACATGACATTCTTATGTATGTAAGCACTTTATTGTACACAATAACAGGTCAAGGAATATACATGTCACACAATAGATCAAAGTACAAAGGTATTCTTTTATATTAATGTGATCTAATACCATGTACTTAGAAATTTTACACTAACGAGGGATGCTATATTATTAATATTATTCGTGAGAAATATCCTATTCGAATAAGATCATTAAATTATTTTAATAAATTATTATCATTATTAAAATAATGTTGTAAATGTACATTTAGGAACAAGGTTTACCTTGATAAAGCTTTTGGTAAAGCCCGACAAGTTTTTATTCGACCCTGGTCACGCTTACAGTGAAACTATCTCGCGGTTTGTCGGGTTATATTCTGCGTTTCCTAAGTTAGCATTTAATTTCATAAGTTAGTTCCAATTTGGCTTTTTTACATTTGTACTCGTAGGAGGTTGGTTAGACTTATATAGACGCCTACACTGACACAAGAAGAAAGCAGTTGTCATGTCAGTTTATTTAAAAACATTGCGTCAACCTATTAACAATTATAAATTATATTTATTTCTAGATGTTTACCTTCACACTCGGCCCTTTGTTTATTTAAAGTGTTATAATTTAGATCTCCCTCTGGAATACCTAGATTTCATGCATGTGTGATCATTTTCGTGTGTAAATAAACGACCGTGTGAGCATGCACCGTTCGTTGCTTCGGCTGAATAACTGAGGTAAGTCTAGGTATTTAAATATACCTCATAATACAAATAAAATGAGACAACTCGCTTCGCGTGGGATTCAACGACTCTTGTCTTGCTCGCATTATATAAAGTCCCTGGGCGACCGAGCTCTGCTCGGGTGAAAACAGAAAATAGGAAGAAACCGAATTTTCCTAGAGTTTAGACCTATAATATATTACCGATTGATTTCTCGACCAGTAACCGTAGGGGTTATTCCAAATTTCGATCGAAATCGTTACAGCCGAATAGAACGTGATTGCAAATTTATAGGTATGTACTTATGTATAGGATTAGAAAGAGGGTAGATTTTCTCGTTTCGCTTCGCGCCGTGTCTGTTGCGTCGCCGCAGCTACCATGAAACATATTGAAATGCGTTGGGGAAACGAAAGTGATCAACCAAATTGAGGACCTTGACATATTAGCGCGAGCGACGGTGCCAGCGCATTTACGTTTTGCTAATGGCACCCAGTGATTGGAACTGAGACGTTGCAATGAATGGGTTAGAACCTGGCCTATATTCGACATCTGCCAAGTGATATGATAAGAATATTTTGGCCGAATTGCATCAAAAAGACCATTCAAATAGCAGCTCTACCGCCCATGGCAAAGATTTCAATTCCATTGGCAGTTTTATAAAAAGTCGGCCAGAATAATCTCAACCACACGTTTGGTTACACATAGCCAGAATATTATCAAGCATTGTTCCATGTCTGTTTGCTTACCTACTGGTCTTAATTGAACGAGAGCGACCGAAGTTCGCTGCCTCAGCTTGGGCCAAAATTCTTTCGTATGTCCGGATGTCTAGCTGTTTTTTCTCAACCGATTATTGTGAAATTTTGTGAGCATGTTCAATTATTGCCTGTAAATAATTTTTTGGTCGATTCAGTACGGGTGTAGACTCAAAATTTGTTTTTAATTCAAAAGATATGGCAATAAATATGCCTAGTGAAAAAAAAAACCCATTCAGATTTCTCAACGAATTACGAAGCTACAACTGTTTTAATATTGTTTTTTAGAGAGAGAAAAAGCGTTCACAGGAAATGTCAATCGAAGGTCGATAATGAAGATGTTTTTTGCGGAAAAGGGAGACAACAAATCCTTTGCTTTACTGGTTTCTCCATTTGACACTATTTTTAATAATTTTTCGGGAAAATTCAACTTATCGGTTTATTGTATTTGGTGTCTACACTCCTACATATTTATAACTTACAAAAATATGTATGTAAATCCGCTAGTTAAATTGATTTGATACATAAATTTGCCTAGGATTATTTATATTTTTAGGATATAGGATATCTAATTATATTTAAATAAAATTTTAAATCCTACTATTCAGCCCTACTGGAAACTTAGTAGTATTAATTTATGACAATGAGATTGACTCTATTACGATTTATTTTTGCAGCAACATGGGATTGGAAAACGGCACGAGCGACGTCTATGAGGTACCTAAACAAATATTTTATTCTCATTTTTATTACCACCAACTCCCACATCTAGAGGTCGGGTAGTCAATAGTCAGGCAATTTTAGAAAAGTAATTATGTATTTGAACGCCATCTATCAAATAGCAGAGATACAAATTTTCGAAAAAGATATTTATTTATTTGCACGCCATCTATTTACTTGTGCAGACACCTACTGACGTATAGCGTACGGCGAGAATCCAAACCGCATGCCGTCGCTGAGAGCCGTTATAGTTACGCTATTTTTCAATAGACGGCGCGCAAACAAAGTTTTTAATTCCCTTTGTCATCAGAAGATGGCGCTAAGCGTTTCAAAAATAAAATGAATAGTTGGAAATCTATTAATACTAATGTGATCGAGAGGCAATAAAATATCAACTGTCGATGAACAGAAGTGCAATAGTAATGTCACGGTTGATCGAAGAGAAGAACGTTTGTTACGAGCATGTATGTATTTTTTCCCCTAATTGATTGATTAGCAATTACTTAATCGTGTTAAAAGGTAGATTACATAAACAAGTCTGGTGTTTTTCTTGTAAACTTGTAACTGAAGGCTGAAGGAAAGTTTCTTATAAATTACTTCTGGTCGGCGACTGCTTACTTTACTTAATAACGTTTACACCCGTATTCATAAAACGTAACAAAACTCTGATAAATAAAATGTGTTATTGTCCCTTTCTGACAATCAATCACAAGTGGCGGAATTAAAGACATTTTAGCTAAAAGCATTTAATTATGACGTTGAAAGTATAACAAGAAGACACACTATTAAAATTAAAGTACCTAGGTAAAAGAAGTGGCGAAAGTTTCAATGGCGAAATAGTTATGCTGTTAAAGTTATTATTATTTACATAAAAAATCGCATGTGAACTAATATAAATAAGTATTCGATTGACGTTTCAAAAACCTCTTACCGCTGGTCTGTCCAACACCAGCAAAAATATCTTTATATTGCTCGCTTTCAGGCTCGCACCTCAGAAGAGCTCGGGCGCTATCTCATCGCGGCCCGAGACCTAGCGCCAGGAGACCTGGTCCTGACTGAACGACCTCTGGTCTTCGGACCTAAGGCTACCGTGGTCCCTGAAGCCACCATGCCATGTGTTGGATGCTACAAACCCGTTCCTACTGATGCTGGAGAAAGATGCGCCAAGTAAGTTACACAAGACCTGATTATTAATGAGCGCCTTCTGGTCTTCAAGCCTAATCCTACAGTGGTTCCTGAAGCCACCAAGCCTTGTGTCGGCTGCTACAAACCTGTACCTACAGATGCTGGAGTGAGATGCGCAAAGTAAGTTACAGAGCTATAACCACGAACTTCGAATGACGAAGTTCGGGTATCTCCATCTCTATCGCACTTACGTAACTCGAGTGACAGGGATACAAGTACACGACCTTCGAGATTCGATTTTCCTCGATTTTTCGTGGTAGCGCCTCTGACCTGCTCTTTACTTAGTGGGTTATTTTATTACTGGTTTTGAGGCTTCAGGCTACAATAAATCCTGATCCATGTACCACGAGATGACATATGTACCTAATATCGGGTGCTATAAACCTGTACACCAGCTGACGCTGGGGAGGGGTATGCTCTAAGAACGTGATATCCAAATAAAATCTTATGTCAATGTCTTAAAGACTGTCATGGAAAATCTTCTCATTTTATTTGTATTATGAGGTATATTTAAATACCTAGACTTACCTCAGTTATTCAGCCGAAGCAACGAACGGTACATGCTCACACGGTCGATTATTTACACACGAAAATGATCACACATGCATGAAATCTAGGTATTCCAGAGGGAGATCTAAATTATAACACTTTAAATAAACAAAGGGCCGAGTGTGAAGGTAAACATCTAGAAATAAATATAATTTATAATTGTTAATAGGTTGACGCAATGTTTTTAAATAAACTGACATGACAACTGCTTTCTTCTTGTGTCAGTGTAGGCGTCTATATAAGCCTAACCAACCTCCTACGAGTACAAATGTAAAAAAGCCAAATTGGAACTAACTTATGAAATTAAATGCTAACTTAGGAAACGCAGAATATAACCCGACAAACCGCGAGATAGTTTCACTGTAAGCGTGACCAGGGTCGAATAAAAACTTGTCGGGCTTTACCAAAAGCTTTATCAAGGTAAACCTTGTTCCTATATGTACATTTACAACATTTTCTTCTAGCCACAAAACTTTGTTTAAGTTTTCAGTTTCTGAAAATAAAAGTTCGAATATCGATCAATCAAATATTGGCCTAACTTTCTTTACACAACAAACTGAAAACCTCAGTTACTTTTAATATTTTGTTAATGAATGCCCTAGAGATTGTCAATGTGGAGCGGCGCAACTTAATTGGCGATGTGTGTGCACCAAATATTAAATATTAATTAAGTATTATATGCTCCTTAGAGACGCTACTATAATACCTACAAACATTTGGAGCACAGGTTGAGATTGGTTTAACTCTTTTCTTGGCATAAAAACCCAAGTTTCCAGCTTTATTGGCGTTGCAGCGTGTAAAGCAGAAAAAACTCTCAAAAATAACATCTAAAAGTATGAATCTTATAAGATATTATAATATACAATGTAAAAAAATTCGCTGTTCACAATATTTTCATAGTCACAATAGTCAAGGCAATCGCACATTTGCCATTCTTTTACATAATTTTAAATATGGCCGTTGGGGCGGAAAGGTTCTCGAGTGGCGACCACGTACTTAACTGTGTACAATTTTTTTGAGTTTCACCCTAAAACACGATCATGCTAGCTAGACACATAACACAATTAACACATTCATCATCATATCAGCCGAAAGACGTCCACTGCTGGACATAGGCCTTCCCCAAAGAGTGCCAAAGTGACCGATCTCGCGCCACCCGCATCCAGCGGACTCCCGCAACCTTTACCAGGTCATCAGTCCACCTTGTCGGGGGCCTACCCACGCTGCGCCTTCCGGTACGTGGTCGCCACTCGAGAACCTTTCCGCCCCAACGGCCATCGGTTCTACGTGCTATGTGCCCCGCCCATAGCACGCCACTTAAGTTTAGCGATCTGGAGGGCTATATCGGTTACCTTGGTTCTGCTGCGGATAGCCTCATTTCTGATGCGATCACGCAGAGAAACTCCCAACATGGCCCTCCCCATTGCCCTTTGGGTGACTTTGAGCCTTCTTATGAGGCCCATAGTAAGCGACCACGTTTCAGTGCCAATTAACACATTATTATTGCTATATTATACTGCTGGGCAAAGGCCCCTCCGTTTAAAGTGTTCTCGATCATGACCTTCTTGTGGCCAATCTTTTGAGAACGAGTCTAGCCCGTCCCGCCATCGCCAGCGATGCCTTGCGCGTCTCCGTTTTGAGCTATCGGATTGCCAGTCAGTGACGGCGTTGGCCCACAGTTCACTGGACCCGTGTCAGACATGCCCAGCCCAGTCCCACTTCAACTTAGCCGCTTTCCGAGCTACGTCGACGATTTGAGTCTTGGAGCGCAGCTTGGTGTTCCGGATACGATCCATTAATTTTGACACCTAATATGCTGCGCTCCATGGCTCGCTGGCAAACACCGTAAGTGAGAACTGGAAGAATGCACATGTCCATGAGCCTACGTTTAAGTGATGGCAGTTGTCCTTTCATGAGGTGTTTCATGGCCCAAAAACACCTCCAGGCTTCTTCGGTCCGTCTTTCGACCTCTTTTCCCAGTCGCGCCTGGAAGGAGACTAATTAACATTAACTACATTATCATTATAATTTAGTTTCTAGCTTCTAGTTTAAACAAGATGATAACTAAAATTAACTACATTATATTCGATACATATTAAATCTAAAAAGGCCCTTAAGGCATTGTACCGAGGTTGCTGGCGAGATTTCCTCGCTGAATAGCAATGCTGATGCGTTGCGCGAAAAAGCCGCCAGCCTACCGGGTGACCGAAGGGTCACCAGTTAGGTACATCAACGAGACGTTCCATGATATTTTCAAATAACTTACGCGCACAGGGATCCCACGGGTCTCAACGCCAAAGGTGGCTATAAATATATTATAAATAAGTTTCCTTTGATGCAAATAATTAGTAAACTAGTAATATCGGATTAATATGTAAATTAACTTCGAGTCTCTCTATTACTAGTGTCTGGTTATTAAACTATGCAGACACGAGATCATGAGACAGCATAATGCCCGTCCCTTTTGTCTAGATCTAGTATGTTCAAAACAAAGGGCGTCTGGGTAGTAAAATTAAAACAATATTCAGATCGAGTAAGTGATTGACGAAGGTTTTGTAGCCAATTTCGATACAGTTACCCATAAATATTTTATTAATAAACGTACGTAAATAAAATATTAAAGGCTGAATGCTCTTTATTGGGTTTAATTTGTAAATATTGCGAAGCAAATAAAACCATTAATAATTCTAATAGAAGGTATCATACATTATTAATACTAGTGCCTAGCAAGCCTGTAATGCCTTTTTTTTATTTAGTAATACTGAGTCGACAAAATAACTCACGAGAATCAGTGGGAACCCCAAATCCGGACAAACGAATTTCATGCCCCAGAGCGCTAGGAGCGTTTTTCGCTGCTACGGACTCCGGCGTAGCAACACAACTTTCTTTGCCAGGAAACCGCCTAGCCGGCACCTTGGCCGTAGGCGCTTTCCGCTACATACAGGTACATTCATTGTTTTGGAGAGTTTTCGTGTGAAAGAGTCAACCGCTCGAAAGTCAAATATCTCGACCTCGACTCGGTATAATGTAGTGAGATTTGCACAAACCTAAATCTTTAAAGAACTTGAAAAAAGTTAAATCATCTCGCCAATCCTTCCAAAGTCTTGATTCGAATATAAACTAGAAGCCAGAGGTTTTTAAATGCAAATCAGGTACACATTTTATCACTAAAGAGAAAAGTAGTGGAAGGCAAAGGGCTTATCCTATCCGACACTCAAGACAGGTCAACAAGCAGTCTGCTGCATTTAATGTGCGTATTTCTTAAACGTCAAAACAATGTTTTACAAGATTTATTTTTTCTGAGTTAAAATTAAATTTAATTATGACATTTAAATGTCTATATCTTTTCACGATTTTGAATAGAACAGAACAGAACAGTTAAGTCGATGTTTAGAATTTCAAATATTTTTTTTTGTGAAAGGTTTATTGGTTTAGGTACAGCTAAAAGATCATTGTTTAGAACCCATTAGGATAGAATTGTTTTATAAAAGTATTAAAAAGCTTACGGTTTCAAATAAAATATATTTATAGAAAATTCTGTGAAATAGTACCTACATTTGATGAAACATTTGTCGATAAAACAAGGGTAGCCTTTGAAAGTTAGTGCCCGCGTGGGCTAGCAATATTTGTATGTAAATTATATATTATCACGTTTTCGAAAACGGCTCTAGCGATTTCAATAAAATTTGGAATATTATGCATGTACATAGGGGGGGTTTACGAGGCGAAAAAACGATTTACATGGGTCTCATAATAGGGAGAATTCGTTTTATCCGTATTTTCTCTATTTTTAAATTAGTAAAGTGATTGTCTTTTATTTCAGATGTGGCTGGCCAGTGTGCAGCGGGAACTGCCCAGGACTAAAAGATCCGAGGCACCATGGCGCCGAGTGCGTCATTCTGAGCGTTCGGCCAGAATGTGCGTTGGAAAACATGCCTGACTACTACAGGTAATAATGATATAACCACGGCGATGCGGGAGCACGTCCATTTTTGAAGTCGGAACACCCTTTTCCAATCAGCAGCTCCCGCCCAAAGCTCGACTCCGTACTGTAGGTACGCGTGTACTGAGGCAAAGGCCATAGGATGCAAATGGAAGCATAGTCCTATTTTTTATCGCATATATTTCTATATTTCAGGCACGACGCTCTTCTACCCCTAAGATGCGCATTACTGCAGTCTACCGCCCCCGAACTATGGAGCAAGTTATCCGAAATGCAATCTCACATGGAGTGCCGAGCCCCGGGCACCGAAGTTTATGAGTGAGTTACAGTTTTAGTTTTTTTTGATACGTTATTTTTTTATCTTTGTCTGCACAATTTCCACTATCCAAGAGATGTGTGAAAGAGATCGCTATTTAACGATATCACCGCCTTTTTCTGCCTTTGTTTAACGTGGTTCTTGATTTCTTTTAGTAAACAATAAGTTTATATTATTTGTCTTGTAACCCCTGACTGAAAAATGTATAAGTTTAACGTGTGTATCTGTGGTATCGGAGATCCCAAACGGACTAACCAATTTGAGAGCGATTTTATCAACAACAAGTCTTGTCTCTTGAGATTCCTGGGGCTTACTTAGTTATGCTTGTTGTGTTGAGGGCGTTCATTTATGGAGTTAGCTCCATAAATTCAATTAATTACAATCTGACTAGGAATAAGAATTCTCACAGTATTTTTGTTCTATTCCAGTGAAGCCAACGAGTACATCGTAGAATACCTAATGAACAACTTCATCAACAAACTCGATGAAGACACAAAGAAGAAATATCTTCCAGAGATGTCAGCAGAACACCTCCATGTATTTTGTGGAATTATTGACACTAACGCCCTCGAAATCCGTCTGCTAGAGGGCACAGAACTACTAGCACTATACACTAACACGTGTATCATGGAACACAGCTGTATTCCAAACACGAAACATACTTTCAACCATCTCACCAAAGATAGAAGCGAACTGTACAAAATTACAGTCAAGGTTGTAGTTCCAGTAATGAAAGTGAATCATATAACAACCATGTACAGCCATGCTTTATGGGGAACGCAAGCAAGGAGACAGCATTTAAAGGACTCCAAATATTTTGCTTGCCGCTGCGAGAGATGCGCTGACCCTACAGAACTTGGCACTTATATTAGTGCTATGAAGTGCCTAGGAGATGGAAATAACCTGTGTGATGGCATACATCTACCAGATGACCCATTAGATGATGAAAGTGATTGGTCCTGTAATAAATGTACTGTTAAAGTGAATGGATCTCAAGTGGTTATGATTATATCACAAATGGCTGAAGAGGTAGAGGCTGTTGAAATGATGGGAGGTTCAATACAGATGCTGGAGGATTTACTTTGCAGATTGTCAATGTTTCTGCATCCAAATCACTATCACTTGTATTCTATAAAACACTCACTGTTACAATTGTATGGGAGGCAACATGGTTACACTTCAGATGAAATCTTAAATAGAAAAGTTAAGATGTGTAAAGATCTTATTGATATTACCAAGAAACTTGATCCTGGTAATGCTAGACTAAGTCTTTACAGTGCAGTATTGCAGCATGAATTGCATTCAGCATTAATCATGGTAGTCAGGAAAGCAAATGGTGATGGAAAATCATTAGACGATTTAAAACCGTTCATTGCCGAAGCCAAGTCTGCCATTGGTGCGGCTTTAGAATCTTTGAAAGATGATATGGAAGAGTTAGCAGGAAAGAAGCTGTTTGCGGTTATTTCCGAAAGTAAAAAGGATTTTGACAAGTATTGTAAGAAAAAGAAAATCAACGTTTGATTTAGTTTATTAATTTCACTTTGTGTTATTTTTTATAATCTTTTCTTATCTTTAATTATCACAGTTGTATCTTTGTTCACATTTTCTTATATCTACGTTTTGTTATTAATGTTATTAAAAACTAAGTACACACATAAGAATTTGAATTTATTTATTATTAACACTTCCCCGTCTACTGTCTTCTTTTACATGAATGGTAATTTCAATCAAAAGTAATATTCGTGTCTATTCAGGCATGCCACTGTCAAGCGGTGGTCATGGGTTCGAATCCCAGCTCGTATGAATTTTTCGTAACTTATTTACGAAATATTTACCGTTAGCTTTTTGGTTAAGGAAAACAACGCGAGGAAACCAGTCTAATCCCAACAAGGTCTACTTTTCCCTCTGGGTTGGAAAGTCAGATGGCAGTCGCTTTCGTTAAACTAGTGTCTATGCCAAATCTTGGGATTAGGTGTCAAAGCGGACCAAGGGCTCCTTTAGAGTCCAATAGGGAATAACGCTAGGAGGATCATGATGTAATATTCATGTATATTTTATCATAAAATCAATCGACTTTCTTGATCAATTGAAATTTGTCAAGAAATAGCAATCTACGTGTGTAATGAATAGTAATCCGGGATAACTCCTATTTTGTTCTACGACCAATTACAAGAATAGCAACAGTGTGGGAGGCTTGGCGACGAATTGTGAAGTTTGCCACCAGCCAACCACCCCTGACATAGTCCCCTAATATTTATTAATATATATTAAACGAAGCGATTATTATCCTAGATTCCTAAACCAGCCAAATCCACTCCTCCCTTTATCACTGTCGATGCTGCTCACGATCCAGTCAGTGTACCTCGACACCCTGCTGTAGATCCCGGGCGTCCTTGCGCGCGCGCACCCGCTTCCAGTGGAGACCACGCCCACCACCATCGCGTGGGTTTGGTCTTTGATCATGAGTGGGCCGCCGCTGTCTGCCTGTCAAAGTAAAATTTGTTAGTTTCACTAAAACCTGATTTCCACGAAGTGGAGACGTGGCCTAAACTTATTGGATTTAGTTTTCTCGGAGAACAGGAGATGGTGCTCAGGATAAATGAGACTTCATACCCATAAGGATTAGGCAAATAATTCGATGTTCAACAGGTACGGTCGAGTAAAATAAAGGTTTGGCACTTCAACGTCAACTCTATATTAATGACGTTAAGGTCCAAAAGTGCTAAACATTCAATTTCCTCGACTGTACATATTATTATAGCGATTGAAAATTGATATTGCAGATGTAAGTTGCTCTTAACACTTAACCCTATTCTCATAGTTTTTATTCACGATACCCACAAGAGAACAGGATTAGTGCTATCGCTGTATTAGGGTAATTTCTGCATTCTTGTATTCCGTACCTACCTTATTTGTATTTTACCCACAGTACCCAACACGTCAAACCTACCTACACATAAAATAATGTAATATAAAAAACCGGCCAAGAGCGTGTCGGGCCACGCTCAGTGTAGGGTTACGTAGTTTTACGTCCGTCACAGTAAGTGTCACACTTAAGCGTTAAAAAATCTTAACACCGCCATGTACGATATGAGCGTTCCGCGTACAGCGAAATCTATCGGCAAATTAAGTAAACTATTGCGCGCGAGCTTAAAGTATGGAAGATGATTTTTATGGGATAATTCTTTATTGCGTGAACCGATTTTCACCGTTTTTACTTTATTTGAAAGCACGTCACTTTATTGTGATTTTGTAGAAATTACAGGTACAATAAACACCTGCTTATACGGTGAAATTACAAACTTATGTACAGAAATTATTTTGATTTTTTTTTTAAAAACTGTTCAACCTATCAAGTTCAAAATAACTTTTCTAGAAAGTTTTTATAAAGTTATTCTTTTGGGATATTTTTCATATTTTTAAAACTTATGGTTCAAAACTTAGAGGGAGGGGACACATTTTTTTAACTTCTGGAGCGATTAGGTATCTCCGAAAATATTAACATTATCAAAAAATGATCTTGCTAAACCCCTATTCATTTTTAATACCTATCACACGATAGGGTTGAAATGAAAAAAAAGTCACTCCCCACTTTACATACAGGGGAGGTACCCTAATAAAAAAAAAACAATTTTTATTTTACTACTTTGTTGGCGTGATTGATATACATATTAGTACAAATTTCAGCTTTCTAGTGCTAACGGTTACTGAGATTATCCGCGGACGGACGGACAGACATGGCGAAACTATAAGGGTTCATAGTCGACTACGGAACCCTAAAAAAGAGGCAGATAGGTTATAAGCGCTTTAAAAGTGGCACACTAAAACTGAGTCAATTTCACGAACTTGCCTCAGTTTCGCGTGCGTGCCTCATCAGACAGCTGATGTGGTGGCCATTTTTAAATAGGGAATTTCGTATAGACGACGTATCTACCTCTTTTTATACAGAGTGTATCAAAAATGATGTGTGAACCGATCAAAGGCGAAACTGGTATCGTGTTCTGATAAGAAAAAACTAAAAGAACTTTTGTTTCGCGCGATTTTATTATTTTTGTATGGAGCATGTTAACCCAGTTTTTTTTTTTTTTTTATGTGATAGGAGGCAAACGAGCAGGCGGATCACCTGATGGTAAGCGATTACCGCCGCCCATGGGCACCTGCAACACCAGAGGTGTTGTGAGTGCGTTGCCGGCCTTTAAGATGGGAGTACGCTCTTTTCTTGAAGGTTTGAAGGTCGTATCGGTCCGGATATACCGCAGTTGGCCAATACTCCATACAAATATAAAAGAAAATCGATACCTCGCCGCCCTTGCCCTTGCCTTGATGCCCTTGATCGGTTCACATCCCATTTTAAACTCTGTATTACATCACTGTACACATAGATACTAAAATTATGTATTATCAAGATTAGTACCCACCCAGCAAGAATCCCTGCCTCCCTCCTCATACCCCGCACACATCTGACTGCCGATAATGCTGACCTTCTTCCCCTGACTCTTGTACCACTGGTTGCACTGGTCATTGGCGACGACTATCACGTCAGCCTTCTGAAGGATATTTGGTCTGGATCCTGAAAATTATGTAAAACTAAATAAGTTCATATAAGTTAAAAAAAAAATAGATCGCCCGCTTTACTGAGATGGCGGGAGGGTAACGGATGGAAGGCGCCAGGGCTGTTACTCGCTACGCGCTAATGCGGCTCATTACCCTCAGGTCTGAGACAGGTTAGGCCGGTCACCCGTCACGAAACTAGACCTCTACCTACGCTTAGTTACTAACGCATCGCGGTGTCAAGATATATTTGTGGGTAAGCGTTGACGTGAGCTTAAAACCAGTTACAGAATAAGTGGGGCTGCAGTCTACGTTAAACTGAGAAAGTACCTTTAATGTATCTCTCCACACCTCTGTCACGTCATTGGTACTGTCTCAGTTAAATGGTAGAACCATATACACATATTTTTCACATATATCTTACCGTTTATACCATTATATTATGGTTATGTAACATTTTAAAATGTGTTTTAACTACTACTACTACTAACTAATTTTGATATTATATTTGTAGTAACATTTTTTTTTGTATTTTTTTGGCCGAGACGGAGATGACGGGACGACCTGGACACATTTTGTAGCGATTGGCCAGAGATTTCTCAAATCCGGGACGGTTGGAAGTCGAGAGGGGAGGTCTTTGCCCAGCAGTGGGACACTAAAGGCTTCGGAAAATTTGTAGTAACATAACGCTAATCCGTAGTCCGTGGCCAATATGTAGCGAAAAGCGCCTGCACGCTCTGACGCAATTGTGGTAGGGGTAGCACTGAATGGGCCAAGATACGGCGTTCGTTATTTTCTAACACTTGTTTTGTATATAACAAGCATAAAAAAAACTTCCCTCCTCCCACTCCCTCAAAACTATGAAGACATGGTATACTTGCTGAAAAATAAAAGCATTAAAAATAGCCTATTCCAACCAAAGGAAATTTTTCAAATCGATTGATACTTCATTCATCAAAGATGTTTTTAAAAGATAACGAGAAAGAAGATCTTATGTGGTAGAAAGATCACATATTAACGTACACAAATCCTATTAGACAAGCTAATTATAAAATGGAAATATTTTCTGATGCTTCAAGATCAGGTTGGGGCATTGTCTATAACAAGAAAAAACGGTTCAGTATCTTAAACGATAAGGTGATCACACGTCAAATACGAACAGACTGTTAAACAGCTCTTTCGTTTCGGCTTTGCCGTAGTCTAGTTAATAAATAGTAGATTGTAAGACAAGGGTCTAAAGCAAACCATATTACCAAGAGGTTTTTATTTTCCCGAGCGAAGTGAGGGAAAATTGTTTGAGTGTTCCGCCTCTTAGACCAGAGTTATACAATCTACTTTTCACTTGGACTGCTGCGAGAAAATAGTAAAAACAAAGATTATCCATCCACAATCAATAATAGTTTCCACTTCGAAAAGATTGTTCAATTTGGTGGCATGTTTTTTTTAAATAAACTGTTTTGATACAGATACAAAATATTGACACCACGAATAAGCGCTACTGAACTGACCGTCGATCTAGGCGCGTCCAAACGGCCGAACGCGGAGGAGAGCACACGGGGCAAAAGATAAAGAGAGATAGACGACAATATCCATAATAATTGTGACTTAAGGAATAAAAACACCTAATGTTTGAAATCAAGGCTGTTTCCTGATTGGTCGATTTTAATAACTAACTGGATTCTGGTTAGTTAAAAGCAACTACAAAAGTTTTTTAAAGACTTTGTGATTGGTGGATTTGATACGGTGAAGATTTGAATGGTCCAATTAGAATATTAAAACAATCATAAATATATTGTAAATACCTATGCATAGCTCCGCTTGCTTAGCCTATTGAGATTTATGAGATACAGATAACATTGAAGACAAGACACAAACATTATTAAACTAAATTCTAATTACTTAGAAGCAAAATTATCGTAGGTACTCTAGCGTTAACATCTATTCGTACGTAATATCAAGATATTTCGATGTTAGGAATACCAATTTCTGTTCTAGACAGAATATAATACAGAATTACTGTAGACTGAGTAATTCGATAATCTCATAAAGACAAATGAACGTAGCTTCTATAACCCCGCATAAGTATTTTTCCCTCTGAAAATAAACTATATCTCCAAGTCAGGAGGTATATTTTAGACTATTTTAAACATCCTTTTAAAGATCTAGATTTGGTGACACGACTAAAATGAGAACACAGAGAAAATTACATCGAAATCGTTTGAGTCATTTTCAAGAACCAAACCCAATTACAAACCAATATATAAGTCATCGTCCTCCGAGCGTTATTCCCGGTAATACCCCTAAAGGAGCCCGGGGTCCGCTTTGACATCTAATCCCAAGATTTGGCATAGGTACTAGCTTTACGAAAGCGACTGCCATCTGAATCTGACCTTCCAACCCAGAGGGAAAACTAGACCTTATTGAGATTAGACCGATTTCCTCAAGATGTTTTCCTTCACTGAAAAGCTAACGGTAAATATTCCGTACATAAGTTCCGAAAAAAACATTGGTACGAGGCGGGATTCGAACCCACGACCGCCGCTTGACAGCCGCTAGCTCCACTAGGCTCCCGTAGCACTAGGCTACAAACAAATATATAAGTGTTGCTCGTTTAAACTCATGACGTCGAGCCAAACTTGATCTCCCATGTACCTACCGTAATTAAAATAATACTACCCTGCTTTCGCCAAAAATTTCACATAACAACCTAAATATAATAAAGGGACTCACACAGATACTAGAAAATATAAATATAATACAATACAATCGGGGACGAGATACAGTGTCATACATCGTCTTCCTAACAGCAGCGTATAGCACTTTTTTGTTTGTTAAATATTGTACTGAACTTGTCGTCACGGATAAAATAAGACTTAAGTACTTATACCGGAAATACTCATTCTCATTTATTGATAATACTAAAAACTACATGAGATGTCAAGGATGTTTTAGTCTTCTGATCCATTTCAATTTAGTCAGATTAATTTACCTAACTTTTTGAGCATTCATTAGGATGCCATCTATTAAACCCTCTATCTTCGCAATACAACATAAAAAAGTCTATTCATCCGTATGTGTCTTATCATGTTAACAAATATGACGTCCCATCAATACGATAAGACAATCTAGACATGATTGGACACATTGTTGATAGACGGTTAGTTGTAGCGTCTAAGCCTCAAGAGCCGTCAAGTCAGTGAGAACCGAAGTGCCTGATCACTATCAGATCTCGCTGTGCATTTGTTTATTTACCCACACGTCACTGTGTATGGGTAAATAAACAAATGCTCAGTGAAGCGCGAACATCCAATATCTTTATAAGAAGGCAACAGCGTAAAATGGGGCGAGCAGTCTTAAGCAAGAACGATTTTCTATCATATATTCTTATCTGGCCGCATTTATAAATCGGAATGGAGTTGACAGTTCTGCCGTATACCTGGGGAATCAAGTTTTTTCCTTTGCAGTTGCTATGGTTACGTCATCTTTGAAAATCGTGTCCTGTATTTAATCTAATATTATACAGAAGAAATGACTGTGAGATGTCTGTGAGATTGTAACTTTGTATGTTTGGTTTTTTGTATGTTATAGAATATACCCAAACAGTCTCGGGAACCATTTAACCGATTTCTTCTCCGTATTTTTACCCGAGCAGACCCCGAGCGAGAGAGAAACGTCCAACCATGAATAAGTCAAATCATAAGATTGTGTGTGTGTGGATGACTCAATCAAATCATTTTACTGATTTTGATATTTTAATTTTTTTTTAACATTTCTGACCGATATCAACTTTCACAAAAATAACACAACAAATCTTACTAGTTTTGGATCCTTCAATCGAAAAGTCTGTCTGGAACATATGTTTACAAATCACGCTTGAATTCACATAATATCTACTAAATCCTCTCCTATTTGAAGTCTTCGAGAATATCTTCGAAGCCTGTTTATAAGCTTTCGAATGTATTTACTTCAAGATCATTTCATTTCATTTCTTAGTTTGCCACACAAAACCTAAAGAGTTATGAACCAAATATAGATTATCGATACGTCGTTTTTATTTTAGACAGTTTATAACTACATCCCAATTTTGTGTTTGACCAAATTAGGATTTACTTAACCACAAAAATCCTAAAATATGTTTCGTGGATCAAAAGGAGTCTGGATATAAATCTTAGATAATATCAATCCTTTGATCTTGGGTCATTTGGTAACTCTAAAACTTGACATGAGGACACATGTAGTATTCACTTATTTGCACGTTCTATAGGTATACCGGTGTTGCTATTTACACGTTCCTTGGCTCGACAGCACACCACCACTCCCGGCAACGGTCGGACAACTACTGCCCCCCACTCCGGTCAACATGACGTGACGTATGCGCACGAGATAAGGATAGCAATATACTACATCCCTTCTTTGTTTTAATTAAAATTAATCGTGACTATTCATGGTCATCTATTTATGTAAATGAACTTACGTAGTAAGCAAAAATCATAAATACGTAATAATTAAACATGATTCTAATCATGTTTAATTATTACGTATTTATGATTTTTGATCATGTATGAATTTTATTTTATTCCCCCTATATACTACACAGTTCTACTACATAGTTTACCTCTTGTTGGTTTGAATTGGTTTAGACCTTCTCTTTGATCAGTAGACAAAGAAGACCGCAAAATGTCGAGGCGTCTTAGAGAGTTCACCTTTCCCTATCTTGTCCCTATCAGGGAATATAAGTAGATAGGTTTAGCGGCAGACATTTTATGGCCTGGAAATTGGTGAGTAGACAAACATAATAAAGGTTGGCACTGACGGTGTAGCGCGTTTAAGGTGAAGGTGATACTATTTTATTTTTTTTGGTTTTTGATTTTGTTTTACCTGCTCCTTATTTTGATGTGATCTCATTTGCTTGTTTTTAGGTTTAATTACTATATAATTTTAGTGCTCACGTGTTAAATTGTCATTACTCATTTCTGGTCTTTATTCTTATCTGCATACGAAGCAAGAGGTCCTGGGTTCGAATCCCGGTAATTGCATGCGTCCATAGGTTACGGTAATTGCTTACGTGGTAGTAAACATGCAAGTGGAAACCTTTATTGTCTTTCATGACACCGGAGCTTCAAAACCAACTTTGGATACACTCTCGCGCTCATGCACGCAAATAATTAATAGTACAATCGATTTGCCAGGATGCCGCCGTCGACGGATACGTCTCGGAGGGAATCATCATCATCATCATCATCATCACCATCATCATAATCATCGTCATCATCATCATCGTCGTCATCATCATTAGTAAAGATATGCTAAAGAGCTGACCTTTCCCTCTATCCTCATTAGTAAAGCCCCACCCAGCGACAGTGGCGACAGAACCGCTGAAGTCTTGGGCTTCTGGCTGCGGCAGACAAGCAGGTCTCAGTTCGCTGGACCACTGCATCTGTCGTACTGTTTTCAGAAGGGCCACGTCGTTGGATTTGCCGTTGCACCTGGGAAAAAAAGGAAACGTAAGTATCAAAACGGTTATAACATCGATTTTCCTTATACGCTGGAAGCAAGATTTTTTTTCGCCAGAACTACCTCCGAACGCTTATATTTGTTGATATTCTTGTGATTATTCGAGTCAGCTGAATGCACCAAAGTTCAATTCAAAAAGCAACTGTACATTCCAAGGCAGAAGATTCCGATTACAATGACAGTTTTATAAAAAGTTGGTCACATTAATGCGTTCAGAATGCTGTGGCAAGGTGTAGTGCCTCGCTCATGTTTGCGAAGTCCCACACGGACAGCGTTCATGCACTTATTCGCACGATGGTCGCATCGATGCCGAACACGCTGACAAGTACGACTGCCCTATTTCAATATACTGGGTCAGCCAAATAAATGCGGTTGCGCAATTTAGAAATAAGTATATATAAGTGGATGGTTATGCACATTCTAACTTAGAGTAAGATTAACCAACATTAAAATGATATCATAATATTCGTAATCTGAAATAAAAAAATATTTTATTTTATTTTTAATTTAACAATCCCAAACGGTAAAATGCCTCAGTACCCGACAAAGCCCCTAAAGTTAGCACCTTTGATATTAAGTCAGCAATAACGGAGACAGACAGGTATGTCAATTATTGGAATTGTGGTGTGAAACTTTGAGACGTTTCATTTGATTGGTTCCTTACATACAAATGGAGACTAGGAAGGTTTTTGCAATTCCCAATTATTCATTTTCTTATTTTTATTTACAATATTTTTCCATTTCATCTAGGGTGTGTGATCGGGACTGGATTTGTATGGTCAATCCCATCCCGCCCCGGTAAATTTCGGGACTGGCCATGCAAAACTAGTCTCGGGAGAAAATACTAAATACACCTACTTAATTTATGTTGGTCTTGCATAGGTAATCTGCAATACCTAAAATTAGGTCGAAGAGATCGCTTTTCAGCGATTTCATCGCCTCTTGTCTGCTATTATTTATATTTAACTTTATTTTCTTTTCTCATAGTGTATTTTTAGTAACCGCTAAATAATATTCCGCTGGATGCGGGGGCGCAGGACCGGTCATTGTGGCACTCTTTGAGGGACGCCTATGTCCAGCAGTGGACGTCTTTTCACTGATATAATGATGATGATGATGAAATAATTGTTGTATTGTTACAGTCAAGTGTTAAAAATATGGGTGCAACAACTTACTCATAAATAAATATATGTTCCGTCGCTCTTATATGACGATATATATATATATAATATATTTATGACAGGATTAAATCGATAAAATATCTTTGCACTTGACTGTTTTAAATTAATGTGAAGACGTGATTCCCATTTCAACGTCAGATCTGCACTTGTATATCTATTATTTCATTAGAGCTATATACAATTACTCACTTGACCTACTTCTAAGCTTGTTAGATTCTAATCTGCTATAAAAATGCCATTACATCCACGTTTTCCCGGCTAAACAAAAGTTTCAAAACATTGAGGGATTGAAAACAAAACAAAAACGTCTTTGAAAAGTCAAAGGACAAAAGATCAGTATTGCATTTCAGTGACTTCTTTAAAATAAACATTTTGTCGAACGATTGTTGTTCTACTCTCGTCCGCGGAATGAGGTTGCCTTTGTTTCTCGCAATGATAAAAGTTCAATCCATTAAAAATATTCGACTAAGCACGTTTGTTCATGTTTGTACATCACCGAAGATTTATTTGGTCAATAACGCTATTCAGGTTAAATATAGAAAAATAGAAACATAAATAACATAAGAATTTAAACTTTCGTATGTTGAAATAATTCTAATAATCAGTGTCGCTTGAGTGGGAAAACCGAAAACACTCATCCTGAAGAACTCCCGAACAGTTCGAAATATGTCGCCCGTAGTAACATTTAATACCTAAATGAAAATTCTAAATTTTGGTCCGCTGTCAGTATTTATTTTAGTCATGGGTTTTGTTAAGGAAGTAACAGTTTAAGGTAAGTCTGTTGTATTGGGGACCGTCAATAAGATACCGAAAATGATTGTAGGCATGTTGTGTTTTTCAATATTAAGTCAATAATTTGGAAAGTAATCGCTTTCGTCGCTCATTTGTTACATTGATTTAATTTAGCCTTATAACTTTAATAGGCTCCGCTTGATTTCTTAAGCTGAAAAAAATACTTTTGTCCTCAGTGCTAAGGATCATCATGTTTTCATTTAAGTGATAGGAGGCAAACGAGCAGAAGGATCACCTGATGGTAAGCGATTACCGCCACCCATGGACACCTGCAACATCAGAGGTGTTGTGAGTGCGTTGCCGGCCTTTAAGATGGCAGTATGCTCTTTTCTTGATGGTTTGAATGTCGGATCGGTCCGGAAATACCGCAGGCGACAATCCATTCCACAGATTAGCTGTGCGAGGCAGGATGTTTCTGGAGAAGCGCACAGTTGAGGACTGCCAACCATCTAAGTGGTGAGGATGGTAATGTTGTCGCGTTGGACGATGGCGAAAAGAAGCTATGTTCTATCCTTGATGACCAGACTTCTCCATAAGCTCCTGTCAAGCGCGTTACGTTTGGCCTCGTGCAATTGTAAATTTTGACAACCGCTTTAGCCTAGTTTAAAGTGACCCTGCCTACGAAGCAAGAGGTCCTGGGTACGAATCCCGGTAAGGGCATTTATTTGTGTGATGAACACGAATATTTGTTGCCGAGTCATGGATGTTTTCTATGTATTTAAATATTTATCTTTCAATATAAGTATGTTTATTGTCGTGAAGTACCCATAGTACAAGCTTCGCTTAGTTTGAGACTAGGTCGATTTGTGTAAGATTGTGGCCTAAACATAAACTAATTTATTTATTTATATATTCATTCTCATCATTAAC
Organism: Epinotia demarniana; assembly: GCA_945867215.1. Taxonomy (NCBI): domain Eukaryota; kingdom Metazoa; phylum Arthropoda; class Insecta; order Lepidoptera; family Tortricidae; genus Epinotia; species Epinotia demarniana. Next base: position 17,846,012 of record OX244275.1, read on the forward strand.
TCCTCTACTAATTTGCTAGTCTTGAACTCCCCATTAATCCCTTTATTTTAAATCAAAAGACCCAGTTTGAATCATTGTTCCAGAAACTGCCAATACCCAATCCATTATTATAATAGTTTGCAAACTTGATGCTGGTACAAAACCAACAATAAATCAAATTCCCAATTGCCCAATGGTTGTAGAAAATTAACAATTAATCACATAATTCGCTTATTTATTTATTTATTTACTATATATCTTTCTATGAAATACGAGTCTATAAAATTTCTATGAAATATTGTATAATAATGTTAAATTACCTTGTTAGTTGTTACCTCGCTATACTTACTTTATTTTATTAGTAAACTTGAACTTCAACGTTAGAAGAAAAGAATGTAATTTGTATTCTTCATGTGCGGTTGTGTTAGTGCGCAAGTTTAGAAACTAAGTGCCTATAGTTAAGTTATATGTTACTACCTGTGTGTTCCTAGAATTGGCTTTCTGTTGCCTAGTAAAATTTGCTATTGTTTAATGTCTCAGCTGTTGGATCTCCAAGTAAATAAATTAAAAAATAAAATAAGCGGATATTGGATTGAAATTGGGGCGGAACTCTACGGAATAGATGATTTTATAACACAAAGGCTTTTGTTTCCATCTTGGGGTTTAGCAAAATTTATTAGGCTTAGCAGTTAAAGTGGAAATTGACTATTTTATGGACAAGAGGAAATTTTAAGTGGTACGTTGTGAAACAATGTTTTTAACTAGAAACGTCCGAGAAGGAAGATAATTGTTAACGGCATGTATTTAACGCGGCAACAAATTAATCTGATTTAGGGATTTATAAAAAATTAAAGGAGGTAGCAAAAATAATAAGTTGGCGACTAATTGCGGAGACTAGTATAAAGTAAAAAGTAGCAGCTAAGTAATCAATTTTCGGCTTTGTTTCAATATAAACTAGCATCGAGTTATTGTTTTGGCGACTGAATTAACTGAATTGAGCGGAAACATGACAGCAGATAAAAAGTTGAAAATGGCCTACTCTAATTGTTCAATGGATTGCATATAAAATAAATCAAGGTCATAAAAAAAACAAGTTTTCTGCTCTTTTATAAAAAAAATAACCTCGAAGACGAAAGCGGCAGCCTAGCTGCCGCTTCCGTCTTCTAACCTATCCGTGATCCGAATCGGTTAGTCTTCAAGTCACTATTTATAGTACCTCGCCTATGATTTCAGTAATCTTGTTTATTATTTCTGCTACCTTAAAGTAGCTGCCATTATTTGAATTTTTAAATATCCTTAGTTTAAAGCTCATTTAATATTAATGATTGCCAAAATATTTAATCGCTGACAAGTTATTATTTTAGTTGCAAATAGTTTGCTGCTCTTTAATTTTTCTGTCGCCGCGAAAATAATAAGCCATTGTTAACTATGCACTTTGATCGAAAATTGTATTTTTAGGTAAATATTCAAGAACTGTGTGAACACGAACTTAAGTTATATTAAGGTGTTATGCTTGAGCTTGCAGCTTCGGATTTTTATCAGGATATATGAATGGTATTTTGGAAAAAAAATTGCCTGCTACTTAAGAGTTCTGTACGAAAATTGGTCCAACGGAACACTTATTTATTTTGAAGTAATAATAAAATTTGACTCAACAACCCAATGAGTAGTTAAATTATGCCATACTTAAATATTAAAATCGTTATAAAAAAACAAACTATATTTAGATGTAACTACCTAATTCATTGTATTAAATTACATTTATTTGATTCCCCGACCTCGTCTAGACAGCTTACTGCAAGAAAGCGGTCTAGGCGTCTTCACCTTTTGCACTTGACTTATAATTAGCCGACGTTTTTCTTGAAGCAAATTTCTAACCTTTATCGAAATTATAAAAAAAACTTTAAACTAACGCACCTATTTTAATAACGTTTTACTTGTAAAATAAGACATTTAATCGAATAAATTGGTATAAAACAGGTTTTTTCATTCGTTCTTTCAGCGCTGGCACGTGTCTCGGCCAAAGGCTTTGCATTGCTGTGCAGCGGAGAAACGCCTCCAGCATCTTGGAGTCATTTCCGCCAATGAGCTACCCTTGAGTCGGTGTTCTTGTTTTCTTTTTATTTCATTACATTAAAATTTCTTATACTACTATACTACTCAAGGAGTACTATATTCTTAGTCCGCATACGTTTTATTGTTGTTGTTAACGACGAAGAATAAGAGCATTGTAAATACCTATGTAAATATATAAGTAAACCTAGATTAGTCATAAGTTTTAGCTAGCATGTAATAATAAAGAGTTTTTATGACTGGTGTTTTAATAAAGAGATCACTCCTATGGAGTGCCTCTTATGTATGGTCCTAAAATAGTAGGTAAATAAGGCACAAGTAGGAAATAGGCCATACATAAGAGGAAAAATGCACAGAAGTGCATCACGCGGTGTCCTAGCCGTAAATGAGAGCGGCTAGGGCACCGCATGGGTTATATTTATAACCTCGGTCCGCGGGGGGAACAGCGGGGAGCCGCACAAAGGAAAAGAGGCTCTAAACCCACTGTTTTCCCACTTTCCGAGTTAGATGCCAATAAGAAAAGTATGTATTTATCTTATAAGAATAGACACTAAGCAGAAAAATGTATATAAACATGTAAAATAAAGGAAAATAAAGATTGCGGGCGAGAGGGGGTGTACGCGGGGGTCGGGAGGCGAGGCACATAAATATAGGCGTGTATAAAACGAGGTGCGCGCCAAGCACTTCCCCGCGTGGCCGTGCCGGAGGCTTCCCCTGGATTTTCCCCAGGCCACCCTCCAACCACGCAGTTCGACCGCTATATTGGGTCCGTCCTATTATAGCAACAGTCAGGTTCAAAAAAAAAAAAAAAAGCACCGATTCATTCTGAACGCAGCAGCCGACAAGGAAACAACTCCGCCTAATGAAGCCTCCCGACCCAGCAAGCTCCAGCCTCTCCTCCACCAGTTCCAGTTAATGCAGTATTTTATTTCGGTCATCCCAGGATAAACCTATTTAGAAGAAAACAAGATACAGTCCACTTCAGTAAATTCCACAACCCGTAGGCCGATCGTCTACAGTTGTGTTGTAAAAAGTTTAACTTGTTGATGAATAGTGCATCTTGCGTATACACCAAATGGAAGTCGCCTGAACTGAAAGTGGCCGGCGATCGGTAGGGTAATTGGTAACTTTGGAACTGAAGCATTTATTCTTCATCAGTGGTTTTCGAACTGTATCGCTGTAATCTTATTCTATCGGAATTACAAATGAAAATGTGCTAGGCTTACATATTTGAATGTTAATCACGCTAAACTGCCGGTAGATGAACGTACTGTGTTATGAATGAAAAGAAAGGATAGTTTTTAACCAGGAATTCCATCTTGTTTTGTAAATGTCATTCTTGCAATTATGAAATTATCATGATTATAAATAAAATTGAGTTACAGTTGGTTTATGACTTCAAAAAATCATAGGCAATAACTGGTATAAAATAATATTCATTGTAAACATATGGTCATACGAAGGTAGTTGAAGTGCATCGATGTCCATTAAAAGTCACTCAAGTTCCCAAAAGTTGACAATGATTAACTGGGTTAATTGACTTTTGTTGAAATCGGTTAATTAATACTTACCTGTATTCAGGGTGAGGCAGTATTCTGGAGAGCGCCATATTATGTTCGTTGCTGGATATGTCGGTGTAGCCAACTACCACTGTAAGCTGCTTAGATTTGTAGAATTCGTCGAACACACTGAAAATAACGGAAACATGTTAGGTATATAAAGGCATTATATAATATATACAAGTTAATACTAATGCCCATATTATTATTTTTATGAAAAAACTACTTCAAAAAATAGTATATGAGTATTATCTTGGCCTTACGATGGATTGGAATATACTCGTATTGCTTTATGACATTGGTCCTTAATTTTTAGTTACAGGTTTTAAGGGGAATAAATAAATAAAAAGATTCTGTATTCATTGGCGATGGCGACTGACCGAAACCCTGTAATACTTTAAATTGCTACACAACATTTTCCCTTTTTACAAAATATTGACTGCCCACAAAACAGCCGTCAACAGCCATCAATCACTTAGCATGTGGGCGCCGCTGCTGCGCACCTCATCTCCAGAGACATTGCAGCGACGGAAAATCCGCTGGTCAACTGCTTTTCAATTGTTCTTCGCAGTGTCATCAAAACGTGAAACAAAAAAGAAACAAAAAAGAGGAGGATCTTGCATACTAGTAAAGCATAATTTAAAATTCAAACCTATGCAGATTTGTACCAACCTAAGTGTTCCAACAGTCTTGGAATGTAGCGGTATTGAAATTCCGGACCATAAGCTTATAATAGTAAACATTTATCGAGTTCCCAAATATGCAAACAAAGACCAGTTTCTGCTTCACTTTGAGGCCCTATTACACCACTTGGGCCTAAAAAAACCAAAACATAAATCTGTGTTATGCGGAGACTGGAATTATAATATTTAAAAAAAAGATCAAGACACGGCAAGAATCATAAAATTGTTGGACAATTACAATTTTAAATTGCACATAGATGTTCCGACACGAGGTGAGTCATGCCTCGACCAAATAGCAAGTAATATTAAGAAAATATCATCTGATATCCGATCACTGGCACTCTCAGACCATGAGACAGCCCAATTTGTTACGTTCCCTGTAAAAAATGCCCATAAGAGTATACCGTACTTCATAAAAATAAGAGACTACAGTGATGAAAACTTGCGCAAATTTCGAAACTGTATGGCATCACTATCCTTCTCCGAAGTGCTCAACAGGAGGGACACAAATGCAGCATTCCATGATTTTCATGAAACTTTGTGCTTATTTAATGAGCTGTGTTTTCCATATGTTCGTATAAAAGTCAACCATAAAGTCAATAACAACAGATGGCTAACAAGAGATCTGCGACGAGCATGTACAAGTAAAAGGAAACTATACCTGAAATATATTCAAGAAATACCAAACAAATCTCAAAACAAAATCAAATATACAAGATATACAAAACTTTTGAGAAAATGTATTAATAAAGCTCAGCAGTTACATAATACAAGATCTATAATTCAGGCAAAAAATATATCAAGGGCTACTTGGCAAATTATCAATGGTCCTACTCACACGGAACCTAACATCATAAACTGTATAAAAATTGACCAAAGAACATACTCTGACCCTAATGAAATTGCGACACTTTTTAACGACTTTTTTATAAACTTGTCAAATCTACCTATTAATAATGAAAATTACACTGATTATCATTTATCACTCCCCTCGAGCCAAAAAACCATATTCCTTATCCCGTATGATGCGATGGATATATACAAAATTATTATGTCCCTGAAAAATAGCAATGCAGTAGGTGTAGATGGCATCAGTACTAAAGTCATAAAGCTTTGTGCAAAATATATCAGCATACCCCTGGCTCACATAATAAATTTATCTTTTGAGCAAGGCTGTTTTCCTGATGATCTAAAGCTATCTATAGTGAAACCGGTATACAAAAAAGACAACAAGAATCTGATGAATAACTACCGGCCCATCACTCTTATACCGATTATATCAAAGATCATTGAAAAAGCCATGTTCAAACGTTTATCATCTTTTTTAAACTCCATCTTAAACAACAACCAATATGGTTTTCCTAAGGGTAGCTCAACCACGTTAGCATGTTTTAACCTGATGAAGTTAGTAACCGATTCAATAAACAGTAAAATTCCCGTAGCAGCTATATTTTTAGACCTAAGCAAGGCTTTTGATTTTGTCAATCATTCGCTCCTGCTAAAAAAACTAGAGAGCTATGGTATAAGAGGGAATGCTTATAATTGGGTAAAAAGCTACCTTTCGGATCGGTATCAGTGTACGGAAATACAAAACATAGAAAACGGAGAACTTATATCAAAGAGGTCACAATACAACCACAATAGCTGTGGAGTACCCCAGGGGAGTATACTGGGGCCTCTATTCTTCCTCATATACATAAACGACTTACCACGACGTATTAAACACAACTGCATAATGTTTGCTGATGACACGACTTTAATAATTAAGTCAGACAATATAAATAATCTTAATCGTGATATACAAGACGCTCTTGCAGATATTATTGACTGGTTAGATAAAAATAATCTGAAAATAAATATACCAAAAACTAACATTATGCAATTTAGGACATCTAAAAATACTGACATTGACCTTAATGTAAATTATAAAAATAATCAAATAGACGAAGTCGAAACAACTAAATTTCTTGGAATCTATATTGACAAATTATGTAATTGGAAATTTCATGTTGCCTTCGTCTGCGAGAGACTAGATAAATTTGTATTTGCCTTAAGAAGATTAAGCAGAACCTCGTCGAGAGACTTAGCACTAACAGCCTACCACGGCTATGTGTCCTCTATACTCAGCTACGGCTTGATTATCTGGGGTAATTCCGTAGAGGGCCAAAATGTATTTCTGGTCCAGAAAAAATGTGTAAGAGCCGTGTGTAATACTCACTACTTAGAACCATGCAGGCCTTTATTTAAAGGGATTAAAGTTTTACCACTTCCATGCTTGTACATTAAGCAAATGTGTATCTTTGTGAGTGAACACCCTGAATATTTTGACAAACAGAGCACCTTTTATCATAGATCGACTAGGTATGGAAGCAAATTGTTCTTGCCGCGCTCTAGAGTCAAGCTTCATAAAAACAATTCATACTGTATGGCTATCCAAATCTATAATAATTTACCCAATTTCATTAAAGAGTGCCCCACAAATAGGTTTAAAGGAATGCTTACTGAATGGCTACTAGACAAATGTTTTTATTCTGTCAAAGACTATCTTGCTTATAAGCTAAATATCGAGGACTAATTTCTTTTAATATATGTATATATATATATATATATATGTATATATATATATTAACTGATCGGTTTGTGTTAGCTTTAATTATTCCCATAGTCTTGACATTAAATACGGTCAACGTAATTATAATCATCATGTTACTGAATGCAACTAATTTGTTTTGATATTGATATGACATCCAATAATTATTTTAATAGTCTGACATAAAAAAGGTTTGAACTGATTGAATATTATGAAATTGTTAATTTTAATTTGCATGCCTTTTCTGGTAGAACATAAGCAACACTGTATTTTATTATGTCATCTTATGTAACTATGTTCTCGCAATAAAAAAAAATGAAAAAAAAATGAAAAATGAAATCAACTGCTAAACTGTCACTATTTTGTTATATATAAATGATCAGCCGTCAACAACCACCGATCACTTAGCACAGTGGGCGGTGGCACTGTGATAAATGATCACGGTGGAACTGATGCGCGCCTTGCCGCCACAGACTGGCCGCACACGCGAACTCCGCTGGTCATTTTCTTTTCAGTTGTTGAACTCAGTCACTAATGTGGTCGTGGTTTCATTATGATGTATGGGTAAAGCAGCCCTCGCAATACCGCTGCACTTGTTACGGTCTTCAGCATCACGGGAACACCGGACTATGGTGGATTGTGGCGCAACTTTAATTGCATCCGTCCAACGCATATAGGAGAATGACCGCGTGATAGCTTTCCCTCTACCCGTCCCTGGATGGTTATGTGCCCGAAGTATTTGAGGAAAGCATAGAATATTATACTTACACTTCGTTTATTTCAGTCAACTGTTACAACTGTCACTACTTAGTGTTCTAACTTATAACTTTTACCTGAAGACGCAATGTCCGGCTGTCAACAGCCACCGATCACTTAGCACAGTGGCATCGCACTGATGCGCGCCTTGTCGCCACAGACTGGCCGCCCACGGGAACTCCGCTGGTCATTTTCTTTTCAGTTGTTTAACTCTTCTTCTTGTATTTCATTTGTTTGTATTTGCAGTGTGTCAACTGTTAGATCTGGTACTACTTTACTACTAGTTGGTGTTCTGACTTATACTTGTTACCTGCAGACGCAATGTCCGGCTGTCAACAGCCACCGATCATTTAGTACAGTAGCACCGCACTGGTGCGCGCCTTGTCGCCACAGACTGGCCGCCCACGGGAACTCGGCTGGTAAGCTGTTCGTGCCGCCGACGATACGGCCGCGACGGGACACGTCGGTCCCACATTCTACGTCGGCCACTGGAAAACACATAAAAAAGTGATTTGTTTCGACCTTCGAAACAGGCTTTATGTTCAAATCGTAATCGTGTAAAGGACATTGCCGCGCATCCATAGTACGGACATCCATAGTAGGTATTTGAGGACAATAAACTACACTTCCGCTTGTCTAAGTATATATATATATAAAAATATATATAGAGAATACATAGATATTGACAAGTTTTTTATTTTTTCATATACACTTTAACAACAGTAAATACAATATGTCAAAAAATTACAAAAAAGGGTACAAATGGGTTAATAATAAATTATTAACCTAGTCAAAAAGCCCGCCCCGCGTCACTCCCGGCGGAAAAGTGCCCATCACGCTCGCCGCGTTGCCGCGCTGAATCGCGATGGACAGACGTTGCACCAGGAATGACCCGGAACGGGAGTCATGACCCCTCTCCGCCAGGCGGAGCATAGATATTAGAAATTAATTACGTTATTTTGAGGTTATCGTTTTGTTTAAAAACTATTTCGACATGTCAAATGATATTTACCCAACTATTTAGTTACTATATGTAGGAATCAAGTAGGAATACTGATTTCGAGATTGGAAGAAATCGTTCATGAGACGTTGTTCGGAATGGCGGCGCCGGAAGTTGTCATAGTACCTAGTAAATTACTTTTTTGCTTGATCTCACATTTTCCTGTTCATATGTAGCTATAATAAAGACGGATTGGGTAGAAAATAATATCAAGTTTTATGACGCCCGTTTTGTTATGGCACAAACTAAACGTTGGGTTATATAGCTCCCAATTTCTTTCAAAAGTTGAATTTCCGGATAGAATAAAAAACATTTAACTTCATGTAGTTATCAGTCTACCTACGTCATACTCACGTCGTCAAAGAGATGTATACGTTTTTCGGCTCATTACAAATGCATACCTAAGGTGCAAAAGTGTAGGTAACATCAACCTCGACATCAACCATACAAATAAACATTGGATAAAAAAAACGAGGCCCCATAGATATTTGTAACTTCATTAGGTACCAGTTTTCAATGTTACTTTATTTTTTGTTTTGAGACAAATTTTTACATTCTATAAAAGCTTGAAATTTCGGGAAAATGATTACGTAGCACCTTCGTAATGATGAAATTTAGAGTAAAAACTACTATAAATAATAAAGGTGTTCAATAAGTGGAAAACTCTTGGTGTTTTTCCTTAGCAAAAGGAGCCACTTAAGGCAGTTAGAAAAAAAGAGAGCCAGCAGGTTATATTAGAGAAAATTACAGTAACAAAAAATGCAAAAACTAGATTATTCCATTTAAGTTGGTCATATAGTCTTCTACTGCTTATTTAAGAGCTAAGCTCTTGTCGGTGTAGCTCAAAGTAGGCCCTCCATCTACTCCGATCCCTGGCAACCTATTTGACATCTCGATACGACCTAACGTCAAATCTTTTTTTGAGCTGCTCTATGTAGTTTATTCTAGGTCTTCCTCTTCCTGGCTTCTTCTCTATCTTCCCTTCAATTATATAGTAGAGTTCGAAAATATGTGCACAAACAAACCGCTCAAAAATTTGTCAACACAGACTTTGTTGTTAAAAGCATAACTTTGCTCAGATATTTTTGAAACTTTGGGAACGTACCTAATCATATTTATGAACTTAACTGTACTCTAAAAATATACGGTTTAAATTCGCCGTAAAATTGTTAAAGAAACTTACAATTCAAAAAGCACTCTCCCAAATCCAATATAACAGCAACAATCACAAACAACCGAAACATCTTCACTAAAGAAACTATATTACACTAGATATAAATAACTAAAAACTAGCTCTAAATCAAAAGACAGTCAGCGCACGCGCGTAACAAAGCGTGTGCGCTAACTACATTGAAATTATATAGATATGATTATTTAAAGTCCTGTGATTTGTACTGAAAGCCCCTCCTTTGCTTGTTCGAAGGCCTGACCCCTATATCTCATCCTAGTGATGCGGTGAAATAAACATCGATACTTCTATCGATATAACAAAATGGCAAGAAACGTTAAAAATATTTAATTTTCCATAAAATAAATATTTCATGATTCTCTTTCTGGCATCACTCGACAGTAAAGGAAAAATCTATTTTAATATTTATTTCATTGGAATATACATTTATACTGAATAGCTATCTATTAAGAGGCGATTTGCAGAGAATCTACGGAAGAGCCATTCAAATTGGTTCGAAAACTCTGGTTGGTAAATCTGGACACAGAGGTAGACCACCCGCAGTAAAAAATAAACAATTGTTACAATTTTATTTTTGGTAGTTTTGGCTATCTTGTGTCCCTTAGCGCGGAAATAGGCACCTCGCGGACGTCGACACACTGACGGTTAAGTTAAAATAATTAACATGCGTTTTAAAAAAATGCTTTTAAATTGACGAAGACATAATTTACTTTTAACTTTTACCAATGTTCTTATTACTTGAAAACGTTATGCGCAAACCTAGTATGGCGGTTGATATTTATGCTTAAAGCTTTATGCGCAATATAACAATTGTTATTTATGCTCTTAAATATTACGGTAAAAAAATATATGCGAACTACTTTATGAATTTTGTCAGTTATTCGCAATGATGAGACACAAGTCGTTATGCTAATCAAAACAATTAACAATGTTATGTTAATCAATACAATGCCGTAGCATTAAATATTATGCAACCCGATGTTGATCCTACAAATGAACAAATGACATATCCATATTACAAGTCGATAGTTTAAACAGTCGATACCAGCCCGCGTCACTAAAACAAATTCATTGTCAGGTTCGCTGCAACCTCGAGATAACAACTCGCGGAACTAAGACCCATTATCGATAAATAAACCTATGCAATGCCATTTGCACCTGACTAATCAAAACTGACATAAACTCATGTTCTAGTGCTATGATGATTAATGATCATCATCATTTCTGCGGAAACATATCCACTGCTGGACATAAGTCCCCCAAAGTATGCCATAATGGACTCCCGCGACCTTTACCAGGTCATCAGTCCACCTTGTGGTTTGCTCACGCTGAGCCTTCCGGCACGTGGTTGCACTCTAAAACCTTTCTGTCCCAATGGCCATCGGTTCTAAGATCATTATTTTGACGTATAACGAAGTCTGTCTTGAACCTGGTCATCGGCTTTTTCCAGGTTCGAGACGATGACCTTCGGCAATGACGACCTCAAACATTACATGGCGATGAATAAGGTATCTTCTGGAGCGTCATTTGTTCCTAGGCTACAGCGTCTGCTTGCCGTAAAATAGGTTATATTTATGACATTTATAGGCTCCGTAATTATTGGACTGAAAATGGGAATGATAAGGAGTTTGTCGAAATGAAAATTGACATTTCAACTTTGGGGGCAACTCTGCGTTAACAGATAAGGGCCTTAATGCAGGTACAGTAGACGAAAACAAATTATAAAATATCTTTGAGGTCGACTGTATCACATCATCGCCATCAGATCGTCACCGTAAAAAATGAAATGGGATGGATGAGGGAAAAGAATGGGCGACATGTTTCGAACTCTTCGGGAGTTCTTCTTCAGGATGAAAACTTATGAACCCTTTTTAGGCAAATAAATGATTATGGATTATGGAGCTCTAGTTTCCGTAACCAATACGGTTACGCTGATCCAAATTTCTGACACTAGTGGCTGACCTTATTTGTAGTTCTTTTATTAGTACAGCGATATCTAATGAGAGAGTTAATAGATATTAACGTCATTAGGCCTGCCACACACTGGCGCGGCCTGCGGTGGCGGATAATAGTAAATTTGACAGCGGCGGACAAGTTTACTATTGTCCGCCGCTACCAGGCCGCGCCAGTGTGTGGCAGGCATAAATTGGAGCTGCAAAATGACAGTGCTCTTGCAATCAAAAGGAAGGTGCAAAGTAATGGTCATTATCAAGCACAATTATCTGATAACAATAGGTACCCCATCTTCAAAATGGCGCAACACTCATGCACTTAAAAAAGTACCTATAGAACCTATTTTCCGGATTTCACGGACACATAAGACGTGCATATTTTTGTTTTTTTTACCCGACTTCCGAAGGAGAGGAGAGTTATTACTAACACGGGCAGAATACTGCTGGAACTCGTTTTTGTCGTATCAGAATAAGAATCAGAATCAGAAAACTATTTATTGCCACAAAATTATACAAAAAGTTTATAATACACCCTAGTGTAATACAATTATAGAGACTACATCAAATCATATGCCAACCGCGTGCGTTCCCTTTTGCACATAGACTCCGTCAAAAATTTAGTTTGCATTAATATTAGGCGGCCAGTTTGATTCAGGCCTTAAGGGGGTGGCTTAAGACCAGAATCAAACTGGCACTACCTGCGGCGGTGGTTATTAGTAAAATTTTACAGCGAATACCAAGTTTACTGTTGACCGCCGCGGCCTCACGCCATTCTATATTTCAAATTTTAACAGTCAAATTTCCACGGAATTATGACATTTAAAGAGCGGTGTTGCCAATTTTTTTGTTGCAGTTAATCCTGCAAGTCACTAGCGCGGGCTGCGGTGGCAGTCAATAGTAAATTGGACAGCTAATGACAAGTATACTTTTGCCCCCACCGCAGGCCGCGCCAGTGTGTTGCAGGATCTAGGCCTGCCACACGCTGGCGCGGCCTGCGGTGGCGGACAATAGTTTTGCAGCGGCAGACAAGTTTACTATTGTCCGCCGCAGCCAGGCCGCGCCAGTGTGTGGCAGGCCTCAAGGCGGCACTTTAGCCGCGTGTTTGAGTAGAACACTGATATTGATGTAATCAAATTGAAGTGATTGGAATCAAATTGAAATGGGATTTTTAGTTGGAGAATTCTAGCCCAAGTGCATCGTGCATCGTACACTCGTCCTACTTACGGTGCACTTGACCGACAAACAGACTCGGCCTTTGTTTATTTATTTATAGATTCGCGCTTTTATTTTTACATAGGCGATTTATGGAGGTGGTTCAGTTCAATGCGTGTCTTCCCGAGGTAAGCTGTACGACTTGCGAGGCTTAGAGATATGGAATCCACGAGGAAAAGGCATTTTTATTAAACGATTTATTCCCTTAAATCACTGATTGTTTTGATAAATAGTGCGTATATGCACGAATGAACGAAGAAATGACACGTCTACCCACAGTAAAAGGTTAGCATAAGAAAAAATACGCAAATTGTATGAACAAGGTATTTAAAAGAAAAAAGTGATCAGTATTACAGAAAGGAAACGGCAATCCGAAAGTATTTCCAATATGAGAGAGCCCATTGATTATGGATAAAGTAAGCAAAAGTGTTTCCCTGGCAATTTTATTAATATGTACATGACTTTTATACAATTGAATAAATAAATAAAACTTTACCAACAAGACGGTGAGTCTAAGAAAAATGAAAGAGAGAATCGATTTGCCTAATCACTGATTCCGCGATGTCCTAAAGGATAGTTTCAGATATATTTAATGACTAGCTTCCGCCCGCGAATTCGTCTGCGTGGACCCGGAATAAAAACTATCCTGTATTTTTATCCAGGCTATAAACTATATTCGTGCAAAATTTAATCTAAATCGATTGAGTCGTTTAAGCATGATTGAGTAACAAACATCCAAACATCTAAACATCCAAACTTTCACATAGGTATAAATACTCGTTTAATAGGATTACTAGGATATGAGAGACAGAGTAAAAATGAAGGTTAAAAGTCTTTAAAACATTCACAATCAAGTGTTAGATTAGCATAAGCATTAGAAGACTCTTGAGAAGCAAGGCTTCCCATCAGAGATAGGGACTCTAATGATAGGCTTTTAAACAATTGTGGCCCACATAGCACAGATTATTTTGATAAGTAAGTAGATAATTGAGCGACAATGTCAAGCCTCGCATGCGACAGTAGTATTCCACCACTTGTGGCCTTTAATGTGTACCTACACGTGGTTTTGTTGAGGACAATACGGTAACTGTTGTATGGACATATATTACTGGAGACTAGTAAATTCTAAAGACTTCCAATGGACTATATGTATAAGTCGCGTTCCTTCAAAATAATGTATGGTCGGTGCGGATTACTTCTCAAGACTGAATTCTTAAAACTTCTCTTGGTCCCTAGTATACATTACGATTGTCTTTCATTATTAAGTGTTAAACAAAGCAATTGTCTTTTATTGTTAAGTGATACTGCAAACTACCCGTTGTAAACTTTAACACTTTTTCAACCAAAATGCGGCTTTATGTCTGAAGGGGAGGTCCACATTAAAAAATACTATTTAGCAATGTAGAATCGCTATTCGAAAAAGTATTAACTATTAATTTTATTTCGAAGCGTTTGTGGCACGTGCCTATTGTGGCTAAACAATTGCTTTGTTGGACCGATGGGTCTTGACTTAAGATAAGATCGGGTCTATTCTAATAAATAAACCCAAACACGACCGGTTGATCTTGCGTGATTGAGGAATTGCTATGACTTCTGTCTCTATTATCAGAGAAGTATAATGGTACCCATAGCAATGCATTGTGATCCGACTTACACTAGTGGATTAATTATAACATATTAAATCGATTGAACTTTGGGAAGTTTGAAAATTTGATTTGCATGATGTGCCATGTCAATTCTAATTCAATTCCTTGCCCTTTGCACCCTACTCGTATATTATACGGTACATGGCGGGAAGGAGTTGATTAGTCGAGATTTTATATTGTACTATGAATTTCAAAGTCATGACAATTTATTCTAAATTCAAATTTCTTCCAGTCTTATCAACTTGTAAACTTATTTCCACCATGTACGTTTACCATACCCTAAAAACTGGCCAAGTGCGTGTCGGGCCATGCGTATTGTAGGGTTCCGTAGTTGCATGTCTGTTTTAGTTACATCGACGTGCGGTGCGGTTGCGTCGGCCTAAATTGTACGAAAATTGGCCTTTCCTACAAATTTAGTTGTTCGACTGTTACTCGGTAACTACTTATGCCTACTTGTTCGTGATCGACTTGCAGGATGTTACTCTGTAGATATGTGCCGTGTTCCTGGTGATGAGCTCCTGAGGATTTGCTTCTGAATGTGGCACCTGCATTTGTCACTGGGGGCAATGGAAAGGGCTGTGCTGCGGGGCCAGCAGAACTAAGGTAACCGATATAACCCTCTGAATCGCTAAACTTAAGTGGCAGGGGGCGCACATTGCACGAAGAATCGAAGGCTGTTCGGTTGGAAAGGTTCTCGAGAGGCGACCACGTATCAGCCGGCGCCGCGTTTGTAGACCCTCACTGGACTGATGACCTGGTAAAGGTCGCGGGACTCCGCGGGAGTCCGGTGGATGCGTGTCACCCAGAGCCGGTCACTGTGGCACTCTATGGGGGAGGCCAATGTCCAGCAGTGGACGTCTTTCGGCTGTTATGATGATGATGTCTGTAGCTGTCAATACAACGATTCCTTCACCCCATACACGGTCTGCAACGCGCTTGTGATTCTTCTTAACTATCATGCCTCCATAGGCTATGGTGTATGATTACCTTCAGGCAGGCAGTACGCTTAATTGCCACCGTCGTAGTAAAAAAAGTTACGCTGAGGTAATAGTGAAAACGCGCTTGAACTCACCCTGATGACTCGGTCTTATCTAAACCGACAAAATCAAAAAAACGCCTAAATATAGCAAGTTTAGTATTCGCGATAGCTTGAAACAAAAGGTCGTGTGAAGGTCGTAACCTACGGTTGTGTATCATACAGTTTCCTTATAAAAACAACGTCGTAAGGCCAGGTTTTTGTATAGGCGGAGCGGTGCGACTGTCCGGAGTGTCGGGCGAGTATCGAAACCGCTGTCAAATCTCTATAGAGCGGGTCTTGTGACAACGAATGTAAGTACCTAAGTTCCTTAGATATTTAACGGTGTGACAGACTGGAGTGTTTATGAAGATCCTTATGCCAGTTAGTAATGTCAAAAACAGTCACTAATTTATAAAAAAAATACCGTCATTGAGTCTAACGCTTTATAAAAACGAGCCTAACACAGTCGCCACATAACACCTTTTTTTGGCGGCACCCTAAAAAGGCCCTTACCCGACGACTGACGATACGATAAACGATATATGATATTGTATCTCGTTTTCCGTGAGTGATGGATAGTTTTTACATCTCTTTCATTCTTTTTATGTGTGTAGTGTAATACCTAGGGGCTCGACCACTCACGAAACACTGGTACCGGCAAAGTCATATTATGTGCCCGTGTTCCGACGCGGCCCGAGCCGCTGCCGCCTGTCAGTCCGCTTATACAAGACCACGGCCTACGTATCTACTGTTTTACTAACTTGGCGCGTTCTACTAAGGTACATAGTTCCGTATTTATTTTTAAAACTTTCCTCATAGTGAAGGTTAATGTACGGATAGATAAGCTAATGTGTGCGTCGTGGAAGTGATAATGTCACAATATGTAATGATGCTATTTACTTTAGTCCTTAGGTTTTCACATAGTTTACATGGTACGACCGCGGCTAGATAACTTGATACGATATATGTAAAAAACGGAAAAATCGGCCTAGTCTCGAAACCCTTCCACTGTAAATAGTTGTCGGATATTAAGTAGTAGAGCCTTAGTAATCTTTATTAACAATAACAATATACAAACAAAACAGTATATGAAATTATATTATACTATGATTAAAGTAATTATAAATAAAAAATTTGGCCCAAATCACCTTCTGAGGGCAGCGTACCCAGAAGGCTGGCAGCATTTCCACGCTGTATGGCAATGCTGATCCGCTGTGCCAGATATGACCCAGCCTTCTGGTCACGCGTCACCTCTACCAGGCGTTTGGAGCACTCCTTAAATAGTTCATGGGCGCTTTCCCCCCACGGTCCCATAGTCTCAACCCCAAACGGCGCAAAAAGGTAGCCACTACTGATGGCTGTGTACTTGCGTCGCTTGAGGAGTTCCGCCGAATTTGCCGCAGAGCCAGCCTTTACGGCGGTGCCGTGGAGATGAGACAGCGCTACAGTATCGGAACATGTCGCGTCCCAAACCAGCGGCTGTCCCATCTTCCATGGCACGAGGGTCATGCCGTCGGGTCTCTTTCCATCATCACGGGAAAGGCCGCTTGGTTCTAAAATAGCCGGCGTTCCCGCACTGGCTAAGGCCCGACGGATGACGTCGTTTAAATTCGCATGACGGGGGGCACGCCCTGCACTTCTGCTACAGGACAATCCGTGGTGACCCAGCTGGTCGACCGGGTCACCGCAGCGACAGCGGTGAGGGGCAACGCAGGTCACGCCCAGGCGGAGAGCGACAGAGAGGCGGAATGTGGAATTGTCCAGGAGCGTTCCGATCGGTGAAGAAGGCAAAGCTTGGAGCCACTGCCCTGATTCCCACTCAGCAACGGCTAAAAGCCGAGCACGCTCTGGGAGGCTGGTTGCCGTTTGATACAGGTTATCCCGTACCAGCCTACAGAGCGGCTCGTCCCAGAGTCGCTGGGAAGCGAGGTTTCCGGGTAGGTCAGTGTTTGGACAAGCGTCGGTCCATGCATTTTTGGCCTCGGTCATGAAAGGAATGTCGATATGTTGGAGAGGAGACTTTAGAATTTTGGAAGTAAGTTTTAAAGAACTGTGGACTGAGGACAAATATGCCGGGAGCGAAACGCTAGAAACTTTCCTGATTCCTAGACCACCATGTCTTATTGGGAGGGAAGCCTGCGTCCACGAACGATTGTTCAAATTTACGTTTAACACTGACACTAAAAGGTTCTGAATATTTTGGTCAATTATTTGTAATAGGGCGGGATATTTCCAAAAGTGGCTGCACCTTAAAACGTATCTTTATTTGTTTGCTACACAATAATACATAGTTGTAGGTACTTATGCAACAATTTATAAATGCCGCTATTCAAGTCGCATGGACTTTTAATGACATGATCCGCCGGTTTCTTGCCACCATCAATGTGCCTGCTCTGCTTGGCATTGTCAGAGATGATGGCAGAAGACCTGACCTAAGATGGAATATTTTTTATGGAATCCCACATTGTTTTTGTAGGTAAATGTAGTATCAATAACCACATACGATAGGAATGCAGCTGGACATATTATTTTTATCAACAGCAAATAACGTCTTTTCATACATATATATATTACTTCGTAAGTATAGGCCCAACGCGCACGAGTAATTCGTCCAATGCGGTGGGTGGCCCGACACAGGCAATTGCGGGCCACCGTGCCTTAGTATTCAGCTGTCACAGTGTGTCACATTATGTCAAGCGAATATTGTTCGGATAGGCGTAACTTTATGTTCGATATCATTGCGTCTTTTATAGTTTTTTAGTGCACTGTACACCTAACTCTAAACGGCATGCAAAATTTCAAGTTTGTAGGTCTGCTGGAAGTACCTTAGAATATTGATGATCGGTGAGTGAGTCAGTGACGTGAGAAAATTGAGGAACATTGGCTTGCATTCATTCTTAAATGACTGGTTCGAATGTAATGTAATTTGGAAATATATCTATGTAATGCCCTCATGGTCACTGAAATTTAGGCCTCTAGTTTTTTGACAACTAATTTACACGGCAGGGGCATCGAAAATGACCCGAATGGCTTTGAGATAAATACGGACTTTTTTGCTGTATTGCTCGACGTGCCAGGAGCTCTGCCGTGCCCCCAGGTTTTCAAAATAAAGTACTATTCATCGCTAGCATTACGTCATTAAGTAAAACATATGACAAAGTTAAACACGTTTATGACAATACAGGTAGCTATGAAAAGGTGTTATCTAAATATCTTACAGCTAACAAGAACATAACTTGCCTACCAAATGTACTTTATCGGCGAAAAATATTATTTGCATAGAGTTAAATATGACGAAAGAGATACTCAATTGATCAAACATAGTTCGGTAAAAACCCGACAATTAGAATTTATTTTACTGTTTGTGTTTCTGCGCATTATGATTAAATGCCTAAATACGTTAAAAACTAATAACTTACTTGAACTAAAAATAACTTCACATAGATATAATATAAAAGTTATATTAAGTCTAGACTAATAATCTAGGTACAAGAACATCGGAATAGACACGCGCCGCGCATCCGACATTGTCCCAATTCCTCGCCCTTAGCCGTGACAGTGTAACACATCGTAGTCGCAACATAATCATAAACAGTATATTGACTTTGTAAACGACGCGCACAACAACATCCTTTTTTACTTTCTTGTGAGTATATTGACTTAGGAAACTGACTTATAAACCGTCATAGGCATAAAGAACAAAAAAAAGTATATTGACTTTGTAAACAACTCGCACCACAAACTGCGGCTGTGGCCAGCGCGCCTCTTTTGCTTATAAGTATCGGTATCACCACTTAACACGGCGGTGCGACCATAATCGACCCGACGTAATCATTTTCTTTATCTCTTTCTATTTTTAACTAACATGTTGGTGCGCTTCTCACCGAACGGACTGGGCCGGAGCGCAATTACATTTCATATTTGAATGCATCGTGCATCCACTGCGAGGCGCCATCTACCGACGCGGTCGGTGGGGATTGTAATCAAATATGAATTGCATCTGCTGTATAGAAGGTTCAAATTCCTTTGCATGTAATATAATTCGCTCCGGCCCGACCCGTTCGGTGAGAATCGTACATAATCCATGCCTTCCTAGTCCTGAAATACCTGATACGCTAAAGTCTCCTAGCACCTCATCATTCCAGTTTATGGGGGTCGAAGTTGCACCACGTCCATAGGAATTACCCATCGCTACCCTACACGTGACCCCTGGGTGGTGCTAAAAGTGCAACAACCTGGCAACCGTACTGTCTTTTCCAAGATCTCACGGTTCTAAATACTGATTTGCCATACGATAAATAAATAAATTCCAGTTTATTTAGGTTTTGTTGTGGCCTACAGTGTGACTACCTTTTGACGACCGTATGTACTTTTTCAACCTCATGTAGGTTACAAATGTATCAGCATCCTTATTTCATAAATTAGGAACTAAGGTCAGCGTTCCATAGTTGGACTCCTGAATTTTGCTAATTGACATTATTGACACCCTGTTTGTCAACTTTATGGCTACGAATCAAGATTGAAGATGTTAACTAATGCGACATTGTGGAGCACTGGGATGATTACTTTAGATTAATGATAGCTTGAAGGTTTAGCAGTTACCTACTTTTAGTACCTATGCACGGTTTGGCGTTCACATTCGTAGTTGTCGTGGGCGTCGTTCACATAAGTTAAAGAACTGGCTATATTCTCACCGTAGTGCTGGAATAATGTTCATTCGTGTCACGCATTGATACGTGTGTGTTCTTATATAATCTGTGTTGATCTGTTATCACTTGCACTTATGTGTAGGCGCAAGGATATACAGGATATACAAAGTTTTGGTACACAACGGGGTGGCATTATTTTCTTCGTGGCTTAGCTAAATTTGTTTCAATTATGCGGTACCCTGTTTACCTCGTGAAGAGTCAAATTACAATAGCACAAGAAAGGAGTGCTTTCTTCCCATGGGTGCTGTAAGATTAAGAGAACAGGGTAGAAGTGTGTTATGTCAGTAGGCTAACCAAGCAATATTACATAATTTATCTGTCTCTTAATACTTAGTTTATTAGTGAGTTTATCAGTCAGTCTAGCCAGAAATAAAAGTGAAAGAATCGGTCAAGTGCGTGTCGGTCCACGCTCAGTGTAGGGTTCCGTAGTTGCCTGTCTGTCTTAGTTACATGGACACGCGCGCGCCAACGAAATGGTGCGGTTGTGTCGGCCGAATTTGTACGAAAGTTAACCTTTCTAAGTACATTTTAAGTTGGTCGACTATTACTCGGTAACTAGTTATGCCTACTAAACCGTGACAGTTTTCCTTGTAAGTTCATTACCTATATGTACTATAGCCACGATTTTTTCCACATCTCCAGCAGTAGCCATTTAGCAGGCAGGGGCGGACACATGACTGCTCTTGATCTTTCAAACGAATCACTGAGTTAAAAATGGATTTTGATCCAGCTATCCAACGATACCTACCTTACTTTATTGGTTTTCCAACTTTATTTTTCAATTTTAATCTTTTTTCAGGCGTAATTGATTTAAATAGCCATGCCGAATTATAGTTTTATAGTACCTCGTAAGGGTTAGAGACCTAAGCCGCAGACGGACAAACGATAATGGTGAAATTCCTTGTTGACTATGGACCCTAAAAATGCGCATATTTTTTTAAATACTATATTATAAACCAATGTGCTGTATCTCTTCGAACCATCTCTCTGTGTTGTATCTATCCAATGCATCGATTGATTATCATTATTATCAATCACTTGTTGAATAAAGTTACGCCATTGCAAAAAAAAACTTTACCTCATCAACAATAAAAGAGCGTCGGTCGTGCTATACAGCGCAAACACAATCATTCTTAAAATATTCTTAAAAGTGTAAAAAAATGTGAGCATTTAAATATTTTAAATATAGTTACTCCGACGTCAGTAATTCTTTAAATGTGCGTACGTACCTACCGCTACCTAAACGTAATGTGTACGTAACATTAAAGTACCTACCTACAGTCTAAATGACTGTGGTCTAAATAAAGAACCTCATTCTTTTCTATGAGTTTGAAAACAATATCAAAATACATCAGAAGACCGCATCAGCGCATATATATACGTATTTCCGCCATCTTTTTTCCGGTGACCTCTCACATTTATCAAAGACACCTGGCTCAATTCAGCAAGTTTAATGATAGCTAGGCACATATCCACATGTTTTTATGACTAGATATAATCACTTATGTATTAACTATGACTCGTATGCGATTTGCATTCGAATTGTAGGTATTTCAAGTGAAAATGACTGGATGTCCGCGCGGATCACCCGTCACGAACTAGACCTCTACTGGCGCTTAGTTACTACGCATTTAGGTGTCAAGATATATGTGTTGTTGAGCGTTGAGGTGAGCTTAAAACAAGTTTCAGAATAGGGGGCTGATCTAATGATCTGAAGGTGGCCATAGCAATGCCAAAAATACACAAGATAAACGTTTTTGGGCTCTTGAACGTTCAATGATTTTTCGACATCTGTGCAAAATACCATCACAAACATTACACATTTTGCGCAAACATTTTTCAGTCACTGAAGTTAATAATCAATATTTTGTCAAAAACTTATTTTCTATTTCAGATGCTTTTAGTCACATTTAAGTGTCAATTCGCGCAAGCACTTATAAAATTCGTCCACGGAAGTCCATACAATTTTATGATTCTACAGATTTACTCCTTATTCTATTAGTTTAGTCATAGGCAAAATAGACCAATAGTAGTAGACTAGTGTCTCTGCGAACACGCAATTAATTGTTTCTTTTTTTTTTCGAGAAACCTAATTGAAAAATAAATCATTATAATATCATTTTTGAAACTGCCCACTAAATTTCACGAGAATCTATTGAGAAATCCAGGAGAACGGCCGCCGGACAAACTCTGGACACACAAAATATTTTTTCACCTCAGCAGCTCGAACAAGCATATTTTGCTGCGTGAAAACAGTGTGCAAAATGCGATTTTGCTCACTCCGTGAGACAAAGTAGCTTTTTAATTTTGGTGCGGAGCACTGACATTTCGTCGTATGGGGTCTATTACCTACAAGTTCAGAATATTTGAACTTTATTAGCACTGTCCCTTTCATTCCATTACGAAAAAAGAAAATGGCAGACATAGGTCGATCCATAGTTTGACCATCGAATTTCAAAGTAGACCCCCAGAAAAGCGGGCAACTAACACGTTCGAAAACTATCAAATTAAAACGTTTAAATTACCAAAATAATTATACAAAGTAATTTTAAATTGAAGAATATTTAGATAAAAGATCTCAGAATAAACTCAGTTTTTCATAACAAATAGGAAAACATGAATTTTATTATGCTAGCTAATTAAAAATTCTAGTTTAAACAATTTTAATTCTATGAACGTATACCACAGATGCAGTTTCCGAACGCAAGCGCGGGGCCCCGCCCCTTTTAAAAAGTTGCGCGCTGTTAATTTGTTTGCGATTTTAGTCTGTATATTATTCGTCATTATTGATATTGGTTTTAAATATAAAAAATACTAGGATAAATCAATTCTCTATCTAACTAGGAAATATAGTGAAGGCAGTGACATGACGGAGGCAGTCTTTTAACAACAGTACGGATAGTTTTTGGTGTGCACGCGAGATACACGTAATATGCTAATGTGTGCCCTTTGTGATAATGATAAATATTTCATAAATATCTCGAAGATATAAGTAAAATCTGTAAATTATAACAATAACACGGTTAGTTTTTATTGATGTGTTAGTGTCACGCGACACTCGTATACTTAGATACTCACTGAAATATCCTTCGGTTTCTCGCGCCTTGTCTCGCCTTTCTAGTATTGAATAACGAGGCGGCCGACGCTGAGGAGTTAAAGCAAGCAGTAACTAACGCCTAATTAAGTTCTCTTCCTGAATAATCGTGAGACGAATAGGTACGTGATACTATGATATATTTTTTGATGTAAATGTGTTCTCACTGCTGAGGTGAAAAGTTGTATGTGTTACTCGAGAGCATAGTATTTGCATCTCGTGCTTTTGAGTCCTTCGCTGCGCTCAAGATTCAAACTTTGAATCACTCGCTGCGCTCGTGATTCAATTTTAGAATCTTTCGCTTCCTCAGGACTCAAAATTAGCACTCGCAGCAAAAACAAACTTTGCTCTCTTGTTGCACAAATAACTATTGCCCAAGCTGAAGCGGAAAAATTTGTTAGCTTCGCTCGCTCTTTAAATAACAACATCCGTCACAAGATATCGCAAGCCGTCATTAAAACATGTCGAATAGCGTCCATAAATAACATTCGGCATTTGATTTAACATTTACGCCTATTATGCAGGATCCACCTGCCAAAACGTTTCTTTGTCATGAATTCGAAGATCGAATGAGCGTTTCCTCGATTTCGAAATCGAATTTCGAACCGAGGAAGCGCTCATTTTACAACACTACAAATCGGGAGAGCGCATTACAAACATAACTTTACCATTGGCAAAACAAATTCCATTGAATTAAGTGCTGTATTGCTACACCAATAAGGTGCATGTGTGTTTTGAAAGTCGGGTTAGGTATTTTTGTAAAATTATAACAGATACGAATAGCCATCTTTGATTCTGGAACAACCGAAACTGAATTATAATTTCAAATGACCATGTTGGCAACAACGGAGCTGGTAAAAAATAACCCACGGTTTTTGGTATGGGGTCCGTTAACACAGTAAAAGTAGGTACTTACCGTAATTCTTGAAAGAATTTAAAGTTGCGTTATGAATACCATTTTGTTCTTGTTGGTAGTGACCGTGCCTACGAAATACGAATTACGTTTTTTCAAACATAATTTATAACAGCGTTTTTTTTGTTTGTTTAATTTTCAAATGTTATTCTAAGATGCCTTATCCAAGAATCTTCCTCTCAAATCTATCCTTATCAAAATTTCCATCGGGAAGTAAATATATAAAAATAAATGCACATGTTTTTTGTGTGATTTATTTATTATTCTTGAATAGCTCCTGTAAATTAACCAAAACTGAAATTAAAATATCTATTAATATTCTTCCTCTTTTTTCAGCAATGGGTTAAATATCGTTCTTTTGTGACTTTTATTTTAGTGGATTTTGAGTCTACGTAAATACTAAAATTATAATATATCAGTTACACACAAAAAAGCTGCTGTTATGAATTATTTCCCAATTTCTATTTTTTTCCATCTTATGAATTTTTTTTAATGCTTGGGCTAGAAACCGGCGGGCTCGGGTTCGAATCGCGGTAAGGGTCCTTTCATTTATGTATCTGATGAGCACGAAAATGTGTTCCTGAGTCTTTGATGTTTCCTATTGTGAGCGACGTCCGCTCTCGGCGGCGTCGGCTGGGCGAGTGAGCGCGCGCGCTACCGGCCGCGGCAATGCTCGCCCCTCACAGTCACCTAAGAATGACCTAGTGCCGAGACACAAGTCGGCGACGGACGAGCTCCGCCCCTATGTGCTCGGACAGTGCGTCGACCACGCTCCGTGACACAAGTCGGCGACGGACGAGCTCCGCCCCTATGTGTACGGACAGCGCGTACTACCACTCGGCGCCCGAATGGTGTGTTTGGGCTTCGCCCGTGTCCTCAGACACTTTGGGTAATCGATGTTACCAAAATAAAAGAAGGAATAACGAGAAATAGACTTTTTATTTACTTTTCCCTAACTGCCCTATCACTGCCCTAAGTGACTTGATTACAAGTCCCTAACTTCCTATTACTTTGTAGTTTTCTTCTTCTTCTTGTTGTGACTTCCAGGAGGCTCCGATTGACACACACTGATTTGCTCCGGGCCGTACCTGCTATTTATACCTGCTAGTGGGCGAGCAAGACGTGCTGAGTGAGACAATAAAAGTTACGCCCACTTTGACTTGACTAATTTACATTGCAAGATGTTATTGGGATGTTATACATATTAATGGGCGGAAGTCTAAGCTGATTTACAAAGTTCTAATATGGCTTGAGATCTTATAAGTACAGTAGGGTTCGTAAATATTTTCTTATCTGAATAATCGTACATGGAAATCGGGCAAACCGTAATTCGGTCCTTTTCTTAACACTTATTCATCATTTGCGCTGAACCTACTGAGTTTACTTATTTGTAAGTTTAAACATTTAATAGCACTTTTAATAAGCTTTCTAACAGTATATAAATCATTCTGATACGATGAGCCGTTGTAAAGGTATAAACGTAAACATATTAATTGCAAAGTGAAAATGCGCCGTACTAAGTTCTAATTCAGGCTCGGTGGCCGCGGCTCTCGTTACGGTCATGTTGGTGCGATACACCCCTCCCCTCCATGGCGGCCAGTCTGCGCTGCGCTCGCGCATAGGCAACATCTCCTTTCTCTTTCTAATACAATTTGTACTGGGATTTTACTTTAATGTTTACAATATCAAATGAATGCTATGAGAGGGTGTTTTATGTAAATAATTACTATGGGGATTCTAACTACTGGGTTCTTTATTTACTCTAAACAATCTAAGTCTTTATAAATAATCACATATTTCTCTTACGTATAATCTCCGTATGACGCGATGCGTAGCTCTGCCGTCGCGTGTTGATGTTGTCGTCCATACCTATGTATATAGGTTATAGGTGTACGCGGGCTGGGTTTCCGCCACTCGGCGTCGTAATAGTGTTTCCTATGTATTTAAGTAGGTACTTGTTCTATTATATATATTATATCGTCGTCTAGCACTCATAACACAAGCCTTATTGCGCTTACTATGGGGCTATTTGGATTGGTGTTAGATTGACTCGTAATATTGTGCAAGTGGAGGACTTTAAAACTTTAACTGAAGTCGCGGTAACGTACTTGCAAACTGTACATCTTTGAAGTAGAGAAATATAATTAGCTATACGATATATGTATATTTTTTTAATCGCTTTTGATGCAGTCGGGTTTTCACTAGAAATAATAAGCCATGGAATGGTCCTACGTTTAATTTTTGTTTCTTCACCAAAGTAAAGTACCTATAATAGTGGTCCTTTATTTTAGTACTAGCCTCTGTCTGCGACTCCGTCCGCGTGGAACTCGTTTATATCTTAGTTAGGGCCACCCCACACCTGGCGTCTTTCGAGCGTCTTTCGAGCGTCGTCCCATAGTAAGCAGGCGAGCGAGGGGCGAGGCGAGGTGGGTTGGGGGGACGGTTTACTATGGGACGACGCTCGAAAGACGCCAGGTGTGGGGTGGCCCTAACATACAAATTTTGACTCCCAATTTCCATCCAGAGGATGATTTCTGGAATGAAAACCATCCTGTTCCTCGGGACTCAAACTACTCCATACCAAATTTCATCTCCAAGGTAACAGACAGACAAACAATCGCATTAGTAATATAAGTATGGATTTCAAGGAAAGCCTTCTATAAATACAACTTAGAAAATTTGAAAAACCCCCGACATTTTCATTTCAAAGTCCAATATCACAAAAACGGCTGAACAGATTTTGATGAAACATGTCTAAGAACACTCGAGGTAAAATTATCTATGACACAAAAAACCGCATTCAAATCGGTCCATCCGTTTGGCAGCTACGATACCGCAGACAGATACACAGATACACAGACATACACTTTAAACTTATAACACACTGCTTGAATCCACATACCGCAAATCTGTATGACATAAGAATCCCTACACGAGTATGCCAATTTCTCTTTATGTTTGACGAATGCCAGTAATTGTATAGCCACCTGTCTCCCTATTAGCGAAATAAAATTATCTCAATTTGCCATCAGACTTAATGATAGTTTAGTTGAAAATTATTTTTCTTAATTAATGATGATCTATGCGACCCTAATGAGACTGCTCGGGAGTGATGATTATTTTAATGATGATGATTTTGTTTGCTCAACCGAGTAAACGATGTTTTAAATACAGTTGCAATAAAGTTACATACATTAAATTGCATGTAATCGCGTGGAATTTATTGCGGTGTCTTGATTTCGTCGTCGAGGTTGATTTTTAGACGGCGGTTGCAAATAAGCATTAGGTTCAACGCAAAGGTGGCCATTGATCATCAAAATTCGTTGCAACGGTTAAGGCCTCCACACATCGACCGCGGGTCGTGCGCGGCGCGGGTCGGTATATCTCTCTCACTACCAACGCGGACCCGCGTTGCTACCGCGGCGGGCCCCCGGCGGGCCCGCGCTACTGTCCGAAAGAGATAGAGATACCGCCCGACCCGCGCCGCGCACGACCCGCGTTGGATGTGTGGAGGCCTATATGCGGTCAACGTCGACGTTAAGTAATAAGTAATTATATTATAGCCACCCACGCGGCTTTTCGCGCGTATTGCCAATGACCTAGGGAAACCCGCAGGATAAAGTATAGCCTTTGGGCTTTCCCTTCATTCAGAACGTATACGCAAATGAAAGAATTTTTAAAATTGGATAACTGGATCCAGTGATTACCCATTTCATACAAATTTATAAACGTACAAAGCTATAATCACAGACTTCCTTTTTACAATATTAGTACAGATATAGTATAGCCTCGTAAGTCCCCGCGTACTATTACAAGTACAAACTAAGCATATTAGTTCAGACCTGATAATGAAACTGCATAGCACGAATACCTGCCTAATGTACTTACCCAAGTACAAATTCTTCATTCCACATGTACCGGGTTATTTTTTTATCTTGGTCTGAAGCACTATAATTATATTCTTGGTTTGTCCTTGGTAAACTACATCCAGCAGATATGAACTGCTATTGAAAAAACACAGGACTTACGAGGATAGAAAACCAATGCTCTGACAGACCCTGTTGAATTTAGTGACCTTTATAGAATAATCCCTTCCACTTCTGGCCATGTTAGAGTCATTCAAGTTAAAATATGTCCTTCTTACTAATGCGTAGGTAAGTGAGAGAGACAGATGTTCTACGACGATAAAAAGTAAATCTTAGGATTGGCTATAATACCACAAAGAAACGCGTACAGAGATTTAATTTTATAGTACAAGATACAATAACCGTATAACCTTTCCTCATCATTTTTAATTTAAAGCGGTTATTTAATTGGCACTGTTCGTTTTGTATTTAATTAAGTATAGAGAGTACTTACCTGAATTAAATAAAATATATGGTCTAGCCTCTTGCAGGTATCCGATTAAGTTAAAAATTGACATCCAGGCAGAACCCAAAATTATGGCATCACCGAGCTGGTCTGATGATGTGAAGGTGATCGTAACAACTTCTAAACTATGTAGATCGAATAAACCTCACATAATTACCATCCCCAATGTGATCCTGGGAGACGGTTTTGGGAATAAAAAGTAGTATTTTGATCCAGACTGATTAAAAAAACTGAAATGAACTTACACAAATAATCGAGCAATTTGTGTACTCAAGCAATTTATTGCATTCATATTGTTACACACGTAGTTGGTAAATGTTACATTATACGACCGGATTAGTGGAGTGGGTGCCTGAGGGTAGCGCAGCTGACGGTCCTGGGTTTAAATCCCGATAAGGGCAAATATTATATGACGAGCATGAATATAGAGTAACTTGGGTACCTTGTATGTCCTTAAGCATTTAAAGTTCAAAAGTTCAAAGTTCAAAATTTATATCTAACATTTAAGTATAACGTAATCTAGTAGTCATAACCCAAGCCTTATTGGGCTTACTGTATGGAACTAGTTCGATATCTGTAAGATTATCCGCTAATTTATATGGGGGCACAGCAGTGTCCCTGCTAATCATCAAAACTCTAAGGCACTTCTAGCAGACATAGAAGCTTCAAATTTAGAATACAATTCCTGTTTAGTGCTAGGAAAAACTAAAATATTTTGCATGTTCAGTCCAGTTTTCTAGATAAGTACATCAATTGCATAAATAACATGCTAGCTAAATAAAAATTTGTGACTCGGCAATCACACAATACTACAATACTACCTGGAACTGATTATGTTAATCAGACCCAAGGTGGTGCCGAGGTGATGTGGAGCGCGAGGCACAAGTTTGGAAGGTGGCTTAGGTCATATCTTAACGCCAAAAGCTGTTAAACACGTCGTGACAGTAGGCGCTCGAGACTTGCGAGTCGATCGAGACGTATCGCCACAAAAGTGGGTGCCGTTCCAGGTACTTACCTAGGTAACTATGCAAAAATCCGTAAAAGCAATAAAGTTGTATGATTGCCAAGTTGCAAATTTTTTTGCAAATAAATAAAGTTTTATAAGAATGCCTGAGACTTGTCCTACGAAATATTGTCATCTTAATACATGGAATGTTTTAAATGGGATTTATTCATCATGGAAGTATCAAACATGAGCCCTGCAAGGCTACCAATGCTCATCTAAATTCGTTCATCCACATTTTACGTGATTAAAATAAAAATAAAACAACTTTCACATTTATGATAGTTTATTTAATAGTATGGCATAAATTATTTCGCCTTTACAGTTTGTCACTCTTTAGCACCACCCAGGGGACACGTGCAGGGTTGTGGTATGCATGATAATAATATAGTAGATGAAGGCAACGTTGGATCTCATACTTTTAGCGTCGGGATTAAAAAAATGGCCGATGCAAATATTTATCTATATGCGCAAGCGCAATAAAACGAGCCGCGTTGCGTGAGTCCATTTAATGGTATTCGAACTATCAGATATCGCTAGCGGTCAGCCAATATTAAATAAATTCCGTAGCAGATAATAACGCATAGACATCGTAGGTATATGCTTTTTTGTGTCGTGTGCTGGGATTTCGTATAGTTAGCTTCAGAATAACCGAGGTACAGTTGTTTGATTTTTTTTACGCTACTAATAAATATAACTATTGTCCTTTGTAATCTTTACTCATAGAGTACATCTGATGGTCTGTCAACTTGGACTATGCCAGGACTGGCATTCACTTTACAAACGCACTCTCCTGAGACCAAAAGTACGATTCTATGGTACTTTTCGACATTAAGTATAAAATATTTGTAAAGCGGCCTTTTAGACCTGACTAACTGCAGTGCAGTGACTGGAAGAGGGGAGATAATCGATCTCGCTCTAATCAGTGGACTGAGTGCAGTTACTGCACTGGGTTTAGCCAGGTCTAAAGGCCGATTTAACGTGGTTTTAGGTTATTTTGACGTCTCAACTGATTTGACAATGAAGTATTGGCACCGAACGCAAAAAAAAAAAAACATAGATGTCTTAATTGCGCCGCAACATACAGAATGGGTATTTGCCATTATGCAGGGATGGGGGCGGGGTGTTAAAACGATGCCAGGCAGCCGTTTAGTTCGGTCATGCGCATACCGGGTTTTAGAAATTTGTAAGGAGCTCTATGGTTTCTTCGTTCGCTGAGTATAGGTTATACACAACTTTTTTTTTACCGTCTTAGAGCCGAAGCCCACTTAAAGTATCCAAAACGTAGGTACTAATCATTCATGAAAAAAATGGTTACGTTTTTAGTAATTTAAAGTAATTAAATTTGAAAAAATCTGTATGGCGCGCGGTACGAAGTTCAATCACCCGGTTAGAGTTCGTGCCTATCTTCATATTAAGATGGCGGCTAGCGGACACTGCGGTCATTGGGCTGGATAATTATAATTAATATTAATACAAAAAAAAAACAAAATTAAAATACATTATCTGGGCTTTGGCTCTAAGACGATTAAAAAAGCACCGTATATATTTTTTTATTGGTGGATTCTTACCTATATTTAAGCACAGCACTACCAGGCCAGATGGCGTTTGGATGCCATGATCGTCATATTGCAGTTCTTATGATAAGAAATTATCAAATTAGGCACGTCACTTGTTGCGCTAAAGTTTCAAAGTAAGTCAATTTATTGACCAAGATAGTTTGTAGAGTTAGGACTAGAGTTACTGGCCCTTAGATAAATTTAGAACCTTAATTTGAATTAGACTCGTCAATAGGTATAAAGGCCAGCATTCATGTTCATATAGTGCATAAATTGTCTCAGTAGCATCGATCTGACCTTTTACATTCAATTACAAAATGCTGTATCAATTGTTCACCCTATCACAAAGCAATAAGGTGAAAAATGCACACGTCTTTTTGTACTCGCCTGTACACTCTAAAAAAAACAAACCCGACGACGGCCAATTTTAATAAAACCGACGCTGATTAATACGTTATAAAGCACTAGCTTTTTTTCGCTTATTATATGGCAACCCAATCAAGTCAAGCAGCCGACAAGTAAAGTGGTCCATTCATTATAATCAAATTACCGTTAAATCTTACACCTTCCGTAACTAAAGGTCTATTATATTATAATACAAGTTCCAATAACGATAAAAATATACATCCGCTGTTTCGCCTTAAATATTAAGTTAAAACGTTTAAAATAATTACGGGATAATTTAGTTAGGGTGCGGTTTTTGGGGCGCGATTGCGATTTCGTGAAACTATTTAGTGCGGCGATGGTTGAGAGAATGAGTAGATTAGATACTGTAGTGAAAATAAATAAAAAGGGTTCACTCACAAGACACGACAATAATTTATAAGTTGTTTTCCTAAAATTAGTAAATTTTAATGCAACACAGATAGGAACACGTACACATGAACATAATTAGATCATGTAAAACAAAAATACCGACATCGATCCCACCTTAAAGTCGGAGCGTTGACAATTCAACAGCCGCAAGGCACGGTAGTGAATCACGGGTGCTAATCACATTAAAATGACCCTATCGTTGACAGAAGGTCAAACTAAGAGAAAATACACTTCGAACTCTCGGGAGTCCCTTTAAAAGCAACTTATCTCCTGGCGGCGTCTCTGACAGAGGTTCTCACGAACAAAAGTCAGAAGTGAAGGCAAGCGGGACAGTCCGATCGCTTCTCCCTCTGGCTCGCAGACTCCTGATGATAGCCGTCCGCGCACTCGTACTGGCATCAGGTGTCGGGGAATAACCACCGCGAACTTAAGGCCTCCACCCACCGGACGCGTGTGCTGAGCTGCAGATGCGCGTGTGCTGCGCGGCGCGTGTGCTGCGCGGCACACGCACAAGTTGTAAAGCATTGAAACAACACTTCAAACACACATCGAACGCGACACACGCGCAGCACCCGCGCAGCTGCAGCGCAGCACCCGCGCGGCACACGCGCAGCACCCGCGCAGCTGCAGCGCAGCACACGCCCAAGTTGTAAAGCATTGAAACTACACTTCCAACACACATCGAACGCGGCACACGCGCAGCACCCGCGCAGCTGCAGCGCAGCACACGCGCAGCACACGCGTCCGGTGGGTGGAGGCCTTTAGGCTTGCAGCCTAAACCCGGAAGCTATGAAATAAAATTTATCGATAAATACTCCACTGTCTAGACTACAAGCCAAAAATCAACCACCAGAGGCGACAATGCTTACCCAGTATGCTATAACAGCACGCGGCGTTAAGAATAAGGCGGAAACTCTTCCGTTTCCCTTTGTGAGCCAACAACCACAACTAGTTCCACCACCGGCGAGCTTCGCCTCAGGGCTTGAGAAAATGCTGATGCACTAGCGCGAAGACTGTACTTCTTAACACTGATTAAAAACTGTGGACCAGGAACTCGGGTCTGTAACTTATGAACGGTAGGTACACCACGCTTCACACCTTCAACAAATCTAATGCTGGTACATTTGCTCCCAAGATTCACCTCTTCACTTTGGAAGTACTATTCATTATCGTACTCTAGTTTTCTCCCTGATCTGACAAGTGAGAAGAATCATTCTGGAATAATCTAATTCAAATTTCACATAACTCCCTCCAATTTCATTCATAAAACCAGACAGTACCAAAGCAGGCGAATCCGTTGGTAAAGTAGTATGTAAAGAAAAAGCATACAATCGAAATCGAATTGACGAGAACGCCCTCTATGGGCAACCCTTGAAACCATCACAACCGTGGAATGACTGCGCCCCGTTAACGGAAAGAAACACGCGCCTTGTCCAACTACTGCACTACAGGATTAATGCGCTAGATGGCGCTGCAATATAAGATTGCTTTATTTACACGAATAAACATAGTTCTGCAAGGATTAATGCAATTAATGCTACAATACCTACTGATAACCCTACATCATCACCATCATCATATCGGCCGAAAAACGTCCACTGCTGGACATGGGCCTCCGTTCCCGCGCCACCCGCATCCCGCATCCAGCGGACGCCCACGACCTTTACCAGGTCATCAGTCCACCTCGTGGCCTACCCACGCTGCGCTTTCCGGTATAACCCTTCATACATAATAGTTATTGACTCCTTCAACCCAATTGACTAACTATTGGAGGTTAAATCATAAATCACCTGTCATTTTTAATCCCCTCAGCAAACGAGAGGCGTTGTTAACAAGTGAATCTGTGCTTCTGTCTGTGGCATATAATAACTTTTCTTCAGTTTTGATCGAAAGGGTTGTCTGGCGATAAAAAATACAGTTAACACAAATTCAAAATGTGCACGACGTATAAATAACAATCTCGAAATTTAAAATAATTAGCATCATCTTCAGTCGTTTCCTTATTGCTGAGGAACGTGATTACGTGACATCATGTCCTCTTCTTGTTGACCAGACTTCTCCAAAGGCTCCCATCACCCGCTTTATGTATGACCTCGTGCAGCTCGTGTAGTTCTTTGCAAGTGTGCAGTGATTTGTATGCTCCATCTAGCGCGTGGTCTGCCTCGAGGCCTTTGGCCCTCAATTTTTCCCGTCACAATAATTCTCTCCAGGCTATCCTAAGAACGTCGTGAGAGGTGTCCAAAGTATGTGAGAATACGGTCTTGACGTATTGTGGATAGTCGACGATGTATGTGCAGCTCTTTGAGAATGGATTGGTGTTCGCATAGCAGTTCAAGGCATCCGTAGAAGTCGACGCCAATACTACATCTCAAAACACAGATAACCTCCTATAGATAGAGCCTATAAGCGATTTAGTTCTATGCAAAGGTCACCACAGTTGGCGGTAAGTGCGGGTTGCGGGGAGGTCGGTAACGGCGCTGCGATTGGCTGTTTCGAAAATAGCGCGCTTTGTCACGTCATGGCGCCCGAAGCGTAGTGATGGGGTGCGTTGGTCGTTAACGGTTTTTAGCGGTGCCGCAAATAATTGTAAGTAGAATATTTTACACGGCGTAGGTACCTACCTGTTGCCAAGGTTAAAATTTTTGAACGGCTGTCATTTTTATATTATTATCATGTTTCGTTCGTCGATTATTTAGATCACCAATAACATAAAAAAGTATGTTAATCAAATCGAGTTTAGTCATATAAAATAATTATTTCTAGGTATTTTACAACATTTACTGCATTATCGTGTTTATGTAGGACAAGAAGCCTTCGTTCCGTTCGTATTTATATACTTACTAGGAAAGGACGAGTGCGAATGTGCTAGCTAGGCTGATGTATGATATTTTCAGATTGGTATAGCTTGGTAAGGAAGACAAATAAAAATGATGTCATAAAAAAGAACATATATTTATTCAATGTGATAAAATTATTTGGTTGATATTATGTGATGATGTGAATCCTCATCACTATTAGAAAAAACCCAAATGCCATGGCTCCATTACTAACCACCTCCAAGATCCCTCACACGTCGAAGTCCAGCATGAAGTCCATCTCGTAACACTAGTCCTAACCTAATTGCTCTCGAAGACGATTCGAAAAAACCCAAATGCCATGGCTCCATCACTAACCACCTTCAAGATCCCTCGCACGTCGTCGAAGTCCAGCATGAGGTCTACCTCGTAACACTAGTCCTAACTTAATTGCTCTCGACCAATATATTCATTATTAAATTCTAATTCATTCTACTTTTTTAGCAATAGCTAAACTTCGACACTACATACTCGCATTATTCTACAATACTCTTAATTACCCAATGAATAAAATAAAACTACTTAAACCAACAAAGAAATTCCAGCACGGCTATCTTGCGACGGCGAGCTTTCTCGAATTTTCTCGCATTATCCGTCTCTTTCTTATTAGAACACTTAGCACAAGAGGTGCGGGAAAAATCGGGAGTATGTCGCAGCCGCATGATAGACGTGCTGTATGTACTACAATTATATATTCCGTTTATTAGGAAGTTCGCTTTATTTTATAGCTTCCAGAGAAGAAGTCTATGGAAGCTATAAAATAGCGCGAGATAGTAATTTACTACGTCTCCCTCTACCTCATAGCTTGTAAGATGGTTGCAGTCCGCCACGCTGCCTTCTTGGTGCAGTTTAAACCTCTTTAGTACATCGTATACATTATCTATGATTTCTAACAAAATAATTTTGACAATGGATATACACATAATATTTAGTGAAATTTCATATTAAACAATCGTGTTTCCTCGAATGAATCTGAATCGGTAATATTCGAAAACATTCACTAGCCCATCACTAGAGTGTCACGTGCTTTCGTGAGAAAGGAACAGTATATTGCCATTTCCATTTGATGAAAAGGGACATGCATACTTCACTACTTCTTATAGACCAGTGTAAAATGAACTCCGCGTGACAGAATGAAATTTACATTTATGTGATAAATTTAACTTACCTGTGAAATGTTATTCCATCGGTTGTAAAATTAGACGTTCAGGAGTTTTTCCCACACCACTTCACACAGCAATAACTCATTTTTTCAGCGCAAAAACAATTTTAATTTTTTGGTTATTTGACGCACGTATAGATCGCGTACCTGGTTGCAACTGACAATATGGCGCGGGGCAGCGGGGGGTTATCAGTGCTAGAACATATATGCGTGGTGACCGCACGTCGCCCTATAGGCTCTATCTATAGGAGGTTATCTATGTCTCAAAAGCATCGATAATGCGGCTTTTAATTTAGGTTCGGTAAATAATTGTATGGACTATGAAATTCTAAATTTTTTTCTATCCTCTATCTTAATCAATCTATCTTAAAAAAATCTCACGCGTTTTCTAATCATAGGCGTCTAAAAATCGCATGGCAATCGCATTATCGGAACCCCGTCCTAAAACTTATATAGGCGTCGATCGAGCGGATCGCAAAAATTGCGTTTCGCGACGCGAGTGCGATCGGCGTGTCATTAACTTTTACGATCCTGGGACGCTTAGGGCCGGCCTCGTTTACGACCCGTCTTGACTCACCTCACTACTAACACTAGTATTTCTTGACCCCCATGTTCATACCATTTATGTGCAATCGGAGATCTGACTTATATCGGATGTTTTGATAGTTGTCGCCAAGAGTGGCTATCGACTTTGAACTATTCAGTTACTGAGCGAGTGAACCAGCTTAAGTCTGACTTCTACCTGCGAATGGTTGTTACCAATCTACAGACCAAATTATACTGGAAATTGCTCCTTTTGTGAATGTTAGGCTGCATGTGGGGCCTCTAAGTCGATAAGGGTCCAAGATCTCTCACACTTTACACGTATCTCCAAGATACTGACAAGAATAATAACAAGTTACTATAGGTAACTTATAAACTTATAATGATAACTTTGTATGAAAGTGTTGTATTGACTTTAGTTTGCACTTACCAAAGTTAATAACAAAAGCACACTTTTTTTTCTCTATTGATGTCAATTACAATTTTACTAAAAAATTAAGTACTTGTAATTAATCGTTGCAATCTCTCCACTATCCAAAGATTGTCTGGAAGAGAACGCTCTTTAGGGAAAATACATGCTGGTGTTTTGTGTTGTTTTGGTTCGTCACCAAAGCAAAACTTGGAACCCCCCACTCCTCCGCTAGCGTATTGAGATATATAATAGTGCCCATACACGCACGTAATATTTATCCGGTAGGCAACCCGGACAAGCCGGATTCATGTGTCCTGATCGACACACATAGATACCACACTGCCATGGCCATAGCCAGTCAGCGTGGCATCCGGGTGGTCGGTTCGGAGATTTTGAAACCGCCCTTGGAAGGGATGCGCATCACGGTCCAGGGACCCGAGGACTACCGTGCTCTGACCCGTCTCTTCGACGAGCTGTCGATGGCCTACAACCGGAGGCTGACCGTCGAGGAGAAAGGCTACAGGGCCGTCCTCCGGGGAATCCACAAGGATATCCCGGAGGACGAGGTAGCCGCGGACCTCAAACGCAAGGGGATCGCCGTCAGGGAGGTTCATCGCCTCTACAATAAGCAAGTAGGGAAGTACGATATCGTACTAATAGTCACCGACCCGAACCAGCGCAAAGCCGTCCACTCCCTTAAGGAGGTCCTTAAAATGGCGGTGAGAGTGGAGACTCCGAAAAAGAGGACCCACCTCTCACAGTGCCACAACTGCCAGCGGTTTGGCCACGGCGCCCGTGGCTGCCACTCTCCCCCCCGTTGCGTCAAGTGCGCTGGGGATCACGCGACTCGCGATTGCGAGCGCCCAAAAGGCTGCAAGGACCCGAACGGCATACGGTGCTGCAACTGTTTGGGTCGCAAGCTCCCCCATGGGCATACTGCCAATTATGGGGGATGCCCTTGCCGCCCAAAGAGTCGCGACACCGGGGCAAAGTCGAAGTCCTCGCCTCCCTCTGGGCGCAAGCAAAGCGCGGGCCGGGGTGCTCCCCATAGCACTCCGCAAAACTTCCCCGCCCTTCCGGCCGTAGGGTTAGGAGCCCCTAGGAACCCGCCGCCTTCAGCGGCCGTAGGTCCCCGCCCGGTGCCTTCTGCACCCCAATCCCAGGCGGGCCCCTCTGTATGGGGACCCGCCGCCAGTCAAGCGGGCCGGCCCGCTATGGACCCACTTTATGCGTTTATGCAGCTAGTACAGGTACTCCCACCGGAGGTGGCGAGCGGCCTGTCTACCCACATATTCGCATCAGCTACTCGCTATCTCGCCGCACCAAGCGGCAGCCAGGTTAACGGTGCCTATTAGTATGGATAGTACATCCCAGAAGCTTAAACCTGCTTCGATTACCATTGGCATTTATAATGCCAATGGTCTAAGGGGTATGAAGGACCAGGTGATGAACTTCCTTCGCGATCACTCAGTAGATTTACTTCTGGTCCAAGAGACCTTTTATCGTCCCGGCATTAGAGCCTTTCGCGTCCCTGGATACGTTCAGATTAGAGATGATAGGCAAGATGGTAGGCCATTCGGGGGCACGCACATTTTCTACAAACGTAACTTACATTGCATAAGTCTCAATCCACGGCCCCTGACTAATATGGAAGTGTCGGTCTGTCGCATCTCGATGGAGGGGCACCCCCCGATATCGATTGCGTCAACCTACCTTTCACCTCAACGAGACTTACTTCTGACTGACCTCAACTCTTTAGCCTCCCTAGGTCCTTCGGTCATCGTGGCCGGGGACCTAAATAGTAAGCATACCAGCTGGGGATGCGTAGCATCCAATCCCAACGGCAATCGGCTTCATCACCTTTTGATCGATAGCCTCCCTTTCGATCTCCTCGCTCCCTTAGAGCCGACTCACTTCCCTCATAACGTAGACCACCGACCTGACATACTCGACATAGCACTACTAAAGAACGTAGCGTTAACTCTGCGTTCTATAGAAGTGCTACACGAACTAGACTCGGATCATAGGCCAGTCCTCTTGAGACTAGGCCCTCACCCCAATAGTACTCCTCGAACCAGGACACTCGTGGACTGGGACAAGGTACAATCAGGTCTCCTACAGACGGACTCCCCCCTGCTTAGAGATATCCCAGACAATATAACTACAACCGAACAGACAGACCAAGCGATCGATTCTTTCACCAACTACCTCAACGCTGTTCGAAGCGAAGCCTCAAGGGAGGTGTCGGCGGAGGACATCCAAAACCGACCTCTACCTACGGAACTGAGAGAGTTGGTGACAAGGAAAAATCGCGCCATACGTACCTATTCAAATCACCCTTCTGCCGAAAATCGGCAAATCCTGAGGGACTTGTCTAACGAGTCCAAACAGAGAATTGCCGAATTTCGGGAGAACTCGTTCAGGGATCTGATGGGGGAGATAACGCCTAGTCACCTGGCTTACTGGAAACTAGCGAGATCTCTCAAATCCGATGCCTGTTGGACCATCCCTCCCTTGGATCGACCGGATCACTCAACCCCCGCGTTCGAGGACAGTGAGAAAGCCGAATGCCTTGCGAGTAGTTTAGAGTCCCAATGTTCGCCCAACCTCCTCAACACCGACGAAGCCCACATTAGTAGGGTCGATTCCGAGGTGGACAGGAGATCGCGTCTCCCCGTAACTTCACCCATTTTACCGGTGTCGGTTAAGGAAGTCAGTGACCTTGTCAGGCGTCTCCGTATTAGGAAGGCTCCGGGTGCGGATGGTCTATCCAATCGCATCCTGAAACTTCTCCCCGAAACCCTCCTCCTCCTTTTGGTCGGCATCTTCAATGCCGCACTGACCAATGCTCACTTTCCAGCCGCGTGGAAATGTGCAACGGTCATAGGGATAGCGAAGCCCGGCAAACCCCGGAACTCGCCTGCCTCTTATAGGCCGATCAGCTTACTTAGCTCCCTTGGAAAGCTATATGAGCGGATCCTTCTCACGAGAATTCTCAGATTTACGGCTGAGAATAACCTCCTCATCGATGAGCAGTTCGGTTTTAGATCCGGACACTCATGCGTCCAACAGGTGCACCGCGTCACGGAGCACGTGTTGGATGGTTTCTCTCGATTCCAGGGGCTCAAGACCGGTGCGATCTTTCTCGACGTAGCGAAAGCCTTCGACAAGGTCTGGCATAACGGGCTTGTATACAAGTTATACCAGCTCGGAATGCCGGACAGACTCGTACTCACAATACGAGATTTTCTCAGTGACCGAAGCTTTCGATACCGACTGGAGGGAACGTATTCGGACCCACACCCCATCCGGGCCGGAGTCCCGCAAGGCTCCGTGCTCTCTCCCACTCTCTACTCGTTATTCACAAACGACATTCCCAGGCACCCTAAGGTGCAACTGGGGTTGTTTGCGGATGACACCGCGCTCTTTACGACTCATTGTAAGTACGCTACTATCCGGCGATACCTCCAAGAGGCAATCTCCGACCTAGGTCGTTGGTTTAATCTTTGGCGTATCGAAGTCAACCCGGAGAAAAGCACTGCAATAGTCTTTCATCCGTCGGACTGCATTAGTACAGAAAGGCGGGTGGCTCCGATCCAGATGTTTGACCGACCCATCCCCTGGGTCAACGAGGCCAAATATCTTGGAGTGACCCTCGACAGGAGACTGACTTTCCGTAGCCACATCCGTAGGGTACGCAACCGCGCGTTGTTCGTGCTAGGAAGGCTAGGGCCGATGATCAACAAGTTTAGTAAAATGTCACTTAGGAATAAGCTGACACTCTACAAGACTTGTGTTCGTCCAATCATGACATATGCAAGTGTAGCATTCGCTCACGTGCCTATGTCATCGCTCAAGCCGCTTCAGGTCATTCAGAATCGTTTTCTCCGAAGGGCGACTGGTGCCCCGTGGTACCAATCGAACCTCAGCCTGCACCACGACATGGAGATTAGCACCATGTATGGTTTCTTTAAGCAGGCTGCCAGACGTTATTTTGATAACGCTCCCCACCATAGGAATCCGTTAGTTAGGAAGGCTGCTGACTACGTCCCCATCCCTCCCCCCTCTGTCGTTACTCGGCGCTCACTGATTAGGGGCCGCACGGTCCGGCGTCCTAGGCACACACTCACGGACCCGGACGACGAAATCACAGCGTCCATCGAAAGATGGAACGCTGCGCTTTCGGCGTCCAACACATCGCGTACACTTCAGCGTTCCCGCCGGCGGGGACGTCCACCGCGAGTCAACACAGACACATACAGTCCGCTTTCGTCCCGGTACCGCCGCATACCGGGTAGAGTCAGTCCGACGCAAGTCGGGCCTAGCTGAGTTTCTTGCTGGACTCTTCTCAGCTAGGCTAGGTTTTAGCGAACCAGCGATAAAACTCCCAGTAGTTCGATACCACTCACACCCCAGATTCGGTTGATACCGTTCAACCAATCTCACTGGAGCGCAAACTCTTAGAGTATTCCAGTGTACAAACTTCCCCGCGTGGTCGTGCCGGAGGCTTCCCCTGGATTTTCCCCAGGCCACCCTCCAACCACGCAGTTCGACCGCTATATTGGGTCCGTCCTATTATAGCAACAGTCAGGTTCAAAAAAAAAAAAAAAAACGTAATATTTATGTCCACCATGTCGTACACACGTGCAGCGGTTTACTCGGTGTGGCAACCCGCAGGCCAGAACCAACAGGCCACACCACCACACCACCCTGGCCACACCACACTGGCTCTTTCGCGGCTTGCGCTTTAGACACCGAGCTCACATTTTAGCTGACAACACAACTAAGTGTTCTAATAAGAGACAGACGGTTGGTACGAGAAAAATCGACAGAACACTCTTGCCATCTTGTGAGAGCCGTGCTGATCGTATGTTCGTACCTCACTATTCTAGTGTTTTTCTACTCCTGTACTTTTATCTGTCATTTACATAGTCCCGAACACTAATATAAAGACATACAAAATAAGTCTGTAGAAAAGTCTATACTCTATTCCCTATAACAGTACGGCACACAACCGTGTTGTTTTGTCGCCAAAACGATACGCTTAGCAGCCATACGCTTCTAAACCTGGGTAGCATTACGTGATCAACACTAATTTAACAACAAAATAGATTAGGTACTACCAACTTAACAAACCACTGAATGTATTTACTTCAAAGAACATACATACATACATTCACGCCTTTATCCCTAAAAGGGGTAGGCAGAGCACATGAAACTTATGTTCCAGCGCCACTTTTAGCATAAATGTGGGTATAAAAGATCGACAAAATGTGATATTGCAGTGACAGGTTGCTAGCCCATCGCCCACAACACACTTCAACCCTGCTCCCTTAGTCGACTTTTACGACACCCACGGGAAGAAAGGGGGTGGTGAAATTCTAACCCGACACCACACGGGGCACTTCAAAGAAAATATTGTACTAAAGGCATTGCTGCCAACTTAAGAAAAACCTTATTCTTAATATGACAGTACTGGCAAGTTGAATTAAGAACAAAACAGACCATAAACAAGAGGTGTCAATGTGTCATGTTTCCAATTTCCCACCAAAGTTCCAGTTCAAAATTAAAAGACGAAATATGATAACTATTCGTTATTAATAACTTCTTAAGATTTGATTCGTGTTTATGAAGTGAAGAAAAGTGTGTACGTTCCTTTTAAAATGGACGAAGAAGAAAATAACTGCACCACTGAGGCAATTGCGTGAGTAGTAATAGAACTAACGGAAAACTCTGCCTGAAAAGTCAAATTATGCTATTTATTTAAAATTAGTCGTAGAAAAAAGTATTGTATGCAACGGTGTAACTAACTTGGTCTTAAAACGCTCGTGGCGTCTTTAATTGCGCAACTCACGACACTCGCGTTTTAAGACCCTACTTATACATCAGTTGCATAAAATACTAAAATAATTTACTTA
The DNA here is from genome assembly GCA_945867215.1 of Epinotia demarniana. Lineage (NCBI taxonomy): Eukaryota > Metazoa > Arthropoda > Insecta > Lepidoptera > Tortricidae > Epinotia > Epinotia demarniana. The sequence goes on from OX244275.1 coordinate 17,889,024, forward strand.
ATAATAAAGCCTTAACCGACTTCAATTCAGTACTTCGCCTTATTTGAGAGTGATGGATGTGGCAAGAGTCAATTTAATATCGACCATGCTCTCTGTTGCAAGAATGGGGGGCTAATTTCAAGACGGCACAACGAAATTCGTGATCTATTTGCTGAACTAGACATAGTTCAGCAAATAGATCACGAACAACCAAGCACGGGGCAAAGTCACAATAGAACCCATTATCACAGAAGGTGACCTTGGATTACGCGGCGACTTATCTTGCCGTGGCGTATGGAATGCTCAGAGAGAGGCTCTTTATGATGTCCGTGTCGTAGACACTGACGTTCCCTCTTACAATGCCCGCCACGTCACTTCTGTCCTAAAATCTGCTGAGACTGAAAAACAAAGAAAATACTCCGCTGCCTGCGAAGCGAAACATGCTACCTTCACCCCTCTCGTAACTTCCGTCGATGGCGTATTCGCACCACAGATGACCTCCTTTGTCAAACACATAGGCGAAGCCCTCGCAGACCGTTGGAATAAATGAATAAATCACTGAGTACGATACTGGGTTGGCTTAGAACAAGGATATGCACTGCCATAACTCGAGCCACCAGTATGTGCATACGAGGCACACGCCACAAGTTCAAACCTGCAGCAAAACTGTTGGGGTTTGACGACGAAGCAGCTATTCCAAGTACTAACTACTCTCTCAATTTCTCTGTTGACCTCCAATCGGTCCGGGCGTCTTTGAGTAATCGGGAACATATATAAATATTAATAGATTCCGACGAATTGAGATCCTTTTATGAAGTTATTTCTTTTTACATTTTAGGCACATTGCATCGACTCTTAATTCATCTTACTCTACGTCGATATGTCGAGTAGAATAACAGAAATGTTAATTCATTCCCTATCTCCGGAGTGGGGCAACTCCGTAAACAATCGATCTAGCTCAATTACCGTCGGCCATGACACCGGCGTGGCCGTTTTTCCTTGTTAGCGGTCCCATAATTTCGTTAGCACTCAACCTGGATAAAACATGGGGAGGTCGTGGTTTTGTTTTGAAAATTCAGTTTTCAGGTATCTTTGGCATAACTATATTTTTTCGAAGCCGAAGCTGGTGTTAACGAAATAGCAATTTCCGATCCGGGTGAAAAACTGCGCGTAAGTCCTTTTTTTAAGATAAGCTTTAGGTCGCGGTGCATTGAAAATTATCGCATGCTTCGAAATGCCGTTATGGTCGCGGTTAGAATACTATGTTTTTTCATGCGACGTTACTCGCGTACTAAGGCGAGCATCCAAACTTAAAGCACAAAATAGGCTAACACATTCACTGCCAGTAACCTCGCGGGTGCTTTGTTCATAGGCGCTTTCCTCTACTGAGCGGGCAATCCACGGCATCGGCTACGAGCGTAGCGCAACGAATTTGTTGGCAGTGAGTGTGTTTGTTAAGTATTTGAAGTGGCAAAGTAGGAAGGTATTGGACCCGATTCTACAGTGGCCTCTAAACTTCCTAATTTTATTTAGGTGTCGCTAAAACACTTTGCTATGGGGTTGGCAACTGTCAAATATTTGACTAGATGGCGCCATCATAGATCTGTTATGACTAGCTTTTTTATATGGGATTTGGCTTAAACGGCTTGATTCTATACAAGAAAATTCCAAAAAAAAAACAAGAATTTGACAGTTTTGGTAGGACTGACAGGTTCATCACGATGGTGCATCTGCAAATACCTTCGCCCGGCCAACCCCATTCTATGAGCAGCTGTCACAGTATTTCAATACGGAATATTTCCCTTTGTGTTCTAGAAAAAACGAAGTATTAATTTAATTAGTTATTGTTGATGTTTTATTTCGCTGAGTAGCGACAATTAACGTTACGGTGTGACAAAAATCAATTCTTAGGATTGGTATAGTTCACAATACTAAAATATATTCGCAGTATGATTTAAAGCCCACATGTAAACATACCTTAAGATTCGGATAACACTTTAAAAGTTTAATTTCAATACACCCATTTCAGGATTGGTATTCAAAACGCTTACCAACTCGCCTCAGAACATCCACTATAAGCGTGCGCCCAGTTTACGCATAGTTGTTACGAATTGTGGGATCAAGCTTTATTTGACAGCTGAAGTCAGAGTAGAGATTGCTAACGAGCATTGCTGGTAAAGGCGATACAACACAAGTCAAAGATCGGCACAAGTAGTCATTTCATCTTTACAACCACCTCGTTATAATTTCCCACCTTACCGTGCAGTCGCCGTCATCCTTATACCTACGGCTTAAGGTTCAAAATTGGTTAGGATAGTGGTGGTGTAAGTATGTAAGTAATAACGGTCGGCGTTCACAAAAGGTAGCAAATTAGAGGCGCCTGCGCATTTCTACACGCGGGGTGAATCGCGTGCATATGCGATTCTTAACCGGCACGGCTATTAAGTACCCATCTTTCATAGTGTTCTAATATTACTTTAAATAGATTTATTCTTCATTCTAAGACGTTTTTTCATACATGTTCTTTTAATATACATTATTCTCGGCATACTCTCTATGATACTGGCAGCGTTTCCTCCCTGAATCGCAACTTTAAATGCGTTGTGATTCGCTATGTAGTAAATATGATAAGACTATAAACATATAATTACAAAGAAAATAGGCAGAACCAAAGGTTAAATTATAGCCTATTTCAATATACCAAAGATCCAGACTTTTTTTTTCGGATGATTAGATTTGTAAAGCTACACGGTGCTGAATGCTGATTGACTGTACTATACACTTGTAATGAGCATTTTAGCGAATATAGCATTATAGTCCGTAAGCCCACTCCCAAAATACCTACGTCTCAAGACAACACGATAAAATGCATGGCAGACGTCCCAAAGTTGGCGACCGTCTTCCAGCCATTTCATGATTGACTTTTTCGACCTGCTGCCATGCATTTTATCGTTTTGTATTGAGACATTGGTGTATTGAGAGTGAGCTTACGGAAAAGCTCACGAAAGAAATAGAAGCATTTAGCGAGCATTCTGAGGAAACGACAATAAATTTGCTTCAAGCTTTTTGGCGATGCGAGCAATTTTGTTATTGTTTCTAGAGCGTTCGCTAAAATGATAGTGAAAATCAACTTAAAGCATGTTTGGCTTATGCGTGGTTCTGTTCGTTTAAAAAAAAATAGATTTTTTTAAACCGGCCAAGTGCGAGTCGGACTCGCGCACTAAGGGTTCCGTACCATTACCTATAAAAACGGCAAAAAAATCACGTTTGTTGTATGGGAGCACCCTTAAATATTAAAAGAAAAGAAAAGAAAAATTCTTTTTTGCCACATCAAAAACAAGGAGAAAAACAGACGTACAATAAAAAATTAAAGTTAAGTGCTAAAAATTACAATTTAAAAACTATGATTGCGGCAATGGGTACCTGGAGCTCGCAGGGTTAGCGCTGATTTTCAGTCTGGCCCCTATGCCCTCCCCTAGGTTGTGTCCCGTTTGTTGTGTTGTGCTGATGTGTTTATGTCTATATTTTGGTGGGATTGATAGGCGCTTAGGAATCTTATGATGCCATAAATAATAATGATAAAAAATACAACAAAAAAAAAACAAAATAATAGTGTATTTTTTCTTTTATTCTGTTTTTAAGTACAATTTGCTGTTATAGCGGCAACAGAAATATACATCATCTGTGAAAATTTCAAGTGTCTAACTATCACGGTTCATGAGATACAGCCTGGTGACTCGCGGACGGACGGACGGACAGCGGAGCCTTTACTTAGTAATTAGGGTCCCGTTTTTACCCTTTGGGTACGGAACCCTAAAAACCACGATTACGCGATGTTTTCTTAGATCTTAATGCAAGTCTATCCGCATCTTTACATTTCATAGACATTACCTATCCCTTTCTTATAAGTACCTTTTGATTAGTTACAGGTGGTTACAGTCTTAGATAACACCCAATAATAGATCACAAACAAATCACATAAATCTCCTCTTACTTATCAATTCAAACTTCGACATCTTTGATATTTTAAGACAAAAGATAACTTACTGCTTTAGAACACGGTTCAATTTAGAAAAACGACATTTGTTTTTTGAATATTCCATCATATCATTAGTATGACTTTTTCAAAAAACTGTTTGCACTTATCGTTGGTTTATAATTAAAACCTAACTTCGTAGAACATAGGGTTGATTCTTGATTGAACGTATCAGATGAGATGCGAGGTTTAGATAATAAATAATCGAAATCGAGATCTTCCTATTAACGCAAAGGATGTGTCCGTGCTACGTTAGATCAGTTTCAAAACGTGGTACTATGCCAATTTCAAAATGTATCATTTGATAACCGGAACTTAATTATGATGGTTGGCATTTTTCACCGACTTTAAGAAAAGGAGCACTTTTATTTTTTATGGTATGTTCCCCGTTTATATAAGGCCGATTTGTATTTTTTTTTGTTTGAAAGAGTATCCTTCCCAGGTGATCGAAGGATTTGATGATCCTGGAAAATTCGAGGGAGCTCTTCAAATTTTATAGGCACTCTTGAAGTGGAGTATTGAATTGAAGTCGGTTAGAACTTTATTTTTAAAGTAAATCGTACCACTTATCGCGTGCTTGTGAGCAATGAGCTCGTTTTATTGTTTATATATGTAAAAAATTACGACCAAGGGGTAGTTGGTATTAGCAGTGCCCCTGCCTGCAAAGCTAGTGGCCCTGTGTTCGAATCCTGGCGAGGGAACACATTTGCGTGATGATCGTCAGATGTTATTTCTATTGTATTTGGGTCAATCAACAATTTCTTGTTGTTATGTGTCTCGTTAGCTAATAGACAATTCTGGTTTCAAAGATGCTTTGCCAAGCTTCCTACTCCACACGGCTTAAATCTACCAGCCACGCTCAACAAATTGTATATTTTGGCTAAAAAGTATAAACCCGTCTCGCTTATTCTTATATAAATTCATATAGTATGCACGCGCGGGAGTATGTCGTGACCGGGATGTGCCCAAAAAAGCTATATCTTGCTACAGGCAGCTGTAGCGTGGCTGATAAAGTTAAACCGTGTGGAGTAGGAAGCTTGGTGCTAATTGCGATGTGATAATATACCTTTACAGTACATATGGTGCACTAGTGCGGAAAAGAGCACTTTCCGTGCATATGTCGAAACTTTAAAGAGCCACATATACAGTAAAACGTTGTACGATACACGTGCGAATAGGTAATTCGCAACTCGTGTCGATTTAAAACACTTCCTTCAGTCGTGTTTTAATTTATCACCACTCGTTGCGAATTTCCTATTTTCGGCACTTGTATCGTTAATAACTATTTTCACATTGAAAGGTATAAGAGCTAAGTCTCGGCATCACTTTACATGGAATGTTTTTAATGGGATTTAGCTTACTGTGGCTAGTTAGATTAGTGTAAGATCACAGATCATAGAAAGAATCTCTTCTCTCATCAGAGTATAATATAAAAAAAAAAACATTTATAACAGACTTCGGTGGTCCATAGGTATTTTGTTAGTAACAGTCAGCTTAAGGAACTGTGTTAGTGTGGAATTGAAAAAGTTATTATATTATAAATTAAATTACATTAGTTCGATTATTAATTTAAAAAATAAACAATTGAAATTTAAAATACATTATATGAAATATGTTAAAACAGAAAAAATCTATTAAAAATTAAAATACAATATAAATAAATATTAGCGCATGGCGTCACCGTCTGCTGACGTGCACCTGTACCTGTATAGTCCCCTAATATTTGTTTATTTTAATTCCGTATACCCGATTCTAATACCGCGCATCGCTGACGCAATGATTACACAGTGCGCAAACGCCGAAACCATCGCGTTTAAAAAGGGTTCGCCTGGCGCTAATAAAATAATTTCACGTATAATTTAACACTGTTTAAGACGTCAAACTTTAAATTGGATGCGTGAAATGGGTCGTTCTTAAAAATAATTGATCTTTAGTTCGGTAGTGGTAATATGATTGAGCAGTATATTAACTTGAGTTCTAAAGAGCTTGAACTAATAATGAAGCCACGGTGCGACGCATGATCATAAAATTTACTCTCCAGTCGTCGAAAGCGACGTAGTCTAGTGAATAACCTAACAACTTGTATGGAAAAAATGAGATTACTTTTAAAAAAATTATAATGGCTTATTCACAGAAATATGTGACGCATATATTATCAATTAGATAGTTACCCAGCGACTGAATCTGACAAAATTTCAGACATCAAGAAAATGATCAAGAAATTAATTAACGTTTTTCAAAACCATATTTTTCCTGAAGTAACGAGTGTCGCAAAATAGCAGCAAGGCGAGCTGGACATTTAGCATGACTATACTGGAAATAGATTCCAAAAAATAACCTTAAAATTGCCATTAAATTGAAAAAAAAAACCGACACTGGCAATCTGACACTCTTCCAAATGATGGACATAGCTAGTTTTTAGCTACATCCATCAATCTATGGTTTGAAATTTAGGCGGTCGCACCGCACGTAAACTGTCTCACTTGTTTATTTGAGATGAGTATAAATAAAATACACTTATTTATTTGAGATGAGTATAAATAAAATACACTTATTTATTTGAGATCAGTATAAATAAAATAAGTGTTAATTGATTTATTAATGTTAAATTATATCATCTCGTATTATATTACACTTCCTATTATATCAGATTAGTTTTTTTAATTAAGTTGCAACGCATAACTTTCCAAAATTTAGATGTTTTCTAAATACCTAAAGATCAAAAAACGCGGTTTCATCATACAGAATTGTAACGTCACTATTCTGTATAGTTCCTACTTCACTTCATTTGTATCATTCTATCACTTTTGATACAAAGGGATGAGAAAAGATCTTCCCTTATGTATGTTGGAGGTCAGGGATCCGATAAAACGTAGGCAATTTGTCTTCTTGTTACTTTTCCAGGCCAGCAAAGCCAGGACAGTTGGCTGACGTGGATGGTTGACACATTTCAACTTTATTTCAGTGTTATTATTTTGGTGGTTCATGCGTTTTATGAAATAATAACAATTAACTATTTTGTTCACAATGAAAACACTCCATGAACGGAGTTTTCATTCCACGATTGTCCTTTATGTAGTAGTAGTTAGTAGTTCTAGACTGCTCAAAATTTATCTTTGGTGACAGTATCCATTTCAAGTCAGTAATATTTGCGGATTTGGGTGGGCAGATTCATTAACGGAATGACCGGACCTGCGCCACCGGCATCCTGCAGACTCCCGCGACCATTTCCACATATGACCAGCTAAAGTATCAAAATTAAGCTTACTCTAAACCCAACAATTTGTATCGCTTGGTCGCTATTCTTAGCTCGATATACCGTGCGCTTCGTATAAGTTTTACCTTGCGATTCAATAGTCTTGTTTTTACGGCAACGAATGTATCAGTTTCTTCCAATTTGGCTGCAGTTGCGAGTAACTCAGTAGGTATAATCATGTCATCAAAAGTAGCGAAATTTTTGTACCACTAGTACATCACCTATAATTGGTTTACGCAAAGCTCTACCACTCGTTCACTGCGTCCAAGCTTTCAAAACATATTTTGCTGCGCTTTTTTCATTGGCAAATCCATGATAGGGATCAGACAGATGTTCTACAAGAATACTTTTTGCCATCCGATTTTGTTTATTCCACAGACTCTTGGTCTATAACTTTTATTCCATTCAATTTACATAATAACGCACGAATTCAAAGTTTCCACGTAGTATATCTATCGCCGTTGAATGGTTTTACATTTTGTTTTACTTTAAAATTACCCATTTTATTTAGGAAAACAAATTCTTGACGTGTGACGGATACATATAAAAATATCACAATTTCGATTTAATTTTTACAGGATATCATTTACGCGTAGGCTGGGCCCATAACCACTTGGGATTTGGACTCTCTTGGGTTTTTAAACATTTTATATAAGCACTGGGAAGCCATCACGGCTGGCATCTGTCAGATAGTACACAGCTCTGAAAAAGATACTACTTAAGGAGGTTAACTTTAAGGTTGAATACAATTAAGATTAATGCTTTTATTACAAGTTCAATAATCTAACAGATTGACACAATGACGTGCGGTGTAGAGTTCCGGTTTCCAAGCAAGAGTTGTCCCATGATTCCAGTGGCCTTAATCAATATATTATTATTCTGATTTTGAATGATAGAGACATCATTTAAAAATGGATCAAAAGTAATTAGATAATCACAATCATACTTAATAACTTAAAATACTGCCTACAATATTTGTACTTCGATTTCCTTGAAGGTGTCTCGTGTGCCAATCGATTACTCACTTCCTCAAGCTCGCATCTTACTTGATCGTTAGATCTAAAACCAGTTCAATTTTGACTAACATAAGGTCTAAATTCTAGTCTAACTTATGAAGGTACCTAAGAATATTTCAGAATTAGCAATCGAAATCTGTTGGTTCGAAACACTTACTGCAATATGAACTTAATTATGTTTACGTTAGAGTTGTTTTTCCAATGGTTTATATTATTGCATTAAACGTAGTCGAAATGTATTGTTAACTATAAGCTCCTCGTTTTCGATATTTAAATTTTTCGTTTTAAACTTTAGTCGTTAACAATCCTTTTTTGTTTACTTTTATTTTTAATTAGGTTATTTATTACAGCAGAATGATGTTGCCTAAGTTGCACTAAAGGCCTTGCAGAAATATATAAGTGGGCAAAGGCCCAGCAGTGGAACACATCATGTTCTGCAAAATAAGATAATATCATTCATAAACAAAAGACAAATCGATCTAGTCCTTAACAAATATGAGCTTATAATTATTAGCTATAGGAAGGTAATAGACGAAGGTAGACCTGGTTATATACAGGGTAATTCTGAAGACACAAGAGACCATGAATCACTTTTTCCGATTCAATAATTGAAAAATTAAATCATACTTAAGTCACAAATTGCCATTATCTTAAGATACTCAAAGTAATCACAATGTTCTTTCACGTTTTTTCCTCGATCATAAATCTACTTGGAATACATAATACGAAGAAAAATGCACAGATCAAGCATTCGATCTATAAATCAACAATTTATTGACTGGTTTACCGATGGGTCTATAGGTTTTAAGAGCCAATATAAAAGAGGCTCGGTATGTAGATTATATCTTCTAAGAAACATTAAACGGACTTAACATTTTTGTGGGCAAAGACGACCAGGCATTGGAAAAAAGTAGGCCATGGAAAAAATCGCACAAAAGTGAGACTTTTCTCCGAAAAAATCTTTATAGATTCCATTACGCTTCCTTTATCACTTCCACAAGCAGAAAATAATTAAGCAATAAAATGAATGATAATTGAAAACCAGATTACTGAAGGAATTTTGAGATACCAACAATACAGCGTAACATTTTATAGATAGAGCTCATATTACATTTGTGCATGAATGCCAGAATGTCTCAAATTCAGTGTATTTTGTACTCGATTATCGCCTTTATAGCTAGTAGTAAATTCCTAAATCGTCTACGTTTTAAGTAGACGATAGTCAGTCCGGTAAGACACAGATTTGCAAGGGTTCTTACGTCATTTGGTTGCCGTTGGCCTATGCAACATTGTTGCAAGGACCTTTACTAGCAAAAAAGTGAATAGCTGTGGATCCTACTTGAATTGAATGGTTCCGTAGTTAACTCTATTTATTTATCTTTGTTTGAAAGGGGTAATTAAGATGTGAATCAAGATTAAAACGAATGTTGGCTGTTGTTGAACACTGTGTAGGAGCAAAAAAATTAACGGTAGATTATTGAGCTTGTGAGCAATTATTTCAAGGTGGTTTTAAATGAAAAAAAAAGATCATTGGTTTATTTTTTCTTTAAAGTAAGTTTACGTGTATTGTTTACTTATCCGGGGTGACACAAATAGTTTTTTTAATGCTAAAACACAAAAAAAAAGAACAAAAAATCTTTTAAAACAAAAAATCAAGAACTATTATGAGTATTATGACTCATTACATGATGTTGATGACCTCAATCAAAATCATACCAAAATCTGCATTGACTGCTGTGCTATGATATCGTGGTGCCAAGATAGACTGGGAGGGTCGTAATCATAACTTTAGATCAACATTGTTTTTCTGTTTGCATGCGTTATAACTAATGTCCGACCTAGATACCGCGAATTCCATGGTATAACTTCTAAAGTTTTTATGGAGAGCCGAGTCCAGCGTGATGGGGACGCATATGGAGGGTTCTTTACATCATATTTTTATGCCAGAGGCCGTTCATTTGACATAATAATGCGTTACTTACACAATACGAAAACAGTAGCGTAGACGCAACCATCCTTTGTGTTGAGAATAGGCCTATTCATACAGGCCACCGAAATTACTTCGCTTGGCGCCTAATTAATGTGGAGTGAGTGCTCTTTTTAGGCCACCAAATTACTTCGCTTGGCGCCTCATTAATGTGGAGTGAGTGCTCTTTTTAGGCCACCAAATTACTTCGCTTGGCGCCTCATTAATGTGGAGTGAGTGCTCTTTTTAGGCCACCAAATTACTTCGCTTGGCGCCTCATTAATGTGGAGTGAGTGCTCTTTTTAGGCCACGAGTCATAGAGGCCATCGAATTACTTTGCTTGGCGCTTCATTAATGTGGAGTGAGTGCTCTTTTAAGCCACGATGATGACTAACAGGCATATGGCCTACCTGATGGTAAATAGACACCATAGCCAATGGATGCTTATGCTTACGACTCGAAAAGAGTCACAAGCGCGTACGCCCGTACCGTGCCGTTCGTGTAACATTACATCCTGCGACATACATACATCATGTATGTATGTCGCAGGCATATTGTATAATCCGCCGTTTCACATAACAGCTAGCTGTTTCGCAAAACAGCGCTATTTTGTAATACGGTGGGTTGACGATTAGGCGGATTGAAAACCGCTCAATGAAAATCCATAAATGGTGAAATCGAAACAAAACAAAAGGGGTGCCGCAATAGATCACTTGCTGGTCGAAGCGGCATTATTAAGGCCAACAAATCAACGCACAATCTATATAATAATAAAATGTTTTAGTCACTAGAAGAATAAATGAATGCTCACGGTGATCAGCTGGTTAAGAAGAGTTTCATGACGGGGTTACGGAACCCTGAAAACGAGACACGGGCCAACGTCTTCGATTGGCACGATTCAATTGATAGGCATATTGATGACTTATACCTTTATGACTTTTAGGGCTCACGTTTAAACTAGTTTTTTTTTTAAATCTATTTATACAAATAACTGGGATGCCATTCAACTTGTTTCAATGTCAGTTTGTAACATTACGATGGACACTTTTTTCTGGATACTTTTGGCGGTGGAGATGTTAATTTCCATCCCCGAAAAGTGTTGCATTTCATTTTCTTGTGCGTGGAAGACATAAACATGTCTCTTACACGGGACATAGGTTCACGTGAATCAAGACACCCCCTTTACCCCTTTAAGTATAAATGAAAAAGAGTTATGGCACTTCTCATGTTAATACCGGAGAAGTATTTTCTGTACCATTTAACGAATAAAATCTAATACAAATACCAAATTTTGCGTAAATAGCATTGCTTTTGGTACAGGTCGATTCACAAGAGCTGGCGCGTAATGTCTATGAAATTAATGACAGTTTCATATATTTTCCGCGCCATTTTTGGATGTGCCAATGCATCAATTACAATCCATACAGAAAGTATTTGTATAGAAGGCATTACACATACGGACACGACTCGATTGACAAATATGTAGAGAACGATGAGCTCCCGGCCGATTTCGGCCACAGCGACTGCGTTGGGCAGGACACCTTGCCAGGCAGAATGATGGTAAGTGGACCAAAAAGATGTCAGATGTGTGGCCACTTATAGGTAAAGGGAGCGTCGGTCGTCCACCAGCTCAATGGGTGGACGATATTAGGATGATTGCGGGTCACTTCTGGTAAGATTAGCCCAGGATAGGCACGGGAAGAGAGGCCTATGCTCAACAGTGGGCGATTACGGGCTGAAAATGATGATGATGATAATGACTGCATTCAAGTATGCTGTCGACGGTCGTGTGCTCGCATGTGACTTATGTAGCCAATCTTCTTCGTGAAGGTCCTCGCACACTGCGGGCATGTGAGCACACCGTCGACATAATTATAATTGATTGCCGCAGGATTTCTAGCTAGCTCAGAGCGCCGCTCAGTCTCAAAATCAATAACACAAGTGGGAACGAGATACAATGCCACCAGCCCGGCTATCAATGTGATCGCGGGACGTCCTGTGATAGCCATGCAGCTAAGTTTGCCACGAGAATGTCAAAAAACAATTGAAACTGACGACATACCTACATAAAGAAGAAGTCTACTTGTCGCAACCTCTGTGATTCTGTGTCAGCTAGTTTACTGAATTCAGCAGTCCCGACACCATTATTATACGTGTTCTGTCTGCAAAGCAAAACACAAACACAAAGACTGCCAAAAAAAAATGTATTTACCTTTTTTATTATTTAGAGAAGAAGAAAAAAACAACTAGTGTATGTGTTTAAACTAAAACTGCGATTTACATCGCTATTAGAAATCATAATAACCTAATAACTACCTTTATCGTCTCCATGACAAAAATATTTTAATAATTGTTTACATACTTACCGATTTATTTCAAGATATGTCACACTTACAATTACAACATATCGATAAACTAGTATCAAGAGCAAGTCACTAGTAATGTCAAACCGTTCGTGCTAGAAAAATATCTAGATCATAATAATAAATAACCAACATGGTTGAAGTAAAAACAGCATTGTCAAGGAATACTTGGTGTTCCGATACTTTTCAATTTAGTCAGGTTAATTTGCATCCAACCTTTTCGGGAATTCGCTAGGACTCCTATCTACGTTCCTAGTGCACCAGCGTTCGAATGTACCTACATACGAACTGTAACGAAGTTATCCGACAAAATACGTCGGACACGGACACCATACGTGCTACTAGTATCCTTGATTTAGCTCAGTGACGGACTGTCCATTGTCACAGTCTATATTTAAAACTGAACGCATTCCCTGCATTCTGCGCCTGCGCTGAACATTTTATCCGTTTTTTATTCCATTTACGATGCTTAGAAAGAAAGAAAAACCGGCCAAGTGCGAGTCGGACTCGCGCACAGAGGGTTCCGTACCAATCTGTAAAAACGGCAAAAAAAACATGTTTGCTGTATGGGAGCCCCCCTTAACTATTTATTTTATTTTGTTTTTAGTATTTGTTGTTATGGCGGCAATAGAAATACATCACCTGTGAAAATTGCAACTGTCTAGCTATCGCCGTTCTTGAGATACAGCCTGGTGACGTACAAAACGGCAAAAAAACACGTTTGTTGTATGAGAGCCCCCCTTAAATATTAATTTTATTTTGTTTTTAGTATTTGTTGTTATAGCAGCAACAGAAATACATCATTTGTGAAAGTTTCAACTGTCTAGCTATTGCGGTTCTTGAGATAAAGCCTGGTGACAGACAGACGGACAGCGAAGTCTTAGTAATAGGGTCCCGTTACCCTGGGTACCCTTTGGGTACGGAACCCTAAAAAGAAATAAAAATTATTAGTAATTTAGCTAAAGAAAATAAATAAGACCGGGTTGCACTCCGGGAGTGCCGGCAGAAGTGAAAACTCAATGACATTGAGTTTTTCGATCAGGTCACGTGTCCGTCTTACAAATTTTTAATCTTCGAATCTTACGACTGTCACGTGACCTGTTGCGAGTTATTGCCGCTAAAGAAGTTTTCACTTCATAAAATTATAAAATGAAGACAAAATGTCACGAAATGGTCCGTCTCTAGGTATGTGATGAATTGGGTGACATTAATAGAGTTGACTAAAATAAGGTAACTTCAATAGTAAATTTTGACGAATTACTAGCGAGCGATAATGCAAAATGTTTACACTACAGATATTATACGCCATATCGTCAGCTGCAATTAATAAGGTCAAATTAAGCACAATAATAATTAATTAATAATGGAGGTATGTGCCGAATCGACTATAAAGTTGGAATTCTTCTCAAAGTTTTATTTTGAAAAGAAAGTATTGCAAGCTCAGTTTCTTCAGGAGTTTTTGACGTTTTGTTTCATACAGGGTGACATTTTAATCTGTGTCCAAATTCAAGTATAAGATTCTTCAGTAAAATTACAAAATAAGTACCGTAAAACGTGCCTACTTTGCTCCCCACGAGGTAAATGAGCTCCAATTTTGTATTTAGTTTCATGCCCTTATAAGTCGATGTCTATGGTTAATACAGCAACATTTCCAAACGCATTTGTTACACTGGGCAATCAAGTGGCAACACTGAAAGTCAAAGTTTCGTTCCGCTATTTCCTCTTTCTGTCAGACAACGCCCAGTGCCGCTACGAAAATTTGTTAAAAAAAATACGGGAAAAAGCTACTTCCATCTCAAGTTGTCATCGATTGGCGATAAATATGTTTTGAAGTGTTCTTGTATTTAATAGGCTACTCATTGTTTACAGTATTTCTAGTAGTTTCCAATTCTTTCGAGGCTTAACCTCAAATTATTTTTCAAGTACCTACTTTGCACCACGTGTTGGGGTAACTTTGATCCTGGACATAGTTACCTCATGAAGTTAATTATGTTTTTCTACTCCTGTACTTTTATCTGTCATTTACATAGTCCCGAACACTAATATAAAGACATACAAAATAAGTCTGCAGAAAAGTCTATACTCTATTCCCCATAACAGTACGGCACAACCGTGCTGTTTTGTCGCCAAAACGATACGCTTAGCAGCCATACGCTTCTAAACCTGGGTAGTGCTACATTGTGCCACGGCCTACTAGACACGATCGAGTAGGCCGCGACGCGACTAATCTAGAGGGCCATGCCGAAACATAAAATACATTAGGTACTACCAACTTAACAAACCACTGAATGTATTTACTTCAAATAAATTATTGTACTAAAGGCATTGCTGCCAACTTAAGAAAAACCTTGGTTTTAATATGACAGTACTGGCAAGTTGAATTAAGAACAAAACAGACGATAAACAAGAGGTGTCAATGTGTCATGTTTCCAATTTCCCACCAAAGTTCCAGTTCAAAATTAAAAGACGAAATATGTCAAATATGATAACTATTCGTCATTAATAACTTTTTAAGATTTGATTCGTGTTTGTGAAGTGAAGAAAAATGTGTACGTTCCTTTTAAAATGGACGAAGAAGAAAATAACTGCACCGCTGATGAAATTGCGTGAGTAGTAATAGAACTAACGGAAAACTTCCTGCTTGAAAAGTCAAATTATGCTATTTATTTAAGTATTCGTAGAAAAAATATTGTATGCAACGGTGTATAACTTGGTCTTAAAACGCTCGTGGCGTCTTTAATTGCGATGCTCGCCAAGGCTCGCATCGCAACTCACGACGCTCGCGTTTTAAGACCCTACTTATACAACAGTTGCATAAAATACTATTATAAATAGTAAAAGATTGTGGCATTTTTAACTAAATAGTATTAGAATAATATCATATTTTGTATTTACAGTAGTTGACTCATAAAGTTTTTATTATAAAAAATTACGAAAATGGTAGAATTTCTTTTTCCACAGCCACTTCAAAACGTGTTCGTCGCAGAATTGATAAAGTGATAGGTGAGAGAGTTCCTATGCGGAAGGTGTTAACATGTCTACTCACCACTCCTCTTCTGATCTGGCTTCACTGGGCGACTATAGATAATGAACCGGAAACTAGTACCTGGAATACTCTAACCAAAAAAACCTCATAATCATCGTTAAAAAAAATTGATTGTTATATATCCTAGTTCTGTCTTTTAGAAAACTGTTTTTGGTTCTTGTTGGTTTTTGTCTGAGTGAAACAATACCAATACTGAACAATTTCGTAATTATAATAAAAATAAAACACTTCAACTAAATGTCCGTTTTTCTTTGTTCCTAATATTTTTTAGTTTTTTAGTTTTTCTTCAAATTTACACAAAAATGGGCAGGTATGATTAACCCTCGGCATGCCTGGTAGGGTCTGACAGACCCGGGCTGTGAAATATTCATCGTAATTTTTTTCGATTTTAAATTTACCGCGTCGCGGCTCTGAGTAGCTTCGCCTTATTAACTACCCGACATTTTGACGCTGCTCCCGCAGTCGGTCACGAGCACCCCCTCGATTTGGACGTGCGCAAAGTGCGCGCGGGCCTGAGAAACCCGACCAGGCATACGGCGTAACATTTTATAGCCAAGTACATTTACACTATTATCCGTATACATTTTATATGCATATATATTTTATAGATAGTATGTGATACAAGGATATATCGGTGCCTTAAATAAACCTAAAATTGAAGTTGATTTTGGGTATACGTTTAATTTTTATGCTTTTAGACATGAGAGTTTATTTTTGTTGATGGAAATATGAAATATTTTTATGTATGTAATAAATTCTTAAGGAGTTTCTGGAATTAAGACTTAGATTTATTTCTAGTAAAAATAATGTACAAAATAACCAAAAACACACAAATTAACGCATTAAAAAAATGATTCATTTGTAAATTATATTTTTACATTTACGGGTTTGTCAGACCCACCAGGCATACAATGTGACTTTCGTTCACCAGGCATGCCAAGGGTTAAAAATTGTGCATTGTTTGATTGACGACTGTGTAAAACTGCGCCAAACTCTTAAAAGTGTTAATTTTGGGACAAGTTAAATTCAGAGGCAAAGTTACCCAAACACTGGATAACATTGCTCCTAAATGTATGTTTTTATATATATATGTGTAACGTGATTGCGGCTTTATAAGAGCATTGTAATACGATAGTAGGGATAATCTACTTTTAAATGATGTACATAACGACATATCATTTTATAATAATTTTCCGAAAAAACGAAATTTCCGAAATTTGGAGCAAATTTTGATGCAACGGTACTCTTTTTTGTTTCATACCATTCAGTACATAAAAAAAAATAGTAATTGCTGCTTAAAGTTATCCCAAAAAAACCTTACCGCGCGTGCACCTCAGTGGGTAGTAAGGTTTGCGCACGGAATGCCTCCCTCCCTCGCCCCCGCCGCGCTCCGCGCGGTAATTAATGCCCAGTAACCACACTGTACGGATAATTCTTTTGGGATAGAAAATTCATAATTTAAAAAAATACCTATTCGTTTTTTTTTCAAAAATGGAGTCTAATAGTAATACCAAATGCCTACAAAAAATTTGGACACTGATTAAAATGTCACCCTGTATTTATGATTCTTATTTGCAAGAACACAAGAAAATACCTGCACTGATCTTGCATTTAAATTTCATTTCAGGTGTTTTATGTTCTGCCATGTAAATAGACATGTAAAAATGTATACAAGTAGTAGGACTACAATTTAAAATATTAAAAGAGTTTAAAAAACAATTATTGTCTATTTACTATCTAAATATTCATCGATGGAGTAAAATTAAGCACTTAGCTTCTTTGGCATTTTATTAATTATTTATTAATTAAAGGCTATTGGCAGTTTATTAAGTATGCAAATAGCCATACAAAATGCGTCCGCATGTCGGCAACAAAACTATTTGTTTTATATACCTAACACTTTAAAGTCTCGCGAAAAACAAACAATAATTTAAATCAAAATTGAATTTTCATGAGACGTCTAAAATACTAATAATAAATCCACGCATGTCGCATGTAGTGATATTTAATACGTTAGTTTAACCGTGGATGTAAGTAGTAATAATTTAAATATTTGTTTTAAGTAAGTAATAGTGTACATACGTACATCCAAGCAGCATGCAAGGTAGAGGAAGCACCTTCGTTTTTTTAAACATAGCATAGCAAAACCGCAGCGCTGGTCTAAAACATTTTCTAAAGCGGAAAATTTACGTGTGCACGGCGCGCTGGCTTTAAGGGGGTGCATTGGAAATTATCGCGTGCTTTGAAACGCCATTCTGACTGGATTAAGAAACAATAAGGTCTGATTTTCAGATATATGATTCTTGACTATATTATTGTTTATCTGATTTAATCGAAACATGATTGCCTAAAGTTTCCTCGATAGAAAAAATACAAAGTTGGCTCTTTATTTTTCTTTTTTTACTCAGCCTACAAAAACAATTCATTATTTTACGACACAATTGAGTTAGAATATTCCATACACGTAAAACTTCACTAAGTAAGGTATTTATCGAAGTCCTAAAAAGCCATTCCCGAAGAGTGTTGCATCTACGTATCATAAACGTGTCTCTGTCAAGGGGGCGTGGCCGACTCGAATCAAGGCATCCTCTTAAAATGAAATTGGAATGATTTTATTGCCAAATGGTATAGACGCAGTTGCTTTTTCCACGTCAGAGGCAAGCAAGCGTACCAACGGACAGCTGCGGGCCTAAAATGGTGGCCAATGTTATGACTTATCGTTGTAGATAAACATTACTCTTGCACTCGCATATATACCTTGGCAGAACGAATCGGATGTCTTGTGCACAACGATAAGTGATGGATTGTGCATTCTAGCCCCCCAGTAATTCTTCAATTATAAATATATCTTTTGTGGGCCTCCAACTCACTGATCACCTCACCTCTCACCTCACCTGTCACCTCACGCCTCACCCGTCACACGACAGCCACGATAATCTCACCCCGATACGTCACAGTCTATAATTTTACAAGCTTTTATTTAGTTAGAATTTCACCACCCCCTTTCTTCCCGTGGGTGTCGTAAAAGTCGACTAAGGGACCAGGGTTGAAGTGTGTTGTGGGCGATGGGCTAGCAACCTATCATTGCAATATCACATTTACTCGATTTTTTATACCCACATTTATGCTAAAAGTGGCGCTGGAACATACTTTTCATGTGCTCTGCCTACCCCTTTTGGGAATAAAGGCGTGAATGTATGTATGTATTTAGTTTCACCTGTCCCGTTGTCTGTAATCAAATTCAGTAAAATTTTATCCACTTCCCGGTTTCCGATTGAGCTGAAATTTTGCATACATGTATAAACCTGATGACAATGGAATATTATTATGACATATAGCTGATCTGATGATGGACTTGGAAGGTGGCCATAGGAACTCCGTAATTAAACGACGCAACCCCATCGAGTTTGGGCTCGTTAGAATCGTCTGAGTAGTTGATGATAGTATACAGAAAAGTACATTCGGCAATAAAAGCTTGTACCAAAAATGAAATTTTTGACAGAAACTTGTTACAAAATAAAGGCTCCTTTCTGTCCCTTTGAAACAACATGTTGCACCTGTAAAGATGGAGTGCAGCTACATTTGTCATTAGTGTGCAATTAATGCAGAAATAGTACGATGAATGAATTAAAAATTCATAAAACACCAGCACCTGTATTCCAAACACGACATTGTTTTATTATAAGTATTAACTTCAACTTGAATTCTTGCTCACGAAAGATACCTGAGATTATTTCAGTAAGCCGAATTGCATCAATGTAGTCCATTCGAAAAGCAGCTTTACTGTGCAAGGCAGAATGTTTAAATTACAATGACAGTTTTATAAAAAGTCGCCCATATGAAATAGTCATAACCAAATTGCACAGGGGAAATCATCTACGTTGACCTTAAGTTTGAATTAAGAGTACCTACGTTTGTCTGAGATAGCGTCGCCAGAATAGAATATTACGAGGAATATCTGTCTAGGTACGCGCAGTAACTTTTCAGCCACAATTTTAATTTTTTGGCTCACGCAATCTTAATGACTAAGAAAAAGGAAAATAGCACTTATTTATAGTTTTAATAAAGAGCACATGTCTTCTCTGTGTTACTCATGTAATCCAACATTTAATTTGCCATAAATGTAACGTTTGCCATAATCATCATTTGCCCTAATTAGTTTACCTCGTAGTCAGGATTTTTATAAAACAAACCTAACCTAAAGGTTCTGTACACAGTTTTTATAACTTGTACTGAAAATGCTACGATTTCAGAGAAAAACTCTTTCATGGCAAATTATGATTATGGCAAACTCTAGGCAAATGAAATTATGGATATCGAAGGTAACCGGTCTTCTCTGCATTAGTTTTTTTTTCTAAAAGCGCATTTATAATCAAAATACTACGACTTTTCTTACTGCACTTATAAAAGCTCACATCAAAGTAATAGCACCCAACATTACCGCTACAAAAAACAATTAAACTCCCAATTGCAAAAAGCAATAAAAATCGACTATCAGTTTCGCGAAATCGCAATAAAATTAACTGGCGAGTTGAGCACCCCTTTGCAGTTTTTGTTTATTTGATAGTCGATGCATCGCTAGCTTAGCACGCATGATACCAGTCGGTCGACGCGTGCGGCACGCACTTGACTGCACTCCCGATTACCGCCATCGATTAAACCAGTGTGCAATCGGCCTTAACGCCGTCCCAAATTTTGATTTTTTAAAGCGTCGCCGTTTTGAAATCTGAACTCTTTCAGTGTCATTAAAGTTTGAATATCGAACGTGTGAAGCCTTAGTGTGACATTCAAATGCTTGTTTCACGTTCGAAATTAGTTTGTTTTAAAAGTGTTTGCGTTCGTCTTGAAAATTCATAAGTTGAGTGTAACTAAGATTTACGTTTGGAACGTCTTTCAAGCCTTTTAAGCTGCAGCTTAGCTGTTCCAAACTTGTATTTTTACGTTTGAATGAAGTGATTTGAATATACATTCATCAAACGTTGCACAATGGTTCCTATTGGAATATAAAATGTGTTATTCATTTAAAAAGGCCTTGTAGGCACTTGCGGTGCATAATTTAGGTCTACACGGGTCTTCTCGATTCGATTTCAAACTCAGCCCATTTTTCACTATCGCATTGAATTTCAAATATGTCTTTATAAGCGGAGTTTTTGTTATTTTGTGGACTATTATGAAACAAATGCCTGTGGAGGTGGTTTAGTGCTTTCAAAAACTGTGGGACGACGGACTGGAAAAATGAGGTAGGTATTTATTATTTTACCTACTCAAGTTTCATTTTTAATTCTCATTTAACTTGTCTAGAATAGTTTTTCTTGTTATATCTACTAATTGCGAAGTAAGATACAAGGGATTCTTGAAGATATTGATCCATATAATTTTTAAAGAATGGAAATAAAATACTACTAGTAAAAAATTCCAATATTTGGTGTAGTTTCAAGTCTTAAACCTCACAATTTTAAATAAAACTGAACATTATTATTGTTTACCTGTTCGTTGCTAAATAAAGTAATGTATAGTAAACTGAGAATAACTAGCTGACGTTGTACAACATTTATTGACAAGAAAAAGAAACATTACGCGACCGATAATAGACTAAAATATTCAGAAACAATATGAATTATAAAACCTCATAGAGGTATTAAAACAGCAACGTAAGTATATTATATACATTGTGTTTCAGGGTTCCGTAGTTAACAATGTTTTTTTAATTTATAGTTTCGCTATATCCGTTTTTCCCTCCGTCTGCGACTTAACTCAGTGACCCCAGGTTACTATTAGAAAGCTGTAATTTGGCATAGGTTTATAAACCAATCACGTCAACAAAATGGTATAATAATATATTGTTTTTTTTTAATGTACTCCTCCTACGCGTAAAGTGGGGATGTAGGTAATATTCTTGTCGTTAAACAATAGATTAGACACGTTATTAGATTAGCTTTTCAAAAATATAAAAATGGGTATTATATATATATATTCTTGTTTTAATTTTCATATTGCTGGGTACTTAGTAAAAATAATTGCGACAGTTGTATTAATTATAACATAATTAATTTAAAAGGAAAACTATCATGGCTAAGTAGGCAAAGCTAGTTAAAGAATAACAGACGACCTACCTACCTTAAAAATGTCCTTGGAATGGCCATCTTCCGTAAAAATTCTGGCAACGCCACCGCACCGTTTAGTTGGAGTGCGCGTCTCAACGTAACAAAGACAACTAAGACGACGGGCAACTAAGGGACCCTACACTGTGCGCGATCCGACACGCACTTGGCTGGTTTTGTATTTCATATTTTTTTACGTCTCGTGACTTTTTTCTTTTTCCTCGTGCTGACATAGTTGTTATCCAGGAAGGAGTGCTCAAACCTTTTGGTCATGTCTGGAAAAAGTGTACGGTCCCACCATGTGACCCCCAGAAAAATCTGACATTTCAAGATTTTCCTCGGGGTAAAAAGCCTGGCTGAGTGGTAAGACCTAGGTCAGGGGTGCTCAACCAAATGTCACAGGGAACCGCGTGCAGTTTTTAATGACCAAAAAAAAAAAAAGAGAATGTTTTTTTCGTCAAGATTTCTAAATGGTCCTAGCGAGCTGTGGCATGAAGGTTTGTATCGGTCTCGAGATTTGCATTGCACCAAACCCAAACTTATTCTGCTTTGTCAGTTTTCAATATACGAAGTTAATGTTTAGTGCAGGTTAATATTGTTTGAAATGCAAGTCGTGTGTTAAGTTTATAATAAAACCAAAATTTTTAGTGGAGTGAAGAAACGGGAATGAATTTAGCAAGTCATTCACTAGTTATAATAAAGCTAACTAGCTTACAATGGCCAACAACAATGGTTCTCTGTCAAATAAGATACTGCTGACTCGACACAATTACGACAACACACATAATAGCTAACCCAACGTCTTCCACTGAAATGAATGCCCAAAATTATTCAATATAATAGTGAGTTTTGATCGAATTAAAATTTTGTGTTATAGTCAAAAGACCATGATGTGAACATACAAACTTATTAACTTACTCGCAGATACAATACAATACAAATACTCTTTATTGCACACCTCACACAAACAAAGCAGTTATAAAGAGAAGAAAATACACTAACATGTAGGCAGATATTCCTGGTTATAATATTAGAATAAATCCATACTAATATTATAAATGGGAAAGTGTATGTGTGTGTTTGTTTGTTTGTTTGTCCGTCTTTCACGGCAAAACGGAGCGATGGATTGACGTGATTGTGATTTAAGTGGAGATAGTTGAAGGTTGACATAGGATAGTTTTTATCCCCGAAATCAGCCCCTAAATGGGTGAAATGGGGGGGGGGGTAAAGGTTTGTATGGAGCTGCGAAATAAACGAGTTCCACGCGGACGGAGTCGCGGGCAAAAGCTAGTTAATAAATACCTACTTGTAATATTTAACTGGGGAAATGTTTTTACAGCGTAAGGGAATATCTATATTATAAAAATCTACTGACATCTTACTGACTGAGTATCTTAGTTATTATTATCATTATGTTTTATTTATTTATTAGTCTATAGGATAACCACCGCGGTAAATACACAGTTTACATATGTCTCCTTGCAAAGAGGAGGTCAATAAATTTAGTGCTGGCATCTTTCAATATTGTATTGTATTTAGCGTAATTTATCAAGGATTTGAACACATGCTTGCATGTTGAATGTGAGGACAATTTATACTATTTTTTTTTTAACTCATTTCTGACGAATAAAAATTTCCGATTTCTAATTTAAATTAGTTTTCTCCGTATTTTCACCCGAGCTGAGCTAAATAATATAATAATATTGTAGTATTAATTGTGATTGTGCCAGCGTGAATGGCATGCAATATGAATTATTATTAATAAATTGATATGAACCGATCGTCAACATAGATAATCTTAATTCTTTATAATAGTAACGTAGCTCGACGATGAACTACTTACGATGAACTTTAACGAGAAGGCGATCAAAAAGATGCCGCGCAAATTTGTCCAACTTCCTAATATATAATTAGTACCTCCTCTATCAATCGTCACCGTTCGAGCAGTAGGCGCTGACGGACGAGTTGGTGGAAGAAGCTTATTTATTTATACAAGGTCCATATCCAATTCCTATTATCACTACATAGTATAAAACAAAGCCGCTTCCCACTGCCTGTGCTGCATGCTCAGACCTTTAAAACTACACAACGGATTATGATGCGGATTTTTTAATAGATACAGTGATTCAAGAGGAAGGTTTATATGTATAATATAGTGCCCGTGCGAAGCCGGGGCGGGTTGCTAGTAACATTATTAATGCGAAAGTTTGGATGTTTAGATGTTTGGATGTTTATAACTCAATCACGCTTAAACGGCTCAACCGATTTGGATATATAGAGCCTGGATTAAAATATAGTATAGTTTTTATGCCGGTTCAACGGAAACGAAGTTGCGGACGGAAGCTATTATTAAAATATGATATTATTTAGTAGACAAAGCTGCGGGCTAAAGTATAGCTTATGTTCTTCTATAAGTCTACTTAATACAGGTGGAGGATTTATTGAAATCGGATATATGGTTCTGGGGATATATTTTTAAATCTCACCAAGTGACTAATTCTCACCGTTGTGAGTGATTTCCGAAAGTTCGTATTTTTGAAACTCATCGGTGACTTACATTTGTCATACCTATGACATCGATTTACGAGTGCCCCTACCCACTCGTAATTGAAATCACCATGCGATTGTTTTTGACAGTTGACGTATGTGACAACTGCCAAGAGTTTTTCAAAACTTTAATTTTCGGTTACATGACACTGACACATACGCTACGTTTTACGTTTGAATCTGTTTTAAGTTATAGTATGAGAAAATAAAAACCGGTATCAAGGACAACATCTGCGTAAAAAGGAACGTAACGGGAAGATTCTCTGACTGACATTGTAAAATTTCTGCATGTTGGTAAACAGCGTGTGACTTTCAAAAATACGGCTTTAGGAAAATGGTGACATAAAAGTCATCGGCGATAATTTTAGTCACCGGTGACTTTGATATCACCAGTGAGATTGAAAAATAGCACTCCTGGAGTTTATCCGCATACAAACATACAAAGCTAAAATCTCACCGACTTTTCATATTTATAATATTAGTTTGTGATTCACAGTAGGTACACCGTGCCGAAGTCGGACAATTTTATCCGATTACATAATGTATTTTTCACAGTCCCATTTTCCTCTTTATAACAGTAGTATAGATATTAAGGTGGTTCGATCGCCATACAAAACGTCATTTGACATTCGCAGGCTAACGGCGTGATATTTTAAGAAACTTATGTAACAATCTTTCATAAATTTGCTTCCTATTTGCGCGAAATCCCCCATTTGTTACAATAAACTTGTATAAACCAGATTAATTTGAGAATAATCGCAAAGTATCACGTAACAAACTAATGTCTCAAATTAATCTTAAAGGCCGGCAACGCACTCACAACACCTCTGGTGTTGCAGGTGTCCATGGGCGGCGGTAATCGCTTACCATCAGGTGATCAGGTGATCAGGCATTTCGCGCAAATAGGATGCCAATTTATGAAAGATTGTTACATAAGTTTCTTTAAATATCTTGCCGTTAGCCTGCGAATGTCAAAAGACGTTTTGTATGGCGATCGAACCATAATTGGACATATTAATTGATTAACTAGTGATAGTGACGCGCATATTACGACAAGTGTATATCACTGTCAAATTTCTCTGTAGGTATATGCCAAACAACAGAATCACAATTTTACTGGTAGAACACATTATTCTACAATTTCTACACGTCAGGATATAAAGTAGGGTACAGTCAGGGTAATTTTTCATCGTAATAATCAGGTACACAATTTATCTATTTATCTTTATGCAATCAAACCTTCTTCTGAAAAAGGCATCAGTCGCTGAGTTTTTGAATTCAATGCAGAATTAGAGAGATATAAAGTTTATTTCCTAATAGGTACATCAAGCGGCACAGGCCATAAAGACATGCAGACTGTTTAGAACCTGACCTATAATAGGGCCTAAACAGGCACCGTTAAGCTGGTTGTTTAGGTATTACAGTAGTTAGTCCTCTTGTGCAGTAAATGTTTTGCACTTGGCCCTCGGTAACCCGATAATTGGAAGCCACACTCGGTGTAATGTAACACTTTAATGCGAGCTCTCGCGAGTTGACGCGAAACACTTACACGGAACTGAGTGTGGCAAAAACGGAATAAATTTTGATGTAGTGGGTAGTTATTTCATACAAATTTACAACGTGGGTCATCTATTAGTTTAATGATCATAATTGTTACTGACATGTACCATGTACAGTCAGCGTCATATGGTTAGTATCAGCCAGAGTAGCCAAATATTTTGTAACACACCCTAATTATTACAGTAATAAAGACGTGTATCGAAATATTTGGCTACCGTGGCTCTACTAACTATATGACGCTGATTGTACCCATGTGAAATAATGAGGCGTGTATGCAATACATTAATGATATAAATAATAGTTATTATATGAATTAGCAGAACAAAATTGGTTCAGTTCCACGAGCAGAATCTAATTAATCTCGAATTTAAAGCCCCGAAGTCGTAGGCATAGTTCGCCGGCTGTACACATTGGGCCAACGTTGGCGCGTGAGCAGGAGGCAGCTATGTAAACGAAAGAGATCGAATTATAGCCCTCTCCCTCTAACGCATAGCTGCCTTCTGCTCACGCGCCAACGTTGGCCCAATGTGTACAGTCGGCATAAGAAGTAAGGGGAGAACCAACGGGGCTCTGGCGATCGAGCAGTAGTGGCGGTATAACCATACACACCGACGGGGCAACCTGTACGGAAGAGGCGTCAGAAACCTTGGGGACCAAATACACCCTAAAAGTGCTTGTGCAGAAAGAAACGGGAAAACACTACACTCATCGTTTTCTTTTTACTGACTGTTGCTATAATAGGACGGACCCAATTATTTATTTATCGTATGGCAAATCAGTATTTAGAAACGTGAGATCTTGGAAAAGACAGTACGGTTGCCAGGTTGTTACACTTTTAGCACGACCCAAGGGTCACGTGTAGGGTAGCGATGGTTAATCCCTACGGACGTGGTGCAACTTCGACCCCCAATATAGCGGTCGAACTGCGTGGTTGGAGGGTAGCCTGGGGAAAATCCAGGGGAAGCCTCCGGCACGACCACGCGGGGAAGTTTGTACACTGGAATACTCCAAGAGTGTGCGATCCAGTGAGATTGGTTGAACGGTATCAACCGAATCTTGGGTGTGAGTGGTGTGGAACTGGGAGTTTTATCGCTGGTTCGCTAAAACCTAGCCTAGATGAGAAGAGTCCAGCAAGAAACTCAGCTAGGCCCGACTTGGGTCTGAGTGCAGTGGTATATATATATATATATATATATATATATATATATATATATATGTCCATCAGGACATGCACTCTTAGAATGCTCGAAAGCGAGATGATAGATACTCTGCTGTTCTCAGCTTGGAAGATCGTGATGTATTAATTGCATTTTATCGTCATAATCTTATATCAGCTGAAAGACAAAATAGTGCTATAATGACCGATCCTGCACTGCTCGCATGAAGCGGACTCTCGCGACCTTTATATTTTCAAATTATTTGAACTGAGCTCATGAATGGCCATTGTACTGAGCTCATGAATAGCCTTACTAAGTAAAAAAAAATATGTACAGGTAAGCTTTTACTTCGGCATAGCTATTTTACGTCTTTCGGCTGATATGATGACGATGATGAATGTAAAAAAGATTTAAAAAGATTATTAGGAATTACAAGACAAAGAAAGAAGGTCGTAAAAATAAAATAAGGAATTTATAAAAAGGGACACCACTTCATTGCGCTCTTTGATTCAAAGGAATAAAATATTCTCAGTTTGATAATATAATAATATGTTTTATGAAATAAACGAGATTTTTTAATTTATTGAATATGTAATATATTTTACTTCGTGTTAAGTGAAAGTTGCCCCTAAGAATGACAGTGGCGTAGGGCGTAGGTTCCTATCCCGCCATAGGCTGCATTCAATAATGCATGGTTCATATTTGCGTTTTATTTGATGTCTCTGTCAAACGTATCAAATGCGTGTAAGTGCAAAGTGACTCGGTAAGCTATAAAACTAGCGAGCCCGTCCTTATTTTACAAAATAATATATTAGTGAACATTTTTTTTTTGATTTTTTTAAAACTAGGTTTTTGATTATTGAACCATGACACATCACGAGTTTTTTTTTAAAAAAAAGCGACCAGTTGAGGAGAATAGCTGCTGGTCAACTGGACGATAGGTCATACGAAAGAATTTTAGCCCTAGCTGAGTCATAGAAGTTAGTTCACTTCGCTCGGTCGCTCAAACTAACGAAAACCACCATTACACTGTACAAAGTTATTTTTGTAAATCCGTTCACTCATACTATACAATGTTACAATTTTGCAATACAACAACATCGTTTAAATTAACTTGATTTCCAAACTAAACAATGAAAGGTACAATTAAGATTTCTAAACAGCGTTACTCACGAAAGCGCTTCATTGCAAAATGAACTTTATTGTATGTGCAGAAGGATTGTTATGCGAAGAACGTGAAAGGTAAACAATTAGCCACAGTTTGTATGGAGGCGAAACATAAACATGTAAAGGATTTGCGGGATTAAACGTCCTGTTTACGAAACTCTATACGTACAATTATACAGGCTGTAGCCTGTAACAGGAGCAAATAAATTAGTAGGAAGACTTCAAAGTACGCGGGAGGACGGAACAAGGATTAAGAGTCCGCAGTAAGCTCGATTCTCCATACAAACGTAGTTACGCTCTCATTTTAAAACTACGTGTTGGATTGTGACGAAACTTTGCATGTTCAATGAAATGAGGTATATCTATGTCTGAAATTAGTTTATGTAGCTTCAGATACCATAATAAAAAAAATACAGCGAATTTAAGTTTTTCATACAAAACTAGTTTTTGCTGTATTTAGTTTGTTTTATAAATTGGAACCATATAAACTAATTACAGACATAGATATACCTCATGTCATTGTATATGCAAAATTTCGTCATAATCCAACACGTAGTTTTAAAATGAGAGCGTAACTACGTTTGTATGGGAAGGTGAAATTCGGCCGAGCTTACTGCGGCCTCTTAACGGTCAGCCACAGAATAAATAGTAGTAGTAATGCGCAAGCGCGTCGCGTCCTTGTTGAGGCGCGTGCGCGGCGGCCCGAACAGCCTCCTACAGACGGTGGCAGCGCGCCTAGACAGACCCTTCCTTCTGCATTGGGATAAAATGCACAGGTCGTCTACCTGTCCCTGACATTTTAATTTTTATGATTTGTATTATTATTAAATGTTTTTGTAATGTGTTTTTTGATGTAATTATATGTAATTGTAATTTTTAATTCTATGGATCTGAGTCTGAAAATAAAGTAATAATAATAATAAAATTACTAGGTACAGAAGGATCTCTGTTAACAAATCCCCTGTTTAGATATGCCGAATGAGCCAAAACGTGGTCATCTCTTCCTCTCGCATGCAACGCGCTGCGATAGATTTCGTGCGTGCCGTAGCAGCGCTAACATACCTGAAGCCGATAGGCTCGGCATGTAGGTAAGTACAGTCAGCATCAAAAGTACGCAAACGAAGACGTCAAAAGTCTTTATTAAAGGGAAGGGCTTTTGACGTCTTCGATTGCGCAGCTACTTTCGATATTGACTGTACTTGTAGTGGGGTGACGAAATCACGGATTGAGCCGCGTCTTGCTCAGGAGGGTCAGTATAACCTCCTGCCAAGTTGCGTCGCGCGCGACTCAACGACTTTTTCCTCACTCAAATTGTAAAAATAAGCAAGATGTTAGATTTTCTCGCCTCGTGTCGCATTGCATAGTCGGTTGTGCTAGCCTCGCATAGTGGCTGAGACAACGCGCCGCGAGAAACAGGGCGACATATGGACCTTTTAGTATGTGTGGTGCGAGAGCCATCTCGCGTGCAAACTTTTGGTAACGAGAGAGAGAGAGAGAGAAACAAATAATAAGAACGACATATAACGATGGAATATCAGCAGTTGCCCTTTAACAATCGCATTAAATTTTTATTTTTATTTTGCAGCCATGATTGATCCTATTAAAATCTAATTTTTTTTTCACGAACACTGTGGCAAACTAGCGTACAGCCGTCGTACCTCATGGCAAGCAGCCACCGTAGCCTATGTGGTAAGTACACGTGTAACTCCAGAATAACAACAAGTGCGTTGCCGATTTATTGTGTTCACAGCTAGATTTTGTTTTGATTTGTTTTTTTTTTAATGATTTGTAAGTGGTTAGTTGCTGGTTGATTGAAAAGGTTGACTGATAGAGAATGCTTTATAGCATTAAGGTCGCATTTTGTCTAACTTGTTACTGTGCAAAAAAGTTGAAATAAATTAACAAAATACTGGTGTTTGTTACATGCAATGTTACACCCTGTATATGTTATTTTAACTGAAACAAAACACTCAGTGAATGAATGATATATGAAAGAGTTCTTTCAGGCATTCCTTACTTATAAATGAAGTATGACACGTTAACATATACGTATAATAATGGGGTAAAAAACAAGAAAGTTATGTGCGAGTTCGTTAATTAAATGATATCTTTTTACGTACACATCATCGTATGTTTATGGAACATGATCATGTTAGACGTTTTGTTGTTGTTTAGGTTATACTTACGGTAGACGTCACAAAATGTATCATCCTTCATCGTTGATAGAGGATTAAGGTCATAGCCCAACTAACATTTTGGTGTCAGCTAAGGGTTACCTTAACCTTTATAAGTGAGTTATATTTATCTCAGTTGGAACTAATAGTGTTATAGAGGAGTTAAGAAAAAAAACTCCTAAAGTGTTACTAGAGCTTCATTGAACGCTGCTAAAAAAGTTTTAGGGTTATAAGAGTGTTACTCAAAGCAATTATACTTAAGATGTTAAAGCTTTAACCTGTTTGTAACGCTTAAACTTTTACAAGAGTACTCGCTGATGCTCATTAACTCTTATTGCTTTTTAGTTGGTACAGTGGAGTGTCTTATAAAGCTTAAGGTGTTATATATTATCTGCTATAAGGTGCAGGCTGAGACTTTATAACAGAGTTGGTCAAGAGTGTTGTAACGCAAGATACTAGAAGTGTTGAACAACACCGTTATAAAGGCAAAGCCTGCTCAATATTCTTGACTAAGGGTGTTGACGCCTAACGCTTTAATGTAAGTGCGCCATTGTTTTGGTGAACTCTAACCAACAAATTGATTAGGTTATTCAATATTTGACATCAAAATACTTCACTATTTTTGTTGTTACTCTTGCCATTCTATGGATGCCACTTAATTTAAGATGCCACTGGCCAAGAAACAAGAATAGAAAATGATAAAAACTTTAGGTGTCTATTTAATTCTTCATAAGTTTTATTAGAAATCTTTAATAAATCCTGGGCGCGTTAAAATTGAGATGGGAAACATGGTATACACTTACCGTAAAATCACAAGGGCAGATTGTTTTCACTTAATTTCACATACACATCCAATTTCATACACTTTCAATTAGTACGACTCCTGTCACATATATAAATAATCTCAGCCATTTTGTCGGTAGACTATATCTGTAAATTAACCTGACTAAATTGAAAAGGATCTGAAGACTAACACATCCTCGACATCCGATGTCCTATATATTTTACTCGTATTAATGTCGGAGACGTTAGTTTCATTTCAATTTTTGAAAGGCGCTGAGACACGCTGAGAGACGGATATACGACGTTGTATCTCGTACCTACTTGTGCTATTGTCTATGATTACATCTTTGCCGCACATGTGCGTATGTTTGTGTGAGTCCCTCTATTCTGTCCTTTATCCTGAAGTGAAGTGCCGTGCAAAATTAATGTACAAACAGCCTACTTGCATACTGCTGTCGACGCGGCAGCGGGATACGGCGGCAGTGTGATTATACAGGTTGTATCAAAAATGGGGTGTGAACCGAGCAAGAGCAATGTTTGGTAGCTCATTGCGATTCCAAATATGCATCTGTTTATGTCTTTACAGTACACATGGCGCTACTTTCCCGCACTAGTGCGGAAAAGAGCACTTTCCGTGCATACGTCAAAACTTTAAAGAGCTTTGTTCAGTAAAACGTTGTACGATACACGTGCGAATAGGTAATTTGCAACCATTGTCGATTTAAAACATTCCCTTCAGTGGTGTTTTAATTTATCACCACTCGTTGCGAATTTCCCATTATCGGCACTTGTATCGTAAATAACTATTTTTTATAATTTTTGTTTAGATATTTTTTGTATTTATATATTACAGTCTTTGTTTTTGTTGGCATTGCTTGTGTATGACATCATTCCCCGCGAGGGTGGAGGGTGGGAGGGTTTATTTAAAATTCAACTGCTGCCGCACTGCTGAATCATGAAAACAATTGTTTTGTGTATGTTTTTTTTTGACACGCATTTGACAGCTTTTACGTTTTAGATGTCATACACAAGCAATATCAACAAAAAAAAACTGTAATCCAAACAAAAACAAACATTTTAATGTATACAAAAAGAAACCAATAATTTAAAAAATGCATTTTTGGAATCGCAATATGCTACCAAACATGCCCTTGGTCGGTTCACACCCCATTTTAGATACACCCTGTAGAACGATGCGACCCCCAACAGATACCAACTACAAATATATACCTCAGAGGCCCTACCGCGAAACGAAAACGAATTTCGTTTGTGTATCTCTCTCTCTGTTGCACTTGCTAGTTCGAGCGACAGAGAGGGAGATATTCGAACGAAGTTCGTTTTCACTTCGCGGTAGCCCCTCAGGTTACATCGTTTTTAAGAAAACATCTCCCGTGTGTTGACTTTAAAAATAAATTAATAAAACATGTATTGTCCGCCGTGAATCGAAAAGAGTTTTTCACCCGAAACCCGGGAACAAAGCTCCGTATAAATACATACAGAAGAAGATTTTGTTTTGTTTTTGTAACCATTGTTTTGTTTTCCAAAGTGGTAGGGCTGACGTTTTATAAAATATACGTTTTTACATTAACGGTGCAATAGTGGAAACATATTTTGATTTCGACTACAATAAGCATTTAAAAGTTGCTCTTTATTTTTGTAGTGATACCTAAAGCTTTGAGCACACTCGAGTCAAGTATGTAATGTAGTATGGATCTCATTTTAAAACGTCACACTGGACCGATGTAAGACTTTTTTTAAATTTTTTTATTTTTATTTTATTGAGCTAACGAGGAAAAAACAATCCGGAAAATACGAAATTCGTTCACTAAATTTTCGACACTTCTATTATCTGTGGTAGAATTTTGACCTGCAGAATAAAATACATTCATTTCATTTTTTTTCTTTTCACAAAATATTTCAAGCAAAAAAGTCACCAAGTCTTCGCCAGAGTCCGTTTTTGCATACCTATATATTTTTTTTGATTTATGACTGAAAATTTGTGTTTTTTTATATATTCAAGATTATTCAATTCCTATAATCAAATGTAGCTTTAAAGTAGAAATACGATAAAAATAAATAAAAAATGGTAAAATGCAAACCTCAAAAAGTTTATAAATCGTTTAGTCAAGAAATGTTATCCAAAATTAAAAAAACAAATACGTTTTTTTCACATTTCACATTGTAGGAGGGGTGCTCATTGAAAATTCAGATTTTCGGTTTCTTAAGAACCACCTAATACTGGAATAATATGAAACTTTTTAGACACAAAGAGATCCACCATATCTAGGTTAGGAACTAGTTTTTCTTGCTATAATTTATAATCGGAAAAACACAAAGCGATAATAAATTTTGTATGAAAACCGTTCTAATTGCTATTTGTTTTATATTTTAAGTTGTCTTGTCATGTCGTTTTAAAATCAGAACCAAACTAAGTTTATATGGAAAGTTAAGCGTCCTGGCGACGCATAAGAAAACGTTATAATCGTGTTCATATGTATGTTCTCATGGGTTCAAAAACGCCTGGGCAACTTTATGCACTTAAAACATAGTTGTTTTCACATATCACATTTTGTGTGGACACAATTTATTGATACTCGACTATATATAGTGAAAGTATGGTATGTTACGTGATTGTGCGGGCATTTTTGTATAGCTTTTTTATGAATCCACTACACAATGCAACGTAGAAAATATTCGTTGATTTGTTATACATATTTAGTCTAATTTATAGTTGAAATATGATTTAATAAGAACAACTTAGAAAAGTTGAAAAACCCATGACGTTTTCAATATTTCAAAAACGGCTGAAAAGATTTTCAAGAAACGTGACTAAAAACACTCCGGATAAAATTATCTATGACACAAAAAAACCGCATTCAAATCGATCCATCCGTTAGGGAGCTACGCTACCACCGACAGATACACAGATACAATGATACACAGACATACAGATACACAGACATACACGTTAAACTTATAGCACCCCTCTTTTTGCGTCGGGGGTTGAAAAGCGGACCCCGGGCTCCTTTAGCGCACAACCGGTTATAACGCTAGGAGGATGATAAGGAGTTAAATAATGACAAATAGTTAGCTATATTACAGAGAGTTATAATCATATTAAATTTAACACTAGAAGAACCTTTTGAAGTGGTTATTAGGAAAATATGCTTAACCGTTACGAATAAACATGAATTATGTGAATGGATTAAAATAAAGACTTCATTCGCGCATAGTCAATCTAAGCTTCATAATTAACCGAAAATTACAAATACCCACGCTTTATACATTTACATACACCATGCAACGAATTACATTGTAGACGAATTCGCTACCCGGCTCTTCTGCTTATTTCTCACTCAATACTGCAGCATGTTCAATAATTATACATAATTTTCTTGTCTACTGAGTATTAAAAAAAGTGAGCTTTACAGAAAGAGTTTTACAGCTTACGAAGATACAAGTTATATAAAGGACCTAAATAATTGTGTGCATTTTTCTATCTATCCATCGTTATTAAAGATTATTTCTGGCAGCAGATCATAATGAAACAATAAATTATAGAAAACAAATCTTCGCGAATCACTTTCAAACAAAAGTGATAGACAGACAGACATAATAATCCCCGTTTCCTCTAACGGACCTTGGGTTATTAATACCCAGTATGCGCGAGCATAAAGTGAAACACGTCAGACAAACAAAACGTCCAGACGGGCTGGCAGACTTGTTTATTATTAGATTTTTGTCTCGACTCAGGCGCACAAATCGAAATGGGCCGAGGACGCACCAAAGACGGGGCTTGGACGGGAGAGTTTTAGAAAATATACATATCTAGTTGGCGTAGCATGTTACCATTTAATCACTTATCGCTTTAGATAAGAAATCCGTCACGTTCTGACCAAAGATGGTTGGCATTTTATCACTTATCGTTATGGGTTAGACATGCCTCACTCTCTCACTCTCCTATTTTTGCACTGCCGGCGACATATTTAACTTTTACCTTTCTGTAAAGTATGCACCATTGTGCGTATGTGTTAAAATTATGTAAGTAAACACCGTAGTCCTAAACATTGCACGATAATTCGATTTTTTTCACAACTGATATTTGACAGCCGTCATCCCAGTATCATAAACGTCACTGAACGTCAAATATTGGATGTAAGGGTATTTTCACTGTAGTTGTGTTGACATTGGCACTTTATGTCAAAGTGACGCGGCTTAAATTCAAATGAAGAAAAATCATCTTAGTTAGACTTTAAAGACAAAGACAAAGACAAAATATTTATTTGTAAACATAGGTTCAAAGGTGTTACAGTTATTTATATAAGTGTATCTCTATATTTTGCCATAAGGCATACAAATGTCTTAAGTCAAGATGGAGCATGCGTAAATTGTTACAATTCTTCATCGGTCAAGTATTCCCTTAGTAAATAGTAGACTTTTTTAACAAGAAATACAAACAAGCTTTTTTTGAACGCTACCAATTCTTCTAACTTAGTGATATTTCTTGGCAATCTATTGTATATTGTAGGTGCCATCCCGAAAATACTTTTACCAAGAAGAAGCTTTTACACTAATTATATTAAAGCACTTTGATGCAGCATCGCGTCCGCTACGCGTCCTTATCTTGCGTGTCTTCTGTGTGCCTGGAGCTTTATTTGTCAACGCTCTTAGATGCAATACGACTTATCTTATTATGAATATCGTATGTTTAGGGTCTTTCAGAGTACCGTAGAAGTCAATAATATGTATACATTTTTCACCTTATTAGAAAGGAATAAGGTACAAAAGTGTTTATATCTATTTGACGTCGACTCCACAAAATGATTCTTTTGCCATTTGCGTTATTCAGATACAGCTTCAAAGTGGTTTAATTATATGAAATGTATGAAAATACAAAAGAGACTTTCAGTATTTAATTTATTGTGTCTACCTCTTTGTGCAAAGATCTGATGGCAAAATGCCATCGAATGATTGAGTATCAATTTAAAAGCAGCAAATGATTTAGTATTGCAGTTCAGTAAAATACCTTTGGCTTAAAAACTTTCCTGAATAACAAGGATATAGATAAATATTAAGGGGGGTAGGGTAAATCGATCTAGTTTTTTACAAGCGGTCAATATTTTTTTCGTAACTAAGCAAGGTTTTTCCGAAGGACAGTATGGGGTTCTTCAAGAAAGGAGTGTATAAATTTTAAAGGCAATGTGATTCCCCTGAGTTGCAAGCCTTCATGGGTTACGACCGCTTACCATCAGGAAGCCGT
This sequence comes from Epinotia demarniana, assembly GCA_945867215.1. NCBI lineage: Eukaryota > Metazoa > Arthropoda > Insecta > Lepidoptera > Tortricidae > Epinotia > Epinotia demarniana. The sequence continues at coordinate 17,925,435 of OX244275.1, forward strand.
ACGCCTGTTTGCCACCGACGTCTTTTAAAAATCTGAATTTCCAGGTTTCCGATACAAACGTACGTAACATTGTATTTTTACCTTACCCGGCTATTATAAGAGAAGTTTATATTTCGTCATCATTTTTATCGCCCTACTGTTTCTTTTAAAGTTTATAATTGACTAGCTTTTGCCCGCGACTCCGTCCGCGTGGAACTCGTTTATATCGCAGCTCCATACAAACTTTTAGCCCCCCCCCCCCATTTGACCCCCTTAGGGTATGATTTCGGGGATAAAAACTATCATAAGTCACTCTCCATCCATTTAACTATCTCCACTTAAAAAATCACGTCAATTCGTCGCTCCGTTTTGCCGTGAAAGACGGACAAAGAAACAAACGCACACATACACTTTCACATTTATAATAATAGTATGGATTTCCACGATTATAGTATGAAACACGTGGAAATCAAAGTTCACACTGTGTCAATGTCCCGTGCAAATATTCCGACAATTCTAGTTCCTAGGTCATTTTATTAATAGCACCTGTTTATCATTGACGTCAACGCTAGATTTATTCTGCCCCGCTGTATAAGTATTTGAAGCTACCTGCCATTGACTTGGTAATTGACCTGTCTAAAGAATGACTCTTCCTATCTATTTTGATTTTCAAGCACACTTCTTATTTAAATAAATAAATAAAATAAATATAAGGGGACAATCTTACACAAATCGACCTAGTCCCATAGTACGCTCAGTAAGGCTTGTGTTATGGGAACTAGACGACGATATATATAATATATATAAATATTTAAATACATAGAAAATATCCATGACTCAGAAACAAATATTCGTGCTCTTCACACAAATTTTTGCCCTTACCGGGATTCGAACCCAGGACCTCTTGCTTCGTAGGCAGGGTCACTGCCAACTAGGCTAAAGCGGTCATCAAAATCGTTATTTGGGCCGCGTTTGTGGACAGCCAGTTGAAAGTCGCCTAATCATATAATGCCTTGGCTTAGAAGTTTACGTACAAACGCCAACACAGTTAATTGACCATCCTGTATTTATATAGAACTTTGTAGCAATGCACATAAAGTGCACGGATGGTCAGTTAGCTGTGTTTTCGAGTAAAAGCGTTATTAGAACCGAGCATTCAAATGAAACAGAAAAACCGGCCAAGTGCGAGTCGGACTAGCGCACGGAGGGTTCCGTCCCATTATGTATAAAAACAGCAAATAAATCACGTTTGTTGTATGGGAGACTCCTTTAAATATATATTTTATTTTGTTTTTAGTATTTTTTGTTATAGCAGCAACAGAAAATACATCATCTGTGAAAATTTCTTGTGAAAGGTTCTTGTGCCTGGTAACAGACAGACGGACGTACAGACAGCGAAGTCTTAGTAATAGGGTCCTGTTTTACCCTTTGGGTACGGAAACCTAAAAACAATCCGAATTCCGTGAGGTAGGGTACAGCGAAATGTCATCCCGCTCGAATTCGGAGCAGCCCAACTGGGGAAGTACTTCCGCCTTGCAGAAGACCACAGCCATAATAACACTATACTACTCGCTCTGTAGTAGTGTTGTGTTCCTGGAAGTGAGCAAGGTCGCCAGAGCTCCCGAGGATGCGTCGTGTTGAGAGCGAGGGAATTTGTTCCTTCAGCTGACAACACGGCGAGTCCTCAAACATATCTTAAAGGCCGGCAACGCACTGGTGTTGCAGGTGTCCATGGGCGGCGGTAATCGCTTACCACCAGGTGATCCGTCTGATGTCTGCTCGTGTGCCTCCTATAACATAAAAAAAACAAAAAAAATATTTAAGGGGTGCTCCCATACAACACACGTTTTATTTTTCAGGCTGTATCTCAAGAACCGCGATAGCTAGACAGTTGAAATTTGCACAAATTATGTATTTCTGTTGCCGCTATAACAAAAAATATTAAAACATTAAGGGGGTCCCCGTTCTGAATGACCTTGAGCCTCCGGCTACCCTGCCCCCCGCACAAGCTATCATAATTACGATAACCAACGATGACAGCGCCACGGACGGTCTGACATGCATATCACCAAGATACCACGTAACGTGATGTATGTACTAGTTTCTCACTAGATGGCGCCTTTATTTATTTAATTTCACGTACACCTTACGCATAGATTTATAAAAAGAAAACAAAAAGTTGAAAACAACCGGATTTTAAAAAGATATTTATTTGAAGACATAATTTAGGTTGCCCTTTGAGTAAGTCATAAAAAAAAAGACCTTCTTTATGGGAATCGAACCCGGGCCTGTTGCACGTAACGCGTTGATTGAAAATAATATGGTCTACTAGTGACTACTACTGCCAGTCGGAAAGCATAGTATTAGGTCAGTTGGGGCAAATGCGACCCTCGTAGATATCGGTTTTTTTTTGCCATAAAGCGGAAACTATGTAATAATGTTAGTAGTTAAGTAACAGAATAAGTTAGTTGTTAATAAATAATTTTCCTCAGTGTGTATATTTCTTGTAATCAGAAACTAATGAAGTTAATGAACGCCCTAACGGTACGTCGTATGGTATTTTTGGGATGTCCTGTATAAGGTTTAGCATAAAAACAAGCTTGGGTGCGTAATATACTATACTTTAATTCACTGTATAAATAGAACGTTTCTTTTCTGAAGTACTTACCTGTGTGAACCGACCTAAACTATAGATATAAGATTTCAAGGGTTTTCCTCTTTGTTACCACCAACCAAGAAAGTTATTAATAAATAATAATAATAATAAATTTTATTCATAAAACCTTATTGCTAATGTTAACAATGTGCTTGCGCATTAAGACATAGTACATACAATATTACATGCGTCTGAACTAGGATGATCCTGTGTCTCAGACAAAGATAATAATTACAAAATTAGTGCAATTTGTGCACAAGGAAGGTATATAATAGTATCGTACAATCAGAAACAATTGGAATATAGAACATAGTAACTTATATCTATTTAAAGTACATTCATATCAATAAATCGCCTATTCATATTATGTTAGGTATACATGATTACAGTGTCAGCATCTGCAATTGCGTTAGACTAGGTCAAGCAAGTTTAAGTAAATTGAGTTCAATAAAATATGTGTAACAAATAAGTGCTTGCGTTGCCGCCTTGCATTTAGTAGGACAAAGTTAAGATATGCTGAGTTAGTAACTAAAATAGGTGAATTAAGTCTATACATATTGTTACGTCCACGGGGTGGGTAACGTGATAGAAAATACACGAATTGATCACTAATTAAAAGGAATGCAAACTTTATTATAAAATTACTAATTAACAAGTCTTACTTAATAAATCACTTCACTATGACACACTTTTCACACGCTTCGCCTTGAGATTCGCACTGTTCGCCGTTTAATTCCAAAAACTCCTCCGCTGCGTTGGCACGCGGCTTATATACCCGGAGACCTTCGCACTAGAATATTCCGGAGAAATCTTGAATAATCAGTCCAAGGTCCAATTCTAGGAACGGCGACCCCTAGGTTCGTGAATGTTCCAGAGCGTCTAGATTGTTCGATGCTCGTTCGACCCGAATATGCTGTCCCTTTCTAGTTGTCTCTTCCACACACTTCTCGAACCTTCTTAATCTAGATGTCTCTCTCTAATAGTGCTGTCTCTTTCACTCCTTCGAGAAATTTCGCCATATACTGAAGTGTACTTCAAAGGCCCATAAGGGGTCCTGAAAACGCCTGAAAACGGGTTTTCAGGTTATTGCGCCATCTGATAGAGGCTGTCCTGAAACGGACTGAAAACATGTTTCAGGCGCCTGAAAACAACGGTAACTAGGGTGAATTTTCAATCTTCTAGTATGTGGAAGAGCCACCTCTGAAACGGCCTGAAATCACTTTTCAGCCTGCTGAAAACGCTTCTAAAGCATGGAAAATCAAGTTTGAAGTTTATACCACCGGCGCAACAATATTAAATAACTTAAACAAGATTAATGTAAGCGGCATCCTTAAATTAGACCCCTTCATAATCAATCGAGTTTATGTAACGTTGCTCGGCCATTTTTCTAGCAGGACATTCAAGGTCACTCGTTTTATGGTCGTTGGGCTTTTTGTAAAATCGGCATGTTGCACATTTGGGCGGATCTCCTTTCTTTAGGCACTCCTTATCTGAATGCCCTGCGTCACTGCAATGTCCACACGTGAGGTCAGATTGCTTACACGTCTTGGCGGCGTGACCGAACTGCTGGCATTTGAAGCACCTGGTGACGATAGTGAAGTCTCTAACTGGGCACGAAGACCAATTAATAAAAACTCGATTTTGGGATATTAACGCCTTGCGTATAAGGGCTGGCACTTCTATGATGTAGTTACAGGTCTCAGCATCTTTCTTGCCCGACTTATGACTCAATCTAATGGAGGTCAAGAACTTTTCCCGACATAGGTCCTGCAGTTTATCGGCTAGATTCTGTTCAAAAATGCATTTATAAACTTCTTGTTCTTGTAGGGCTGAGGGTACGCCAACTATCACAATTCTGGGCTTGCGCTTGTAAGGCTCGTCGATGGTGAGGCTCGCGGAGGTATTTTTGAATGTTTGCTTGAGTTTCTCGATGTCACTCTTGGAGTCTGTGCTGATAATGATGCCGCCATTTTTTACCTTTCTCAGCGCTCTTACATGTAATTTCATTTGCTCGGGATTTATCATTTTTTGGACTAAGTTTTTTGTGTCCTCACTTGATTTTAGTTTATCGGTGGGATAAATTGCAACTGAACTCAAGTTGCTGGGCCGAATAACACTATTACCGCTAGTTTTAACTATATCGGCAAAGGAAAGTGCATTTGAGGTAGGCTTAGGTACGTTATCGATGGAGTCTTTGAGGGCTTGGAGACAATCTGATAGATCTTGCCTTTCCTGTAGAGCTTGAAGGGTGCATTTGTTGACAATAGCTGTTTTTTTGAGGGCCTGGTAGTGAAGAGCCATACTTGAAGTGCCATTGGAGACTTTGCGGCAAAGATTGTGGACTTTCAACTTTTGCTCAGTATTCAGCTTTCCTTCTGTAGAGATGCTGCAAATCTCGTTGAGACACTGTTCTATATAGGTCATCCATTTATCAAGTTCTGCTGTTGATACGGCTACAATTTGGTCTGGTTCTGGGTCTCTTACATCTTCTTTCACGGCGGTCGAAGGTACGGGTGTTGATGGAGGGCTGCGCGCAACTTTACCACTCCGGCAAAATGGGCTCCGACTACTTTCATCACCCATTATTAAAAAGTTCCAGTTCAAAGTTGTAACTTCCTTCCATCAATTTTCTTTCATCTGATACCATCCGAGAAACTACTTTTTCCCCATTTGTTACCACGTGGGGGGAAACAAAAGGGGGGAAAAGTCCCTGATGTGACCAGTGGTAAGAATTCGGTGGTAACAAGTAGGAAAAACCGAGATCTATTACAGTCCAATCCCGCTTAATCTATAAATCATCAATAAATCTTCTTCACTATCGTCTTTTCTCTATTACTATAAACAAAAGTCGCCACCGACGTCTGTCTGTCTGTGAGCGATAAACTTAAGAACTACTAAACCGATTTAGTTTCAGTTCAATGCTTGATGTATAGTGCCATATTAGGCGGGTCGCTAGTTAGCTAGACCCTGTTGATTATCGGTCTGGCTGCTTGTTGAGCTTTCATTTTTCTTCCTTCCTTTTTATAGCTTCTTGGATCGGTGGCGGACCTCTAATAGGCATATTTCGAGAGTGCTGTGGGCCCACCAGCTCGGGTCATGTAGAATGTGGTTAATTTTGCTTTCATCTTGTTCTGCCGAAAATCGTCATCTTTCAATATGAACTCTACCGTTAGAGGTTCGTGTTCATTGAACCACGCAGCAAATATACATTTTGTCTCTAATTGCGCTTGACCGCAACCAATTGCTACCGTGCTAGCTACACGAATTATTTGAATGTTGTGGTATAAGAATGGTCAAGCATGAAATAGTAGTAGTTTGCTTGTACAGAACTCCAAATTCACCGCCAAATTACTTTTTGCAGAAGTTAGATATTCTGCTGCACAATCTTAATAAACAATTTAAACAATTCGTATTGTGTGGGGACTTCAATATTAATACCCTTATAGTAAATAAAATTAGCAAAGAGTTGATTGATATCGCAAGAAATTACAACCTTAAACTGCATATTAAAAAACCCACAAGAGCAAAAACATGTATTGATAATATTTTAAGTAATATAAAATATGCTAAATCCGACGTCTTACCACTTGGTCTCTCTGACCATGATACCGCTCAGATGCTTAGCTTTAACGTAAACAATAATTTAATTGAAAATAAGTTCTATTATAAGGTTAAACGAGACTACTGCTCAGAAAATATCAAGAAGTTTCAAGAATGTTTAAATAACCTTTCGTTCCATGAAGTATATATAGAACAGGACTTTAATAGAGCGTTTAATAAATTCTATGATAGAGTCTCACTCCTTTATAACCTTTGTTTCCCGATTCAACGTCAAAAAATAACATGTGGACTCTATAAAAAACCAAAGTGGATCTCAAAAGGAATAAAAATTAGCTGCAAAACAAAAAGGATCCTTAGATTTAAATATTACATAGGGAAAAATGAACAAAAGAAAATTGAATACAAAACTTATACAAAAATATTGAAAAAATGTATCAATAAAGCGCAAAAGATTAAAAACAAAAATTATATAGCCAATAGTAAAAATAAATGTAAGGCATCTTGGGATATAATTAAGAGAGAAACGGAAAATAAAAGCGTTAAATCATATATAGATAAAATATGTATCAATAATAAAGAAATTAGTCAACCAGATCAGATAGCATCACACTTTAATAACTATTTTATTAGTATATCTAACGAAACCGGCACAAAACTATATAACGGGAATAAGAGATATTCTCTTTTGAGCTCCACTTCTAATAACAACATGTTTTTAATGCCATTTTCAGAAACAGAAATTGTGAATGTCATCACGTCATTAAATAATACGCAAGCTGTAGGATTTGACGAAATTTGTACATATGTCATAAAACAATGTAAATATGAACTTAGCGCAATTATTACACACCTAGTTAACTTCTCCTTTGAGAGTGGCGTTTTCCCAGAACTACTGAAAATATCCATAGTAAAGCCTGTATTTAAAAAAAATGATAAAAAAGACATGGGAAACTATCGTCCCATAACATTGATTCCAATTTTTGCAAAAATGTTTGAAAAATGCATGTACAAGAGGCTCATACATTTTATTAATAAATTTGAAATAATAAAACCAGAACAAAACGGCTTCCAAAAAAATAAATCGACGACATTAGCTAGTTTTAATCTTGTTCATCACATTGTTAAATGCTTAGATATGAAACAGCACACTACAGCGGTATTTTTAGACATGTCAAAAGCTTTTGACTTTGTAGACCATGCATTATTTCTAGACAAATTAGAAAAATATGGTGTTAGAGGTCTTGTGCTCAATTGGTTAAAAACTTACTTACTAAATAGAAAGCAATGTGTAGAAATAGTTCAACTAGATGAACATAAAGTAGAAACTAGTTATAAATCAGAATTAAAATATAATTATTTTGGTGTTCCGCAAGGTAGTGTACTTGGCCCTTTATTATTCATCGTTTATATAAATGAACTACCTAATATAATTCCATGCAAATCTGTTATGTTTGCTGATGATATATCTTTTATTGTTACGTCGAAAAAAAAAACAAAATATACAAGAACATGAATGTAAAGTAAACGAAATGATGGAAACTGTTATAAAATGGTTAGAAATGCATAACTTACAAATTAATATTAATAAAACCCACTGTGTACAGTTTAAATCCAAACGAGGTGAAAATCTTAGCATTAATATACATTTTAGAAATAAGAAAATACAAGAATTGCAGGGACTTACTTTTTTGGGAGTCACTTTAGATAAAAATTTAGACTGGCAAGCTCACATAGATAAGGTCCGTTGCAAATTGAATAGGTTTGTTTATGTTTTACATAAATTAAGGCGCACTTCAGGATTGCAGGCCACTCTTGCTGCATATCATGGCTATGTTAATTCAGTATTGAGATATGGACTAATTTTGTGGGGAAACTGTAATTATTCCGGCATTGCATTTGTGGCACAGAAAAAATGTGTGCGGGCTATCTGTGGACTCGCGTGGAGTCTTGCAAACCGCTCTTCAGAAAGCTTAATATATTACCTCTACCTTGTTTATATATTTTGGAAATCTGCATGTTCGTTAAGAGGCATATGTATTTATTTAAAACAGCTGCAAGCATTTCCACTCGAAACCAACGAAATCCTGGCCGGTTGGTGCATGATTGCGTTCCTAGGACGGCATTGTACTCTAGTCACTGCTTTGTTATGTGCATGACAATATTTAATAAGATACCGAAATGTTGGAAAGAGCTACCTCTGAATAAATTTAAAAACCTATTAATCAAGTTCTTAAGTGTAAAGAACTATTACAGTGTAAAAGATTTCCTGTCTCAGGACATTCAACAGTAGTAATATTTAAGATATTTGCATGCTAGTATTACTCAATACAAATAGCAGAATAAGATACTTATTGTCATATAACAGCTAAGGACACCGATGTACCTACTTATTCTAAGCAAATAAAGATTCTATTCTATTCTATTCTATTCTACAGCACAGCAATGAAGGTTTACAACATTTTCATCACAGCAATCACTATTTACATAAAACTTGCAATTACACATTTTGCACCGAAAGGTAAGAGTTGACAGTAAACCGTTTTGCTTTTCACCATGTAGTTCAAGCTCTTTAGAAATACAGTCTATAGGTCCATGGCTTGCGATTTCCAATAAATGCTTCACACGTCGCTCACACTACTTTTTTAAGTATTTGATGTCCACGATCCTTCTTCCATTAATTGTTTTTTTTTCGGGGTAGTAATTGGTTCTGCTGAAGTTTCCAACTAAAAAACACAAAAAAAAACATGAATCAAGTAATGATGTATTTTTCTCAAATTATTGCTGAAATTCATTAAATAATCTTCTTGAAATCAAAATTTTGCCAACATTCGCATACATCTCTTCTGCATCCTTATATGTCAAACAAAAGCATCGGCAACATCCTCGATTCCATTTAGCCCGACCGACTGCGCTTGTCTCACACAGATTTTTTATTTAGTTTTTTTTTTAAAATGTTTATGGTTCAAATATATATTTTTTTTATCTGAATCTAACAGCACATCTCAACAGGAGAGCACCGTTGAACGTCCGCGCAGTCAGTCATTTTTTAATTAAAATACACTTAAACTAACAGACCCCAATATCCTCCGCGTCATCGTTATTATAAGACATGTCGTGGTGATGCTTTAATGGGCGACTTTCTTCCTCGAAAATGCTAAAAAGTTCAAAAGATCAGTTATCACGTAACTTATCTCGTTCTTTATCTAATGCGAGAAAGGCGTGATCATTATGTATGTATGTATATTTACTATAGACATGACACTTTAGTTAGGAAAGGAGCTTATGAAATTCGACTAACCAAATCACAGAATCCTCAGTTCACAGTACTAGATATAACCGAAATTACGCGCCTCGAAATTAAAAAACTAACGCTAGTCTGAATTTAACCTTAGTGAAAACCGCGGGCGGCGACTTATGTTTATAAAAATAGATACAGATAGGTAGGTACCTAAAATTAATACAGTTACCGATTGCCCGTTGCAGTGACCGTTGATTATCCTTCACCATATGCGCAAGTGAGCCATTTTACGGAAAGTTGTACACTATACTTTTTTTAAGTGTTGATATACATAATCGGGTTTTTTCTACTCAGAAACGAGAGCACATTCGAACCTAATAGTAGAAAAAACTGTCCAAAATGTTACACATAATTTTCGGTTTTCCGTTTCGTTACTACTGACAAGCTTAGTATGGAAACGGTAACGGAATGAAATGAAATATCTCGACCCGGGATACTTTTTTTCTCTTACAACATTCAAACGTGCTCTATTCTGAGTAGAAAAAACCCGATTATGTATATCATTTTTTTTAAGTCGAGTGTACACCTTTTTGTAAAATGGCCCATGTATAGGTATTTTGGTAATTGACATACGGAAGGAAGGACGAGTGAGATGTCCCGCGTAGGCATAGGTTTTTAGATCTTACCCAGCATTTCGATTGCCAGTGTCGGCGTGGTAGGCGTCGGGAGCTACGTTGGTATTTTCTTTTTCGTACAAAGGGTTCAACGACATCGAAATATCTTCGTTGCTTTCTTCATAACTATAACAAGGAATGTTAGAATTACAAACACCTACGTCAGAGAAAACGGTTATATTATGTAGGTATGGATAGTACATTCATATAACGTTGAATGGAGATGTGACGCAATCGTTTGATACTGTGTCAAATTATGCATTTTGCAAATTAATTAATTTATTATTAATATTGCATTAAATAATGGTAAATAGTTACTTACCAAAGGATAATTCTTCCGTCTGCGTCTTTAGATGAATAAATCTTTTGTGCCGATACTTCGCTGTTCATATTCAAAGCCTGCAGGGCATCCGTTTGTTTCTCCTCCTAGAAAGATTTGGGAAACATTGATGTATTCGGAAAACATGAAAAAAAGCGATTGCTGATTGCAAAATAATAAAAATAAAACACAAAAAGAAAATCATCGGTGCGGTTCGAACACTACCTACACCACTCGTGGACATGAAGCAACATTCGCCCAACATTGATACACAGCGCCATTTCGTCTGTGACAAGTAAGTGTGAAATATCGTTTTACATTGTGGTTAGGTCAATTTCAAAACAGAGGAAAACGTGGAAAGAAACTTACCTTTCATGAAGTGTCAACATCCCAAATAAACATCAAGTTGACATTGTTGACAACCACCAATAAAGCCAGCTGAGCGCAGCGAAAATTTGGCACACGTCCTACGTGTGTCAGAGTCGAAACGACACTGACGAGCCCCCGCCCGTCGCCCGCGTAGGCACCCGCTACATTCTTACGTTGCGGTTTTTAGGTTTTGTCCATTTTTATGAATTACAAACACAAAAAAATATAAAACGCATATCAAAATTATACCTCATATCAAAAGTTCAGTATGTATGAGTAAGTATGAGTTTCGGGTGTGTAAACGTTTGAATGAGGATGAGGTGTCGGGTTTAGTATTTTTACAGACCTTTCTTTAAGTCTATAACTAATTATGTATTAACATTTTTCAAGCTATTCAATATCAAAAATGTTAAACAGGAATCAAACTTTCCCATATCTTCATCTGGAAAGCTAGCTTCTATAAACCGAGGACGAGTGTGGAAATGAAAACTACTAAATTTCGTTGATTTTTGACGGGGGCTCCCCCTTAAGGGCCTTTTTTTCCCATGCAACAAACTTTTTTTTAACTCTTTTTACAGATAATGGTACGGAAACCTTCGTGCGCGAGTCCGACTCGCTATTGGCCGGTTTTTAAATTTGTCGATCCAAATAAAGTACACAGCCAATCATAGAGCCAAACATAGCTACGAACATCACGGCCATTCTAGCGAACACTCTAGTGAATGCTCTTCTAAAAATGCTTTTTTTTATGAACTTGGCGGTCGCGTGTTCTGCATTTATAAAAAAAACGAAATCAAAGATAGAGGATGATAGCAAGCTAATCAGTTTCGGCGTCGGAACTATAGCAAAATTGCTTCTCTCGGCGAAAAGATCGAATCAGTCTTATCGGACACTAATAGTTTATTCCGTGTGCTTTTACCTGTAAAGTTACTTTCACTAGAAACAAGTGAATGCTGAAATCTATTCGCATCTCAAGAGTTTCCATGCCGCCCGTTTTTTTTTTAATGACTACGGTGGCAAACAAGCACACAGTCTGCCTGATGGTAAGCAGACACCGTACCCTATGGATGGTTTCGATTGATGAAGAATCACAAGCGCGTTGCCTCTTAATTGATTTGAGGATTCGTTGTTGCTACATATAGATGAACCCTAACTCTCTAATTGGGAGCTCTAGCGACCTCACTAACAACACTACAACAAATGCTGTCTGAAAACCAGCGCTGTAGGTGTCTGTCTGACACCTCGGTATAATGTATGATTCCCACCGAACGGGCCGGGCCCGTGAGCGCATTTTACTAGTTGCCAAAGGAATTTGAAGCTTTAATACAGACGTTATATTTCATATTTAATTGGATTTGTGGCCTGTCTGGTCTAGTCAGGTTTAGTGTATTTTGAATTAAACTTTATAATTTTACGTCTATGTGCAACATTGTAATTTAACGTTTTATAGTTAAAAGGTTTAACCGGAAATAATGAATTTAAATTCTCATTACAACCTCTTACGGGATGGGATGATTCTCGGGATATGCGACTGAAATTGTCATTTCCATAACTAAGAGGAATCTTAAGACGCCCCCATTTTAATTTCCATAAAGCCGTATGGATAGTAAACTGTAGTACGAGTACATCCCTACGCTCAAAAGACATAACCCTCCTGCTGAGGCTTTCGGTAAAAAACAGGCACGTTATATTTCCTTGGTCGGTACTCAAAGTACGGGTATTACATCAAAATCTGGTATAATTTTGACTTGTAAAAGTGCCGTTGCTACCTACTTGCAGAATATAATTTACTTTAAAAACAAAGTTCTAACCGACTTCAATTTAGTACTCTGCCAAGCCACGAGAAAATTTCCAATTTTTTTTACCATTTACCACATTAACTGATTTTCGATAGCAAAGGCGTTGATTACTATAGAAAAAAACCGAATCGCTGTTTGTGGGCTGATAATATTAGAGGGCTTCCATCGATTCCCTTCATTAGTTCCTATTTCAACGGAATCGTATAATGATTCCGGATGTAAATACACGAGTTATAAAAGAAAATACCAAAATCACTAGACGCGTGCCTAGTAAAATTGAGGAGTCCCCTCTATTCTTCATGGATCCCATCATCTAACTGAACTTTGAAAAAAATGGGACCAGCCTGGAAGTATATACATACACCAAAAATTTTTTTTCGTATCGGCTCTACAATGACAGAGTTCTGAGGTAACAAACATTGAAAAAAAAATAGCCGAATTGAGAACCACCTCCTTTTTTTTGAAGTCGGTTAAAAATCACTTATTTCATTTACGGAGATGACTTGATTTGAGTCGCACACGCCCCCTAGACAGAGACGCGCTGATGCCATCCACGCACGATAAAAAGCGATGCAACACTCTTCGGAAATGACTTTTTTGGACAAATTTCGATAAATACCTAACTTAGTGAAGTTTTATTTAAACATAAAGTGAGATTTTAGATAGCACAAAATACTATAGTACCTATTAACTTGATTGTGTCTTAAAATAATGTATCGTTTGAGTAGACTGAGTTAAAAACGGAAAGTACAGATCCAACTTTGGTTTTTTTTTCTATTGAGGATATTTTAAGCAATCATGTATTGATAAAATCAGATAAACAATCATAAATAGTCAAGAATCATATATCTGAAAATCAGACCTTATTGTTTATTAATCTAGTCAGAACGGCGGCGTTTCAAAGAACGCGACAATTTCCAATGCACCGCCTTAAATCGATTCAGCGGTGTATATACATGGAATCATAACAAACAGACAAAGTAACTTTCGCGAAATGAGTTAATTTTATCATCATTGTGAATCATGGTTACTCACACTCCTCGAGAATAATCAAGTAACGTATAACGACGCAAAGTTTACAATCAAATTACAGTAACCGAATTCAGGAAACTCCGATTTCAACAATATGAGTCAATGTAGGTATGATATTGGAATGATATTTGTAATTCAAACTTGTTTACATAATTAATCAAAAACGCTGTGTTACAGTGAAGTCTGTAAGGAAACAGGAATATAATGACGTCAGGATTTTTTAAGGTCAAACAGTGTCCATTCTTCCAACTTAGTCATCTTCGTCATCCTAGCGTCATTCCCGGCTGTGCCCTGAACGAGCCCTGTGGGTGCGCTTTGATACTTATTCCCAAGACTTGGCATAGGCACTAGTTTTACGAAAGCGACTGCCATCTGACCTTCCAATCCAGAGAGAAAAGTAGACCTTATTGGGATTACCGACCGGGACCGACTCACGATGTTTTCCTTCACAGAAAAGCTAACAGTAAATATTCCGTACATATGTTCCAAAAAACCCATTGGTACGAGCCGGGATTCGGACCCACGACCCATGTTTTCCGAGTATTTTGTGAGTTTTGTTTATTGGTAATCAGAACTATTTTATCGGCACTTTCAGAGATGTAACAGTAGGTAATAAACAGCTATAACCCCGTCATGACGTGTCTGTCATACCATTAGACACACAAACTGGTTTGTAAAGTAAATAATCTCTTGACAGAACGCGTAACCATTCACGCGACGCATGCAGGCCTTTAAAACTTGAACGTATCAATATCATACCAATACCACATCAATACGTCAATCCAAGTGGACCGGCTGTCAACGTTTGCCTTTAAATTATTCAATTAGTAACTTGAATCACCGGGTGTCGTCTTCCTTAACCGTTTTGATTATTTAGGGTCGGGGAAATAAGCTTCACACGTGTAAGTCATCATTGTGTTTTCACTTGTTTGTTAGTGGATGCTTTATTGTTTCACAAGAAGCGGACTGTAGCTATTTATATTGGGAGACGTTTATTCCGGATTCATATTCAAAACTACATGGAAAATAAAACATTTCGCTTAAAACTATCGCGAAGTGTTAATCTAACAAGAAGCGCCAGAGAAAAGCGAGTTGAGAGAGGTAGGGCACAGCGTAATGTCATCACGCTTGAATCTGGAGCAGCCCGACTGGGGGAGTACCTCCGCCTTACAGAAGACCACAGCCATAATAGCACTGCTGCCTATTCCGTAGGTATTGTAGTGTTGTGTTCCTGATGGTGAGTAAGGTTCCCAGAGCTTCACCCTTAAAGGCCGGCAACGCACTCACAACACCTCTGGTGTTGCAGGTGTCCATGGGCGGCGGTAATCGCTTACCATCAAGTGATCCGTCTGCTCGTTTGCCTCATATAACATAAAAAAAAAGAAAACATGGACTCCACTCAGTTTAATGACACGACATCATGTAAACACCTTGACACTGATCTTCCGTGGATATCCTTACAAGAGAGAGCTGCTATCTGAGGCAGCATTGATACATGATAAATAGTAAATAACATATAATTCATATAAAGACACAAACATATCATTAAAACAAGTACTTCAGACAAAACAATAAGTAATATTACTTAGGTACTAGTCTATAAAAACTAAACTAAACAGCGCACTAAAGTGGTCCACCCGAACATGCAAGCTGATTACAGGTCGACACATGTAAAAAGAACCCTGGCGGCCATACATTTTATATGGCCGCCAGGGTTCTTTTTACGTGTGTCGATCTTTACTAGGGTTAGGTGCCTCAGTGAATGAACGCTTAAGGACATTTTTGATTTAAAAATTGTTTTATCTAGGATGGTTTTACTTAAAATCAGCCATGACTGTTTGTATAGCTCATTCTAGTTTGCTTAAATTACTTTGCCTTTTCAATAGTTTTCCATAATTTTAAATAATATGACCTTTTAAGTACAAACATGGGAAATCACCAGTGAATGAACACGGTTTGCTAGTAAATGAACAACTAAAACCAGTGAATGAACTACTGTTGTTGTTATTGTATATCGGTTTAAATCGTTGTTTAGCGATTATGTTGGTTTTAATATCGATATACCAACACACGGAATAGTAGTTAATGGTTTACTTTCCTACAATAATTAAAAAAACTGTAACAAATGTACGTAACGGTTAGTAAAACCAATAAATGAACTAGGTAATTATCGGTCGATGTTCATTCACTGGATATCAATGAAACCAGTGACTGAACTAACATCATGTTAGAAAATCAGGTTTGTTCGAGCATTGGGCCAACGATAGAAAAGCCATTGGTGGTTATGTTAATAAAAAGTAAATCTTATTACAACCACTAGAACATAAGATATTGCAAAAACATTAAAACAGGTTTTGCCTGAGAATGAACACCCCAGTTCATTCACTGGATTTAGGCGGTTTTGAATTCTAGTTATAGAACACCGGCTAAAAAAAGAGAATCTAAACTTGCATAACTTAAAGCGATATTTTAGTAGCACAATTTCACTCTTTTGTTTTCCAAAAACCACACACCATAGGACCCAGATTTATAAAACTAGTACACGGGCACATCAAATGAAAGGTGGGGATCCTGTTGTTTTACCAAATTTATTTTGGTCAAATTTCATTTCCCAAACAATTTTTGGCAAATATTTTGTTTGCCAATGCAAACTTTGGCACAATTTTAATACGAAAATTTTCATTACGTCAAATTTTCATTCAGAAAAATATTATTACGATAAATTACATTATGACATGTGGTCTTATAGCAAATGCTTTAATAAGGCAAAAAAACATTAGACAATAAACATTTCGTCAAGTTAATGTTATGGAAAACTATAAATAGACAAAAATCATAATTGTTTGGGTTACATGGGTGACATTTTACCAAAATACTATTAATAAAACGGCACGGTCCCTTAAATAAAATAATGCACAGTTCAGTAGGCCGGTAGGCAAAGGCGTTAAATTAGGTTAGGGAAGACAAAAAGGGGGGGCTCGGGGGGCGAAGCCTCCTAGCAGTAAAAAAACAAACAATCGTAAAAATTGTATTATTTGGTAGGTTAGGTTAGGGTTAGCTTGTGTCCCTTAGAGCGGAAATAGGCACCCCGCGAAGCGGGGTGACGTCGACACGCTGGCAGTTAGGTTAGAATTTGACCTCTACACGACATAACAAAAAAAGTTGTAATTTTATTGTGTATCTTATACACCATTGAAATAAAGATGCAAATGATTTGTCATTGAAGAGTTCCTCTGCTGATTAACCGACGGAATAGAAATGGTCAATTAAATATTGACGATACAAATAATTTGCCTTATTTTGTTTTGGTTAAAACATATTATGCCAACTAACATATTTGACTGAATGAAATTTGGTCAAAGTACCAGTTGGTAAACGAGATATTGCCTAAACATGAATATGCCAAACATAAGGTTTGCGTAAGAATTATTTGTCGAGTGTTCATTTGGCAAACGATTATTTGGCAAATGAAATCCTACGAAAAATGTTTTGGGAAGTGATAATTTGTCAATTTTTTTTTGGTAAAACAAAGGTAACCCTGAAAGGTGACATACATGTCCCCTTATTACCGGCTCATACAAAAAACCGAAGCCCGTAGCCCGTCAACTTTAAAAATCTTTCATTTAGTAACTATTGCGACTGAGTTGATTTAAATGCTACAAAACCCTTACAGTAAATGCTTCTAATCGAGAAAAAATACCAGGTATGCTAGGAATATACAGAACTCTTAATTTAAGTAAATAAGCTGTGTTTCGTTCATTCACTGGATTCGTTCATTCACTGGGGCTCTTACCCTAGTTATTTTCAGAGATGAAATAAAATCGTTTGAATGGGTGAAATTGTTACATAATACTAATACTAAACCACCAACTACGATGCAAAAGGAGAGGTGTTATACTTACTTTGGTGTTATAAGTTTATCGTGTGTGTGTATTATGTGTGCCTGTCTGTGGTATCGTAACTCCGAAACGAATGTATCAATTTCAATGCGTTTCTTTTCCTCCAAAAGATAACTTGATCGAGATGGTTCTAGATAGGTTGCAACAAAATCGGTTTACCTGGTTTTGAGATATTGAAGTTTGAAATGGAATCGTTGGACGTTTTTCAACTTTTCTAAGTTGTTAATTAGGCAAACCCGATAAAAAAAATCGCCTACAAATATCCAGAAAGACCATTCTAAATGCAGGTGAAATAATTTATATAATCGGATGTGGTTCCGGAGATTACCCGAAATATAGGTATACACTTACAAAGGTACAATCTCACAGACTTTTTCTCATTTTAATATATTTGCCCACGCGGCTTCGTCCTCGACTCGAAAAAAAATATTGCCTATGTTGATTCAGAAAGTGCTTTCTAAAAGAGTTTTCCATCGTCAAAGCAAATTTTAGCACCATCCTATTTTGCATCTCTCAGATAGGCTATTAATCATTTTTTAGAAAAGATTTTTCCTTGGCTAGGAATATAGACGAAACATTCAGGTTTTCACTCAAAAACCTATGTATTTCTGTATTTATGGTTTACCTTACTTACTTAAGGGTCGAACAGACTGCCAGCGGGGCGGTAGCGGCGCTTGACGAGCGCGTGATGTGAGAGGGACGGCCGGTCACACAGAGCACGCGCGCATCGCGCCATCAACCAGCCGGCATCGCGCGCTGCGCTGTCTGGCGGCACACAGGCGCGCGGCCTGTGCGCGGCGGGTTGTTGGCGGGGCGCGACAGAAGCGGGGCGCGTTGCCGATGGGGCGCAGCCTGTTTGACCGCGCTGGCGGTTTGAAGCGTTTTTGAGCGATCCAAAATTAATCTTGGCCTCCGAATAAATCTCTGTGGACAATCATGAAATTTGGCATGGACTTACATTTGGAAGTAATTTTGTAACTATATCGCATTTTAAATGTTTGATTGTAAACAGCGTAACCTCACATGATTTCAGATTTTAAAAAAGGTAGACTGAGCCAAAGAAGCCCATACTTTGCTTGGCAACCACAGTACAGAGATGGATGTCTTATCGAGAACGATAAGTGATTAATTAGCAACCATGCTACGCTTGCAGATTTCCTATCTCGACAGTATACTGCCTGTATTGGCGCAGAAGTTATTATATCGCGTGGGCGGGGCAGGATGAAAACCTAAAGGGTTCGTAATAACATAATATTTGCATTACTTGTAAGTTGATCTGATATTTGTTTCCTAAGGGTAAACAGTATTATATCTGTTGTTTCCGAATCACTGAATATTGTTTGGGCAGACGAGTTATTCGTTTTTTATTAGGGTTACTTTCATGTCTGTTAAATATAACTTTTCCAGGGTCTATTTGAGCAAGTGCCGCCTTCCAATCCAAGGGCGGGTAGCAAATGTTGCGATTACAGATGAACGTTTAATATGGCAACGGCAACCTTCATTACATAGAAACTTGTCAAACTGTCACTACATTGACATTTTAACGAACACCGCCTACGATTACAAACGGTGGGTGTAACACACCCTAAATGTAACGATGAAGAAGCACTAGTGATTAATAAAAAACTGATTCCGCTTCTTCATTTTTTATAATTTTATTTAATTTGTAATCGACTCTCTAATGTGACTTAATGAAAATTAGGGCTGAACTTGGGAAAGTATTTTTTTCTATCACTTTGTTTTTACCAGAAAGCAGCCCCCGCTAGGGATACGGGCGACGGAATCCGCGATTACTTTATATTAAATGGAAAATGATTTCTAATGGAATAAGTGATTCCGTGTATGAATGATGATTGAAGGTTGTAATGGATGATAGGTGAAATAAGAATGAACTAAGTAGGAATATATGCCACTGAACGTTTCGTGGTATAGCCACAGATCAAATCTGCTGTGGGCGGTAAATTGTATGAGTGTACCAGAAAGGCCGAGAAAAGATCGAAATGGCAAGAAATCTTGAGGCAAGTGATATCTGCCTGCCACTCGTAACGACCATGATTGTTCTAACGAGAACATATCGACCAAGAAGAGAGAAATAGGATCCTTTTTAGTACATTGAGCGATCTTAAATAAATTTATGTATATGAATAATGACCACCCACCGATTATGACGTCACGTGACTTAATCCTTCAAATAAGTGATACCGACACAATGAAGACATACTCGCCATTCGTCACGCGTCGTATTGGAGTTTTGACCCTCGTCACTGAGTTAACCTACTTATATCGCTTTCAAAGTTAATACTGCTTTTGGAAGAAACGACGTAAGTGCCGCTGCCAGTATAATAAGGCCCCTTCAGATCGACCGCGGAAGCCGTACGGAGCGCGAGGAAGGGGAATAAGGTCGCCAAATCTTCCATGGATGCGCTCGCTTGTCAAAACAACCAACGTGTAATAAATAATAGGGAAAGTCAAAGTCAAAGTCCGGGACCCCATGGTTCAGAGATATGGAAAAAAAACAGACGTTTCAATTGTAGGTTTTTCTTAATTTAATGCTCCGAGCCGGATTCGAACCGGCGACCACAGGCATTCATGGCCCGTCGCTACTAACCAACTGAGCTATCGGAAGAATCTGTCTCGGCCACTAAATCTTTCAATCAGTTCCTTCTTACAACGCCTGCAGCGACATGTACCAGAAGACTTAGGCCTCTTAACGGCACCAACGACTGAAATTATGTTGAGAAATCTTCAGTAACGATGCGCCACCTCATACTAAATTAATATTGTATTAAGCAGTAACGCTGCTAACGAAATTATACATTTAAATTAAAGGAAAAATTTAACGCTCCGAGCCGAATCCGAACCGGCAACCACAGGCCTTCATGGCCCGTCGCTACTAACCAACTGAGCTATCGGAACAATCTGTCTCGGCCACTAAATCTTTCAATCAGTTCCAACTTACAAAGCCTATATAGTACCCGTATTAGGTCGCTGTTCGCCCGCTGCGTAAAACTACTCTACAGGCGGCACGTGTAAAACGACTGGCAGTAAGCTTTAAAAAGCTTAAACCTTTACTGCATTTGTACAGTGGACAAACCTGCGGGTCAGCAACGCACGGCCAGCGGCCTACGCTCCCTTTCAATATTACAGATATCGCTGAAGTCTTCTGTTACATATAGTTGCTACCGTCGTAGTATAAAACAAGTCAGGATGCACGCAACGTTATATACCGCTTTCGAACGCGGGCCCGCACTGAATCCGCGCAGTTGTTCTGTTTCATTTTAGTGCCGTTAACACAAAAAAAATGGTTGAATTTTCTCGAAATAGGATAGATATCGTGGTCAGGTGACAGTATTTTTAACTGTTTAAGCTTGTTGTAATATTTAGGCGTTAAAATTGGAGTCGTCAAACTTATTAGGTATTACCTACTATTAGTACAGTCAAGGAATTTAAATTCCTACCCACCTAAGGTTCAATATTGTATAGCAAACAGTCATCATAAGAGCTATCTAAGCACAACGTTACTTAACATATCAGACGCATTTGTTTGTGTTACTAGGCAACTGATATGAATAATTAAATTACGTTGACATGGTGAACTGTAAAACGTCAAGGCACTGCTAAAAATGAATGACAGTAATCGAAAATCTAACAAAATATGACATATATATAACAATTTTCTCGATTAACATTGACATCAACTGACATGTGTTTAATTATTTATTAGATAAGTAAATGACTTCGCAAAGAGGTTATCTGTAATGTGCAGTGACAAATAATAGGTATTGAATTGACATATCAATACTAAAATGAAAATTTCGACCTTAATGCATCGTGAATGCCTAACAGTAACAACATTTCAACAAAATGGGTAGGAAATTAAATTCCTTGACTGCACTATAATAATATAATAAATCAGCCTATATACGTCCCACTGCTGGGCGCAGGCCTCCTCTCACGGATGAGAGGGAACGGGCAGTAGTCCCCACGCTGGCCCAGTGCGGGTTGGGGACTTCACATACCCCTTTGAATTTTTTCGTGAATGTAGGGTACGCAGGTTTTCTCACGATGTTTTTCCTTCACTGAAAAGCTAACGGTAAATATCAAATGATATTCCGCACATAAGTTCCGAAAAACTCATTGTTCATCACTATACAAGATGATAACTATAACATTAACAAAATTAAATTAAAGCTAAGTTAAATCTAAAAAAGGCCCTCGAGGCATTGTACCGAGGATGCTGGCGGCATTTCCTCGCTGAATTGCAATGCTGATGCGTTGCGCGAGAAAGTCGCCAGCTCTCAGCTCATCACTTTTACTACTATAATAACAATTTTAACTGCCTATTACCCTGCTACGACTCCGCGCCTCTTCTGCCCCGCGACACTTTTGTGTGGATCTGACGAAGCCTTAGGCGTCCTCGTCGCGGTATAGAAAAAATCCCGGTTGTATCCTAAAGGGTCCTGGGGCTCGCTTTGGTACCTAATTCCAAGATTTGACGTGGCATTGGCTTTACGAAAGCGACTGCCGTCTGAACTTCCCTTCAATCCGGAGGAAAAACTGGGCATTGTAGGGGATAGACCGGTATTCTTCATCGGAAATCTACAGTAAAATATCAAATTATATTCCGACAAAAGTTTGTTCTTAAGCCTAGTGGCATGACCCAAAAAACCCGTGGGCTTCACCACTCATCAGCTTGATATTTGCGTGCCTTACCGCTCGGCTAGTGGCTCGGCTGGTGGCTGTCAAAAATGTCATTTTTGGTACAAGCTTTTATTGCCGCCTGTACTTTTCAGTATACCATCGTCAACTACTCATTGAGACGATTCTAACGAACCCAAACTCAACAAGGTTACGTCGGTTAAGTACTGAATTCCCATGGCCACGTTCTGTCTCCATCATCAGATCAGTTCGATGGTACCATCATAATATTTAATTGTCATCCATACTATACTTATATACCCAAAATTTTAGCTCAATCGGTCACCGGGATATGGGTCAAATTTAACTTGCAAGATTTGTCCCATACTAACAGGGTAAGTTAATATAAAGCTCCTGTCACCATCATCAGATCAGCTCGATGGTACCATCATAATAGTGAATTGTCAGCCATACTATACTTATATACCCAAAGTTTCAGCTCAATCGGTCACCGGGAAGTGGGTGAAATTTAACTTGCAAGATTTGTCCCATACTAACTTACTAACAGTGCAAGTTAATAAAGCTTGTGAA
This sequence comes from Epinotia demarniana, assembly GCA_945867215.1. NCBI lineage: Eukaryota > Metazoa > Arthropoda > Insecta > Lepidoptera > Tortricidae > Epinotia > Epinotia demarniana. The sequence goes on from OX244275.1 coordinate 17,948,190, forward strand.
AACTATTCGGTTTTGGCTTTTTTCACTTTTGTGAATTGAGCTTTTTTCACTTCACGTGTGCCTGAATGTCCTCAAACATAAGTATTGTATTGTTTAAAAGTCATCCTGTATATATTATCCTGTCTCCAGAAGCACTAATTGATTTCACTACATATACGGTAATTAAACAGTAACGAGGGTAACCACATTAAGAATGTTAATGGGAACAACATTCGTATAAATTGCAACGCGTCTCTTCTGCTAAGAAGGTAGGTATAGGAGCCAGTAGTCAATTCTGCTTTTTTATACCACATCGGTGGCAAATAAGCGTATGAACTGATTGACGGTAAACGGTTACCGTCGCCTATGGAGGCAATTCGAGGGGACTCGCATTCGCGTTGCCAACCCTTTAAGAACCTGTACACTTCTTTCTTGAAGAACCGCATGTACTAAGTTTACCAAAAATGAGGTGTAAACTGATCAAGGGCATAACAGATATCGTGTTATGATAAGGAATAAACTCAAAAAAGCGTTTTTTTTTATAATTGCTTTAGGTACTTACATACGTTGGCCGACTGGGGCGACCTGCTCCATACAAATGTAAAAAAATATCGCGGCAAAAAAAAGATTTTTCGTATCAGAAAACACCTTTGATCGGTTCACGTCCCATTTTTGGGACACTGTATACTGTAGTCTCTTGGGAAAACGGCGGCAGGGAGTTCGTGGGAGGAAATTTTTCTGGACGACAATTTAGGTTGAGAGGGCTTTTTTGGGCGTAGTTTCGACGTCATCAATACAATACAATACAAATACTCTTTATTGCACACCTCAAAACATGAATCAAATAAACATAATAAATTATTAAAAAATAGACGTTGATAACAGGCGGTCTTATCGCTAAAGAGCGATCTCTTCCAGACAACCTTTAGGTAGCGGAGAAATAGCAACAAAAAATTACATAATAGGTAGGTGGCAAAATTGGAAGTAAACGAACTTCCAATTTTGCCACCTAACAACTCGTAACATACACAAGTCACAAGTCATCGTTGTACTCTCGTATTATTTAGGCTTCAATTGAGCAGTTCTATAAGGAACTTTTCATTAAGGAAGTAGACCTTCTGTACCTTAGTACTAGGTAATTAATTATACTATTTATCGTATCAAGTAATCGCAGATAGACTTCTAGGAAGTCTTGTCATATTGATATGTTATATTGGTATATATGACTTTCATCACACGACTTAAGAAAAAAGAAACATAGAGTTTAAGATAATTTAAAAATCGTGTATTTGTGTGTTGTTTGCGGTTCTCTATTGTATGGGCAAAAATCATTTCCCAAAGTGTCACTTCCCAAAAAATATTTTGTGCCGAACCGTGGACTGTATTTGAGCTCGGCACTTCGATAGCTAGTGGTTGGTGGGAAAAAGGATGAACGCAGATAGTTTCACTGAATTTACTTTAACTTCTTTAAAATGAAAAATAAAATAATACTTCTTGAAATAAACAAACATAAAAATAACTTCTTAAATACTAAACATAGCCGCTTGTGGCTAGTAAGTGGAGAGTGCGTTCGTACCGGAGCGTTGAGTTAGACTGAATTTGGGGCCCCTAGAAGGGGGTATTTATTTGGCTTGATAGCCCACTATCTAATGGCGGTATAAATGAGCTCGCGCTCTGATTGGCTGAAACGGTCGGTACGATCGCATACTTTACATTTTTCTAGCTTATAATATGGATACATTGTTGGCTTTTTTAGCCTATCCTAGGTCATTACTTATATTCCTAGGTATCCTAAATTATGACTCATTGTTATACTTGCCATATGGGCAGTGTACGAGTGTTTGCCTTAAGGGCCTAAATAAATAACAACTATAGCTGGTTTAGGGCTTATGTTGTTAACCTAAGTTGCACTTAGGTTTTGTGTAGGTCTAGATTAGTTCTAGCCTTTGCCTGAGGGGCTGACCTACCTATTGTTATGTTCTAGACTTGAGTCTAGATGGCTTGCCTTAGAGGCTGACCTGCCTATTAGACTTGGACTGTTAATAAGTGTCTAAGTCTAGCCCTATTTGGGTAATGATTGTACACCATGTTATAATGTTTATTTCGTACAAACTTAACTAGTTAGGTATTTAGCTATAATATAGGTATTTACAAATTTATTTATTTATTTATTTATTTATTGATAAATACATTTACGTGACATTACAGTAACAACCAATGCGTCACGAAACCAAAACAACAAATAATACTATTTATTAGGCGACGAAACGGCGTGGCCCCGTTGCATCGTCGTCTCCGGTGTAGGATTCGGCAGATTGCCCCGGAACCGTCGAAACACTACACCCTTCGGCCAGAAGTCAGCACATGCGACGGTCTCCTGCAGCGGCCGCGGCACGCGCACCACAAACGAGCTGAAGTGCACATAGTGGCGCGAACGCAGCTGGAACACCCTCAGCGAGAAGCCGATCTTCTGGCGAACGTACTCCGCCACATCATGAGCCGTGGCGGAGTAATGCAGGCGCGATACATATAGTGCCTTGCTCGGTGTGGCAACCCGAAGACCGGAACCAACCGGTTCTGCAGTACCACACTGACTCTTGCGCGGCTTGCGCTTCCTCGACACCGTTGTAAAACCCTCCTTATCCACATCGGTGCGCGGGCTTCTCCTTTGGAGGAACCCGAACTTCACGTGCTCTTGAGGGCGCGTCTCTCCGGTCGGCTGCGACAGATCGACCAGTTACGGCATCAGCATAGCGATGACGTGATTTAGAGGATAGGGCAGGGGGAGGCCCGGCGCGGAGGGGGCACGCGGGCCGTGCAACGGCATGCGCAGTGTCAGCAACATGCAAACTGACCGAGTCGACACTTGACGCCCGGTCATTACTTTTGAAATTTGACCCCGCTGGTGACCGAGTTTCCGGGGCACTATTACGCAAACTGATAATTTCTTTGCGTAACTCGGCAATGGTAGCGCGCGAATCGTCAAACTTTTTCAAAATTTCGGCCATGCCTGCTTTAAGAGCCACGATTTCCTTCAGCAGGCCACTCACGTCGACATGTTCTGGAATGCAGGACGGCAATCTGGAGACCTCCGTCGCCACGAACTCAGGCAAGTCGCTCTCACGCTCCCTCAGAACATCAACGATGTCCTTAAGGGTTTTTTCCCCGGTTTCGTCTCCTCTCCAGTGAGGTATAAATGTGCCGGCGATCCCGAGGGACTGGAACAGCACTTTCTTCGCTGCGCAGATTTCGGCGGCACTGAAGCTCGCCAAACAGACCTGCTCCGCGTCCATCTCATCTTCCCGCAGTATCCGCAGCAGAAAGGTGAGTAGCTTATTCACGATGGGTTCACTCATCGTTTCAAAACTATTAGCAGCGGCCGAGCCGCGCTATGTCCGCAATTAATTAATTAATTAGTCATCAATGCGTCTACGTCGCTGCGCGCACTGGACTCAAATATCATTATAAATCTTTGTCCGTTACAACTGGGTGTCATTGGAGCGAGTTACGATTCCCTATGGTGGTCGTCCGGCACATATTTCCCAAAATGATCATTTGGCAAAAAATCACTAGTCAAATTATTGTTTCGCATTTTATCACTTGGCAATATCTCCTATGGCAAAATATTACTTCGCAAATTATTGTTTGGCAAAGTTTTACGTAGTCAAGTTTCATTTGGTCAAACGTAGTATTTGGCATTACATTCGTTTTCCAAATTATTGCATGCCATACGATTTAGATCCTAATTGTGTAGTGCATACGAAATCTATTTGAGTGAGATTATTTCATATTTTGCTAAGCGGGTAGTTTGTAAAAAACAAAAGTAAATAATTTACAGGTAAGTTTATATGTTCTTTTGTACTATAGGTACTTAGGTAACAATATATTATTATGCAAATAAGCAGCATGCATGCAAGCAAGCCCCGAGTCGGTTTCGCCCTTTTCATCGAGAGTCTCCAGCGAATCGACGCCACCCCGCTGCGCGGGGTGTCTATTTCTGGTCTGAGGGACACAAGTGAACCCTAACCTAACCGACCAAAAAACAGAGTTCGCTTATGACAAGCCATTTTTTCCACCCTGATACCTAATGTGCGAAATGAAAATTTGAACAAATGTTTTATTTGGAAAACAATATTAGCCCGAACAAAGTGTTTGCTTAATACACTTTTGTCTTAATAACACTTGACAGAGCAAAATTATGCCAGATGATATTTTGACCAAATGAACAAAATGCGAAACAAGAATGTGCTATTTGTTCGTTTGGGAAATGAAACTACTGCCATAAGTTTTATGGGAAGTGAAAGGCGAAAAATATTTTGCAGAAACAGCAGGATACCGTTGTTTGCACGTGTGGGTCGGGAATTTTACAACTCCCTTTCTTCCCGAGGGTGTCTTAAAATATCTAACGGAGCAGGGTTAAAATAAGTGTTGAAGCGACGGGCTAGAAACCTGTCACTGCGATATCACATTTTGTCGATCTTTTATACCTACCCACATTTATGCCAAAAGTGGCAATCTGCCTACCCCTTTTGGGAATAATGGCGTGAATATGTGAATGATGAATGTATTTTGTAAAAGTGTTACTAAGTTCCCAGCGACCGTTTTCTCTGGGTAAGTAAAACGAATAAAACCTGCAGTACGAGTAATACATCGTCACACAATTCTTAAAACTAAGCCGATACAATCGGCACAAAGCATTCATACTTAGTGATTTATGACCAACATTATTGCCTTTTATGTTTACTAGTATTGAATTAAATTTGACCCAGCCTTGTTTGGTCTTGGGTCTTGGGAAATATGAAATATACTCACTTTATCTAGACACACGGCAGTGTGTCCGCCAAGTTCGAGCAAAAAAAGCGACACACCGGCCGTGGGTTATATTACACGAACCATTTCGGGCCAATTTCGACCACCCTATAACTCAAAACATATTTTATCTACGCATATGAAATTTCGAGTGTCTGTTGACATCCCTTTAATTGTCTAGAATACATAATTTCATTATTCTACCTATAGCAGTTCTTGAGATATTGACGTCAGAAAATCGCTATTTTTACTATACACTCACTGACTCACTCATAAAAAACCTAGACCACTTCCAATGGTCGTACTGACTTGAAATTTGGCATGACCTATCTGGTCTTAAGGTCAAAGTAAAGGGAAAAATCTGAAAACGGCCAAGTGTGAGTCAGTTTTAAAAATAGCGAAGGTGTAACTTTGTTCTACTATGAAGTCATAATGAACTAAATTGGTCTATCTTCCAATGGTCGTGCCGACCTGAAATTTGGCTCGAAGGTTTGTCTTTAGGTCGAAATAAAGTAAAAATCTGAAAACGGGCAAGAGTGAGTCAGTTTCGAAAACAACGAATGTGTAATTTTGTTCTACTATAAGTAGGTATGGAGTGGAAATGAGATAAGACTTATTTAAATTTAGATACATACCAATTTAAGACAATACATGTTTGTCTTAAAGACAAGAACAATAAAACTGTTCCATTTCCAATAAAGGGATCCAGACAGTGCCACGCAAGCGTAGAAAAAAGAATTAGACGCTTAGTATAATGGGTATAGTATAAAGTACATACCTAAGTGGAATGAGACATTTCCTAAAGCAAAAGTGATAAAAAAATTATAAAGAACCTACACCTAACAAAAATAAATGAAATCCCATCAAAAACATAAATGTGAAAGGCTGCCAAGTTCGATACTATGGGAATGCTTCGCCTATAAAAGAAGTGAGATCTGAATAAGTACCAAGTTCCATAAAAATACCTCAAATCATAAATAGTTATAAGAATGCACACTTGATTTCCAGCAGTTTTTAAGGTACATTTTGAATAAGTATCACGTTACATAGAAATACCTAAAATTATAATAGTCCGAGAAACGCACACCGGTTTTTTTTAGCAGTTTCCTGATAACATTTATTATTTTCAGTACTTTTTAATGATGTAACTTGGCAAGTTTTAATAGAAAATTATATACTTGACACATTGCAGTCCACAGGTGTCGATTCATTGCATTGAAAAGGTGTGTGGTGTGTGAAAAACTTGCCAAGTAACATCATTAAAAAGTACTGAAAATAATAAATGTTATCAGGAAACTGCTAAAAAAGCCGGTGTGCGTTTCTCTGACTATTATAATTTCAGGTATTTCTATGTAACGTGATACTTATTCAAAATGTAACAAACTGCTGGAAATCAAGTGTGCATTCCTATAACTATATATGATTTGAGGTATTTTTATGGAACTTGGTACTTATTCAGATCTCACTTCTTTTATAGGCGAAGCATTCCCATAGTATCGAACTTAGCAGCCTTTCACATTTATGTTTTTGATGGGATTTTATCAACATCTGCAGACAATGTTTTTGTTCTATTTAGTTTTCGATGACGACTTCAAAAGTACTTATCTCATATTTTTATGTGGTAATACGACAGTCTAGTGAAATTTTCGGCCAGTACGCTTGTTTGCCACCGTCGTTGCATAAAAAAAATAATGCCTTATACTGAAACTAAATTCTATTACAGGTGAATGGAGTTCATTTTTTTTAGAATTAGGTTGCCAGTTGTTATTGAACGGTGGTCTGTTATTGGCGCTTCACCCTAGCAATATTTTTGTTGCAAACAGCCATTAATCCTACAAAAACTGTAAAGGATCAGAGTATTAATGAAATATCATAGTTGAAAGAGCGAGCGAAGCGACCGAAGTTCTCCGTTCCAGGTTGGCTCCAAATTCCATGATGTCCAGATGTCCCGATGTGCGGCTGATCTTCTAAATACTCAAGCGATTTTCGTTAAATTTTGTGAGCGTTTGCGTGAAATGTTTTGAAGACAGGCGTGTCAGTTCTAGAGGTCACATAGCCAATATTATATGTTATTTTGATACTACTTACTAGAGACTACTTTAGAGTTTTTCAGGCTAATTAAACAGCCTTAGTGTGTTGAAAACGATCATTTGGGGTAGCTGCGCGCCTTAAATAAATAAATAAATTAACCAGTTTTATAATTTACCTACTTAAGTACTTACATCGCGAGCTCCTGGACTATAATTTAAACCGTAAGGTGGTCTGATTAAAAGTAAACACTTAAGTAAGTAGTTCCGTTGATGGCTATTTTATGGGCTCCATAAGTTACTTGTAAAGTTAAAGGCTGTAAAAACATAATAAGTAATTTTACTATTCATTTGTAGTTAGTGTAAAACTACTCTGATAAACGTGTATGCCTACGTTGTATTAACCTTGTAAACAAAGAGTTTTGCCATATAATTGCTCCATGAATACGACGACCCCTGGTTGGTAGTGACCCTGACTCCGGGTTCAAACTCAAACATACTCAAATATTACTATATTGACGATGATGATAATGTCGGATGTGGTAAAGTCGTTGTTACCCACAGTGATGTAGCCGAAATGAACCCTGCGGGAGACCGCTGCTGCCGTTACGAGTAAATGTTTGAGTTTGAGAGTTATTTCATTGTTGGTCCCAGGCGTTGATTCGAAGTGAATCAATTGACGTATGTTAGTCGTTCTTTACGAGCTGCCGGCCCGGCTCTGCCCGCGCATTACACCAGGGTCTATTTTCCACTATGGAGGTCTTTCCTTTATATGGGTTAAAGAAATTTTGAAAGAGAGATAACTTCCTACATACAAACTTATTACAACGTCACAGACGTTTTCACTGTATGATATTAGTTTAGATTGCCTCATTCATGTGGGTATTTATCTATGTATTATTAATTATTCGGATCTCCCCGGACCCTTTGGGGGAGGACTATGTCCAGCAGTGGTTCGGCTGGGATGATGATGATTATGACTATTTATTAATTTGGTACATTCATAAAATAATACCTACTTTTCCTTGCTGCCCTAGTATTTTTTCTCGTATAAAACTATTTTATTGAACGTAGCTTAGAATGAACAAACGCATTTATTTCCGCCTCATCATTTATTTACTTTTCTAGCAAGTAACTAAATTACAGGGCACCTCGCTCTGTGCTTGGCTTCTTCGGAACAGCGAAATTCATTTATACAGGGTGGGTACAGCCCCTCTGTATAAACGAATGTCCATTTCATAATACAGATTGCAGCAAATAATGAAACGGTGCATGATCAATAAGATCTTAAAAGCAATGCGTCTATTTAGTCACCAAATAAAATAACCAATAATGTGGAATTTATCCGAAACAGGATTAAAAAATATATCAATAGGAGAAAACAGTAAAGCTGGGGATTAAATAACCACCAAGTTACAAGTGTCCAAATCTTCATATGAAACGATTGACATTTAGTAGTTTCTCTGTCTAACAAGCAATATTAAAATGGTTTCAGCTTCGTAATTCTTTTAGATATCTGAATGGGATTTTCGTCACTAGGCATATTTTATGCCTTCTTTCTTTTGGAGTTTTTATCAATGTTGAGTCTACACCCGTATCGGGTGCTTTCCTCATCTTACATTTTATAACGTAGTGTGGCTATATTATCGATAGTAACCCATCAATCGTCACCATCGTTCCCTTTCATACATGAGAGGAGGCCTGTGCCCAGCAGTGGGACGTATATAGGCTGATGATAATGAACCCATCAAATTATTACAATTAAAGTTCAAGTTACGCAATATTATTAACAATGTATACTACTATCAAAAAGTGTAAAGATTTGTATTTTTGTGTGTGTGTATGTTTGTAATTAATAAACTCAAAAACTACTTTGCTGATTTCAAAAATTCTTACACCATTAAAAAGCTACATTCACCCTGAGTGACATAGGCTACTTTTTACCGCGGGAAAATGCTTCATTCCTACGGGAAAATGGGTAACGTTTACATGGGCCCGGGATAAAAACTATCCTATATTTTAATCTAGGCTAACTATTTTCGTGCAAAATACCTTCCAAATCGGTTGAGCCGTTTAAGCGTGATGAGTAAGAAACATCCAAACTTTCGCATTAATGATATTATTATAGTAGGTTAGGATAGTATTGATATGTGTGATACTTGTTAATAATACATCTGAACAGCTCTCACTTGAAGTTTTGAAAGGCCAAAACTTAAGAGTAAATCTTTTAAATTTATTATTATTGCGGCATAAAAACGGCTCAAGATTTATGGGATTACTGGCACAGTAATACGAGACGGTGTTGAGTTAAGTCTTTACTCTTAATTCACATAAAACGTCAAATTCCATACAGGGTGTAAAGCGACTTGTGCCATTCTTGACCACGCGTGTGCTGATTTACGGCCGTTTAGTAATATTGCGAGCTTATTGATCCTTCGCGGACCTTGGAACAAAGGATACTAAAAGAAAACACAAATTGGTCTGTCAATTAATCATAATTACCATAACTTCTGAGCGTGAGAGTCGGGTAACATGGTTTTTGATGGTTTCCTAAGCCCAGGAAGCGCGGTTTGGAAATGTTTTTAGCTCTCGTTTAAAACCATTCCATAAAAATTGGCATCCGATACTTTTTTTGAAGTTGATGATGGTTTTTTTTTTTCAACTATTTCCTTCATATATAGAAATTTATTTAAAATAGAAAAAACCCTTTCATCGGTTACTTGACCTAATTTTTGCCTGTATATAGACTGTAGTAGCTATAATTTTTCGTAGAAAAAAAGTAAGATCTTAAAAAAAACACATAAACGTGTCTAAGGCTCGTTTACAAGTCTTAAAAATTTAAAATTGATAGCATAAGTAGTTTCAGATATATTTTATGTTGTGACAGACAGACGGACAGACGGACGGAGTCGCACTATATGAGTCCCTTTTTACCATTTTGGGTACGGAACCCTAAAAAGAAGGCTAAAGGCCTCTTACGGCGACAGCCGAAACGGCTCATACATATTGACAGAATTATGACGTCACAGCATTATCTAACTCTACAACTTTTTATTTAAGTGTAAAGATTTTATCGGTATCTTTAAATTTACACTTGGGCGATAATAAATACGTATCTTTCTTTCCTATTTACTAATATTATAAATGCGAGAATATGTCTGGCTGTCTATCTGTAACATCTTCACGCTTAAAATGCTGAACCGATTTACATGAAATTTGATATAGAAATAGTTTGGGTTCCGCAGAAGGACAAAGGGTAGTTTTTATGCCGGAAATCATCCCCTAAAGGGCTGAAATGGGAAGTGAAAGTTTGTATGGAGCTAAACTATATAATCGAATTCCACGCGGACGGAGTCGCAGGCAGATGCTACACTATAATCAATCGTTTTTACGTTTGTTTCCTGCGGGGCAAGCAGAGATCATTAACAGGTTCGCCATGAACATATTATGAGCATTTGCTCACAAATACATACATACATACATTCACGCCTTTAGCCCTAAAAGGGGTAGGCAGATCACATCAAACTTGTATTCCAGTACCATTTTTAGCATAAATGTGGGTATAAAAGATCGAGAATATGCGATATCGCAGTGACAGGTTGCTAGCCCATCGCCCACAACACACTTCCACCCTGTTCCCTTAGTCGACTCTTTACGGCACCCACAGGAACAAAGAGGGTGGTGCTGTTCTAACCCGACACCACACGGGTACTCACAAATATCTCCTATAACTCCATAAACCTCGATAAGACATCCGTCGCGTTCGGATAAGTATGCGCGTGCGAGAGTGACGGATGTCTTATCTTAATAGAGTGATAAAATAGCAACTATAAGCCCGCGGATACTTCTGATGCGGTAAAAAAAAATATCGGTGGTTAACAAGCATATCATGGTCTGCCTGATGTTAAGATACCGTGGTCTATGGACGCTTGCAAATGCAAAAGAATCATGACCACGTTGCCGACCCTACATCGATTTGAGGATGCACTGTTTGACAATCCATTGCAATAGTTATTATTTCTACCCGTATTGACTGCATGTTTCCGTAATATAACGAACATTTAAATTTGTAATAAACATAAATATTTTATTTATAACATAATTGGGTCGATTTCCGTTCGAGAATGAAGTAATTAAGGGGAAATGCGGGCAGGCGGGAGCCCCATACAAACACTTCCATTTTATGCGACCGTAGTCCTCTAGGCATATAGAAATATTTTTCCAACATAGATTAACAAAGAGTTGTAGAATGTCCTATGTTTCGTTTTTTTTTTGTTCATTTGACGTCTGGACGATGGTTAATTTAGTTTATTTTAGCGGGATCAACTCTTTCGCATCGGCACTCTTATACCGGTATTACCAACTGCAAGCCTGTCAAAAAAAATCTTTTGCTATTCCGAAAAGATAAACCGACAAAATAGTTATTTGTTATGCAGGGCTGCAAAGTTGTTGTTTGGCGCAAGTGCTTGTATTGAAAGCCGAGCTAGCGAAGGATTGTAAAATTGACCATGAGCGAAGCGAATGGTTCAAAAGTACAATCCTGAGCATAGCGAGGCTTTCAAGGCACGAGGCGCCAAACATTTTTGCTGCCGAGCGCAACACACAACTTTTCACCTCACCACCGCGAGGAAAATTGTAGGTAAATGTAATGGAAGTAATTTGGGCCTTATACTCATTTTCAATAAAGGTTTGTTTACATCTCATCAAGATCTAGCATTTTTTAATTATTAAATGTATCATATATAATTTTGCATCTTTAAATAACCCCACGCTCACCTACACTAAAAAAGTCAAGGTATGGTTGGGTAACTCACGGGTAAACTAAGGCTCTAATTCGCTTATGCTTTTAGCTATTAGCTTATAAATCAGTCTAAATGTTAATATTTCGTATGTACCTACTTAATTAAGAAAGAATAAGTATTATTAATTTTATTTTATCAAAATAATAACAATTAATTATTGGCATCAGTTACTGAACGCACCTCTCATTCTGTATAGAAAATAGTTGGATCTCGAGATTGACCGTAACGTTCCAAATTCAAAAACTCTTTCCACGCTAGCGGATAAAATGGACTTTTGGGCGCAGATTTTGAGCGATAAAGCAAGCCTTTTCGAGCCGGTGAGGTGAAAAAAAATTTAATCATTGTATCGGCTCACAAAATTTCACGAGAATCGGTAAAGAAATGCAACCCGCGGGTCGATCACGTTTACGTGACCCATACATGCGTCAGGTAGATATAAATGTCACTTTCAGTTCGGGAACATGAGAGTTGAGTTGTCCTTAAGTACTTTCGAAACGTTACCTAAGCTGGGGACCGATACCTTTCAAGCGCTCGACTCTTTTACTGGAAAACTGTCCGTAATGATGATGAAAAGTATTTTCTTTTTTCCAAAAGAAGTACATAGCATTATACATATAATAAATTACCCGCCGAACTGTCAGAACTGTTTGTTGGCGAGACTGCGCTCATTTTATGTTTACATTAATATTGTTCTATGCTATGCCTATATATATACTGTAGACTACCTATTCTAGAGTTACATGCAAACAAGTGTTACTTATTGCTAAAATATACCTAACTACTACTGATATGCTATCTGAACTTTGTGAGGAGTATGCAAATACGAGAATTACAAATATATCTTTAACTTTTAGGTTTTAACAAAGAGCTAAGACTAGGGTAACTTTTCTAACAATTCCTTTTCTAATCTACTTTTTAATTCAGTTAAGCTACACTTCTTTTCCTCCCACAACCAATCATGATCATTAAATATTTTTGGTACTATAAATTCATTTGTTCGTTCATTCTTGAAAGAGCGATAAATAGAACATTGAAAAACTAGTGGTGTTGACCACTCGCGTTTAATTCTATCGGTTCAATTTCGACACTACAATCGTATTTGCTTTTACTTAATTCTCGAGCGCTCGAGAGTTAAATATCGGCCCCCTGTAGAAAAAAACAGCCGAACAGACATAGGTACGAAATACTTTTTTCCCAAGCAACTTCAGTAGCTCCACTTGCTCGTTCAATAAAACTCATGTGAAATCAATTTGATTGACAGGAGAAAATGTAGAACGATAGAAACGCCAGTTTCAATAGTGGAAAGTATGTCGGAACCTTTTTAAAGTCGTCGAGACTTCCATAGGCGTGATATAAACGTCAGAAGCGTACAAGTTATGGCAATAATTTTCTAGAAATTACAAGTTTGCAGACTCGAATTGCTTGCCTTTGAATTATATTGCAATGGGACAATGGGATATTTAAAATTGAAGTAAATAAGAAATAACCGTTTTAAGATGACAGTTGGCATTTTCGACCCATTGATCTTAAGAGTCAGCACGGGCGTCTCAAGTCGACTCTATACAAAATTAGTTAAGTTCTCATTTCAAAACGGCGCACTGAAATAACATTATACAGTTGTTTATACACAATGGAATTCGGCATATATAAGTTGGAAATTACTTAAGTAGTTTAGTATGAAAAAGGCTCTACTCGCTTTATTTTAATTTCTAGTTACAGAATCTAGTTTTCTATACCTGTGGCGGATCTCATTGTCTTAACAAAATTTCATGTTATTCATGTAAATGTAAATTGCATGTCGGTTTTGAATCAAACTACGTTTGTATGGAGAGATTGGAGAGTGCAGCGTTCTGACTACTCTTAAGATGCTTTTGTTTAACTTGCATTGTTTGTAAATAGGCTAGTATGTTACGGTCGGTTGTAACAAATTAAAATATGAATTTATGGACAGTTTGACAGTTTTCTATGGGATGACAGCTGCCAGCGTCATATTAAACGTTGACCCGTCTGCTCGGTTGTAATGGACGATTCTCACCGAACGGGCCGGGCCGGAGCGCATTCTATTACATGCAAAGGAATTAGAACCGTTTAAATAGTAACTACATTTCATATTTGAATGCATCGTGCATCCACTGCGAGTTGGCAGCTACCGACGCGGTCGGTGGGCATTGTAATCAAATATGAATTGCATCTGCTGTATAGACGGTTCAAATTCCTTTGCATGCAATATAATGCGCTCCGGCCCGGCCCGTTTGGTAAGAATGGTACATACCAGAACGGCCCGCGAGTTGTGTCGCGGTGCGATAGACTATCTCTTTCTAATTATTCCTTGTCTTGGATGTTTTCTATGTATTTAAGTATTTATATCTATTATATATCGTCGTCTAGTACCCATAAAACAAGTCTTATTGAGCTTACTATGGGGCTAGTGCGATTTGTGTAAGATTGCCCCCGAATATTTATTTATTTATTTTAATTATAACGCTTCGAAGCTAATAGTGTGGTTGCTGCAACCTGCCTTAAATGAGTAATACCTACGTAAGTTGTGCTTCAACATTTGCAAACCATTTTTATGCTTCTTGCCGGAATCAGATTGAGCTGAAAGCTATGCAAATTCGGTGACAATGAATTTTATGGCACCACCAAGCTTCCTTGCAACACTTCTTGCTATCTTCTTTTGTTTTAATATCTATGTGGTTGCCACAGGACAGACACAGGCGGCGAGGTAGGCCCAGGAGGAGACGTGACTACAAGTGATTGGCCAAGGATTGCGGGGGACAGAGACTAGTCCAAGGGAGAGGCTAGCAATGGGACACTAACTAAAAAAAGATAATCTGATGGTAGAGAGTTTGGGCTCATTTTAACCCTCTCATTCAGTAATTGATCGCGGGAGGACAGTATTATTTTTCATTCGTATTCGATAGGTACTAGCTTAATTCCTCTCGTGTCTCCGTCCACGTGGAACTCGTTTATATCGTAGCTCCATACAAACTTACTTCCTCCATTTCATTACCTTATGTAATGATTTCCGGGATACGAACTATCCTATGTCCTTCCCCGGGGCTCATTTTTTCTCTATAAATTTCATCTAAATCGGTTTCTGCGGTTTAAGCGTGAAGAGGTAGAGGGTTTTTCGCTAGTCCAAGGGTGCAGGTCCTCCTAAACAATGATATAATAATCTAAAACACAAAACTATTTTGTTTCAGAAACTTCAGTATATTCGCAGCACGGTTGGCAACCCTGCTGGTAATACACGCCGGAGGGGCGGGGCCGGCGTCCCCGGCGGTCGTCACTCGGCCCTACAGAGCGCAGTGGCTGCCTACTGACAATCAGACTATGTACACATTGCCGCAAGGAGAAATTCGAAGGTAAATTAATTAGAAAGACATCAAACGGCGTAGAGAGGACAGTCATAGCGATTTGTCATCTCGTTCATATTTGGAGCAGCCATAATAAACCCATGGGATGTCCTGTTCGATTTGCCAGAAGTCTCGCAAAATACGCGGTATTAATAGGGAAGGACTTCCATTCGTTTTTGTCAAAACAACGAATTTTGAAATCAATACACAAGCTCGTAGGCTACGGTCCCTGTTTACCATTGGTGCAAGATTGGTTTTGTAAATTCTTTGTCGAAAAAGACAATACTTATTCATTTCCTAGTGCGTACAAAATATTAACATTGAAACTAAGCAATGCATGCAATATTTATCATAATAAATGCGAAAGCAATTTTGCATTCCTAGCTAGCTAATAAAGGAACTCAACCATCGGAATTCCATAAGCCTTTGGTGAGTAATGTATTTTTTTATAAAATATGCAAAACTTAAAGCTTTAATACCCTAGCGGAGAGCTTAAACGACAATATTTATACACGCTATAAATTCAAGACTTGCAACTTTCTGGAGGTTGAATGTATTTTTTTGTCCAGACCGAAACTATGATTCGTCTTGCTCATGTTGCTTGAGCCAAATTTTTATAGTGTTGATATTACCAGCACTCGTGAAAATTTGGCAAGTTTGCGTAAAATAACTGTCAACTAGTTAGCTTAATTATGACGCTTACTTATCCACATTTCACATTTGATGATAATAAGATAAAGCTTCAAAGACAATTTCATTAACTTAGGAGCCAGATACCTATGCAGCATTTCACGGCCTTAGACAAGCATTTCTCCTAAACAAACTGTTTTGTCTCACTTCGGTGTTAATTTTATTTTCACAATTTCGATTTGGGAATGATATTTGATGTCAGAAGTTATTACTGGTTCATTAAACATTTGAGTTTATGAGTTTAAGACCTAGCACTGAAACCAGCAGCTCAATCACGTGACGCATTGTACCTGCGTCGCGTAGATCTAAATGTCAATTTTTATATGGAAAAATGACAGTTGAACTGTCCTAACGCGCGTTTAAACCGTTACGTGACACTGCCAGCACTGAATTCAGAAATTTTACATTTGAGGGGTAACTGCCGGTCCGAATAGGCATTTGTTTTGTTTGTATTACAAATTGAAGTATGAATTGACTGTAATGTCTTATAGAACAGATTACTAGTCAGGGGTATTAGTTAATACGAGAGTCTTTGACCAGTGGGTGTTGCTAGTGATGACATATGGCACTGAAACGTGGTCGCTTACTATGGCCCTCATTCTTCTTCTTCACGTGCCATCTCCGTCCCGGAGGTCGGCGACCATTAGTCTATACTCTCTTCTATCATTAGTCATGCGAATTAGTTTTTCAGTGCTTTCCACCTCCGACCAGTCTCTAATGTTCCTCGTCCAAGATATTCTTCTTCGTCCACGTCCTCTTCTACCTTCTATTTTTCCTTCAATTATTAGTTTGAGTAAATTGTACTTGTCGTTTCTATATATATGTCCAAAGTATGATGTTTTCCTCTTTTTGATGGTTAATACAACTTCCAATTTTTTATTCATAATTTCTAATACACGTTCGTTTGTTACTCTATCTGTCCATTTAATTTTAAGCATTCTACGATAAATCCACATTTCAAAAGCTCTAATTTTACTAATGGTATTCTGTTTCCAAGTCCAACTCTCACAGCCATACATTAGAGTTGGTAGGACATAACATTTGACCATCCTCCACCTTAGAGCTAGGTTGATTTTTCTGTTGGTTAGTAATTTTTTCATGCTGTGAAACGTGTTTCGGGCTATCTCAATTCTAGTTTTAATCTCTTGATCTGTTTCCCATGTTTCGTTTAGCCAACAACCTAAGTATTTGTACTTTTTAACCCTCTCTAGGGTGTTGGATCCTAACTCTAAAGGTGAACTGGCTACGGTATTTTTACTAACGATCATAAATTTAGTCTTTTTAGAATTAATTTTGAGTCCATAGTCTACAAGAACATCGTTTAGTTTATTTAGCATAGTTTGAAGGTCATTGAGGTTTTCAGCTAGGAGTACGGTGTCATCGGCATAGCGTATATTCTGTATCAGTGTGCCATTTACACGAATGCCCAGGCTAAGATCTTCTAGAGCTTTTCTGAAGACCATTTCTGAATAGAGATTGAACAAACTTGGTGACAGGATACAACCTTGTCTTACTCCTTTCTCTATTTTTATTGAATTTGTTAGAATGCTATTATTAATTTTGACTTTTGCTATCTGATTCCAATATAACTGTTCTATAAATCTTATGTCTTTTCCATCTAACCCAATTAATTTAAGAATTTCAATTAATTTTCCGTGCTTGACATTATCGAATGCCTTTTCGAAGTCAATAAAACACATATAAACGTTCTTCTGTACATCTAGGCAACGCTGTACTAAAATGGTAACTGCAGCGAGAGCATCTCTGGTGCCTAAACCTGCTCTAAAGCCAAATTGGGTCTCACTTATATTTTCTTCTATTTTTAAGTATGTTCTACGCTGTAGTATCTTCAGAAATATCTTCAGAAAATGACTCATAACACTGATCATTCTGTGTTCTTCACAACTTTTCGCGTTAGCCTTTTTTGGGAGAGGTGTGAATATCGATATCAACCAGTCGTCGGGAAGCACCTCGTTAGAGTCATAGAAATTGTTAAAAATATTAACTAGATGATCAATATTATATTCATGCAGTAATTTCAAAATGTCCACCGCTATACCATCTGGGCCTGTTGCCTTCCTTCCTTTCATGCTGCGTAGTGCAGATATGAATTCAGATTTTAGAATTGAGGGACCTTCTATATTGTCTTCCTGTGTCTGTGAAATTTGTTGCCTTTCATCTTTAAATAGTTCGTGTACATAATCTTCCCACATCTTACAAGCTTCTTCTTCTTCAGTTATCACAGTACCACTTTTATTTACTAACGTACTAGGGACACGTTTTTTAGATATATTTGTCAGTTCTTTTACCTTTTTATGTAGATTAAAGCTATCGTGTCTCTTCTGTAGAAGCTCAATTTCCTTACATTTATCTAAAAGCCAATTTTCTCTTGCATCTCTAATTTTATGTTCTATCTTCTTATCTATTTCGTTATACTTATCTTCATTTGTGTGTTTGTGTATTCGACGTTCATCCATTAGTTGCATTATTTCATCTGTCATCCAGTTTTGACGTTTTTCTCTTTTACTGGTACCTAACAACGTGACTGTTATATCCCTTATTTTATTTACTAGTTCACTATATGTTGTTTTTGCATCACAGTTACTATCGCAGATTGGTTTGATGCAATTATTGAGTTCTAAACTAATATTTTTATGAGTGGATTCATCTTTAAGACGACTAAGGTCGATTCGAATATTGTTTGACTTGGGTTTTAATTTCTTTAGTTTTATTTTCATTTCTGCCACAACAGGATTGTGATCTGATTTTACATCTGCACCCGGATAAGTTTTAACGTTTGTGATAGAGTTCTTAAACCTATCATTAATCATGATAAAGTCAATTTGATTTCTAACTATATGGGATGTTTTATCTGCTGGTGAACGCCAAGTATAAAGTCGACGAGGGGGGTGTTGGAACCAAGTGTTTGCGATGACAAGGCTTTTCTCTGTACAGAAGTCAATAAGTTTCTCCCCTCTCTCGTTTCTCACTCCTAGTCCAAAGTTTCCCACGGTTTTTCCGACAGCACCATTTCCTACTTTGGCGTTTAGATCTCCCATCATGACAACAATATCCTGTGATTTGATTGCCTTAAACAATTCATTTATCCCTTCGTAAAATTCTTCTAGCTCTTGATCATCACTCTCAGCCGTTGGGGCATACACTTGTAGAATATTTATATTAAATGGGTGAGCATTTAGTTTAATCATCATGCATCTATTTGAGAAATGAATTACACTTGATATATACTTTTTAATTTCATTTCTTACTAATATTCCAACTCCGTGATAATTCGATTTCGACTGTGTTGGGTTGCCCGTATAGTATAGCGTGGCATCTTCCTTGACAATATTTCCACTGTCAGCTAACTTAATTTCACTAAGTCCCATTATATTTATATCCAATCTTACCATTTCTGCTATTAAATTTTCAATTTTCCCCGGTTTGTTTAGGCCTCTGACGTTCCACGTACTCAGTCTGATATGTTCTTCTTTCTTCTTCCCGATCTTCATAATTTTCTTATTTTGATCTTCGCTAGTAGCCAATTTATCATCGTCCTGCCCAGCAACTCCACGACGCCGAGCGCTAGTCGGTTCACCAGGCAAACTATTATTCTTATTAAAACTTTTCATTTTTATTTATATACTCCTCACTGAAACTTCGCATGACTGTCTTGATTGTCTTGACATAATGGCTGTACTAAGGGCAATTTTTTTTTTTTTTTTTTAATGCAGTGGGGCCCCAGAATCCTTCTACACCAGACATTTTTGGAGCTATTTAGACTCCAAGGCCGCTATAGCCTCTTCCCTCCGGTTGCCCGGCTGGGGGAATGGTTATACCGCCATTGACTCGGTCGCCAGAGCCCCGTCTGTTATCTAGCAGGGAGCACCACAGCAGCCGCTTGGCTGCTGCCGCCTTCGGGCGCGTGCAGGTGGGGTTGACATTAGGGCCGGATGAAGATGTTATTTCCGTTATCCCCTTACTCCCCTGGCCCTATAATGGCCATATGGCCCTCATAAGAAAGCTTAAAGTCACCCAAAGGGCAATGGAGAGGGCCATGTTGGGAGTTTCTCTGCGTGATCGCATCAGAAATGAGGCTATCCGCAGCAGAACCAAGGTAACCAACCCTCCGTATCGCTAAACTTAAGTGGCAGTGGGCGGGGCACATAGCCCGTAGAACCGACGGCCGTTGGGGCGGAAAGGTTCTCGATTGCCGACCACGTACCGGAAGGCGCAGCGTGGGTAGGGTGATTCAAGAGGAAGGGTTATATATGCACCCGTGCGAAGCCGGGGCGGGCCGCTAGTTAGTTAAGTAAGTACATAAATATCTGTCCAGAGCTCTATTATCAATGTCATAAAGGCGTGTCCATATATGTTTATGTCCTTATTTATGTGCGTATATTAATATATCCCTGACTGTACAAGTACGGCCTTTCTTATGTGTTTTCCTATACTGCAACTGACATACGAAGTGCGATCCACTGGACTGTTCTGTTCGTCAACAAAATTCCATTACAAAGAACCTCCAATTCCGAGTTCCCTCTGAACAGTTTATAAAGGAACATAATCGTGCAAAGAATTCGCTGTTTTGCTCTATTTTGACAAAGGATAACGCACGAACCTTCAGACAAATTTGTCAAGGAAAACCGTTTTATTTTCTTTGGCAAGTGGACTGGAAAGTTTACTTAACTGGGTTGGAGATTGTTTCCATAATAAGACGTTTTAGAACTGGCAAACCTTTTTTCGCCGGTCTAGCCGAACGGGAAATAGCAATAGAACTCGCGGGCAAATTATTCCTCACTCAGCGAAACTGATAAGCTTTTATGAAGGTACTGGGATACCTGGAGTTCTGGCCGAGGAATGTACTTTATTTGATATGATTTGGCCCCCAGAAAACGCCGACTTACTGTGTTAAACCAATCTCTTTATCTGTAAGGTATTCTGTAAATAAGCCTTATTGGCCGGTAAAAATAAATAAATCGGTCGTTATTTCAATACAAAGATGGCAGCGGATTTATTGGCATCTTGACAATGGAAACACACTTTTGCACTATTCAGTTTTGTATTACAACACCTAAATTGTTTCAATAAAATTTCGAAGTTAAGACCTATTACTAAACTCTTTTAAATAGTGGTCTGCTATGCTGATTAATAAAATGGAAACATGGTGTACTTTTACTTTTTGCTTGCACTTTAATCCAGAAAAAAAAAAAAAAAAATAAGGTTAGCAAATAGTTTTGGCAGCTCTAGGTACTTGTCCGTGATTCCCGAACTGTTATTCTCTAGACGCTCATGCATCTCACCTCACCTGTTCAGCTTAACTTAACTAGACCTTCAATTACGCTTAGTTACTACGAAATAAAAAAAAACAAATGCAATTTTGGAATCGCAATACGCTACCGTAAATGCCCTTGATCGGTCTACATCTCATGCTTGATACAGCCTGTATAATCACACTGATAAGTGCTACTTTTATTTATATTTCTACACTAGAAAATTGTTACAATTTTTAAGCCCGTATTTATATTTTTTATTCTTTAACAACCTGCATGATATGTGTTCCACCGTGAAATTCGGCTTTTTTTATTAAACGCGACCGTTTTATTTGCATTCGAACGAATTGCACGAATGCGGGTTCATATTATTTCACCAAATGCTTCTAAATTTAAAAATTTATTCCGTCTAACTTAAAAAATACATGAATGCCTTTCAACTTACATTTTTAAAAGCAGTATGAAAATTGATGTTTAAAGTAACAATGGAAATCTGCCGGTCTCTCTCTTCTACTTTACCTAAAGGACATATACGTGAGAATAGTTTGTCCCTGTCAAAGTTTTTACGTACTTGAAATAAGAAGGTGTTAAGAAGGTTAAGAATGTGTTAAGAACTGGTTGAACAACTGTAGCTACTTTTATTGTGACAAAAATGTACTTCAATGATCTACCTAGGTACTAACAAAATACTACATCTTTGTCCCTGCTGCTGCCTCTTCCGCCCAGTTGCTGAACAATACATCCCGCCATCTCCGTCTAGGTCGGCCCCGTTCAAAGAGTTAAGTAATTATATAAGGAAAAGAGTGGCAATTCTGACTTTTAACTAGCATGTATGGAAGGTGCTGCCGCCAGTGTCAAGGAAATGAACTAACGAGTTTACTCGCGTAGCGATAGATATATATAGAAGTATACATGTATGGATACCTGCACGGCTATCATGCGAATGCGAATATCCGTCTATTTCTTATTAGAACACTTAGAACAAGAGGTATAGTGCGAGAAAAATCGAGAGTATGCCGCGGCCGTTGCGTGATAATAACAAGAGAAAACCAAGACCGTACCTATCAACATCCGAGCGAACGAAAGTAAGAGTTGACAATGGTGACCGTTGGCGAATTGGCGCCTTGGCGGTTGACAACTAGTCTTTTTTTTAAATTTCTAGTTCTTCATCCGGCCGCGAAGAAGCGCTGCAAACTGTCAAAATGTAGGCCTTTTTAAGTGTGCCCCCCCTGGCCCCGTCTGCGTCGCCCGTCATGTGGCACCCACTTGGTAGCTACATTAGCCCACCTGTTTAATAATATTATAAAATTATGAAGATTAATTTGTTTATTTTCTCTTCCAGCTTGGAGCTGAACACTTCGACGATATCAGCCCCCGTCTACGTCATAGTAAGCCCGTGCACGAGGGACGTGCGTTGGGCCCTTTTTAGGGGCAACATCGGAAATATTGATGGTATGTTTTAACCTCGAGTTTGTTGCAAATGCAACCTGATAAAATAACTTTGGAGTACTAATGACAGTTTCAAAAACGTTCTTGATTTTTACAGACGAATATTTATTTGTAGTATTTAAATTAGGCATAAACTTTTATTTTTTCAAAAACTCATTGTAATATTTTTAAAAACTTTACACGTGAGTGTGTGTGAGTACTGTTTTGCATAATTGTAAAAAATAAATACGTAAAAAACAAATGCTAAGGCAGAGTTGTATTTAGAAATTTGGATCGACCCAAGAAATACATTACAAATAAGTTTCTCTCAAAACTGAAAATTTTGGTACAATATTTTATTGCCGAATGTACTTTTTTGTATACCTCATCGACTACTCATTGAGACGATTCTAACGAACCCAAACTCAACGGGGTTACGTCGGTTAAACTGTACTGTACTGTACTGAATTCCCATAGCAACCTACTGTCCCCATCATCACAATTGTCAACCAAACTATACTTATACCCAAAATTTCAGCTCAATCGGTTACCGGGAAGTGGGACAAATTTAACTTTCTCGATTTCATTTTAGTCACCGGAATATTAAAAGCTTGTCAAAAGCTTAATACTTACATACATACATTTAAAGTAAATTATATACCTATATATGTAAAGGTTTGTGTATCGAGTGATATCGACCATATTCTATTTATTTATTTATAGGCTATTGTTTTTTGTGTTATTCTGATTTGCAGAGCCAATTAAATTTATATGGGAATTATGATGTGCAAATACTAGTACCATGACAGTAATTGACATCTATCTGTTCCTAGATATGGCACCTACACAATAATTGATTACCATGTTGTCTTTTGTCTGTCGCGCTAGCTACGGGATAATGAATATATTTTAGCATAGTAACTAGCATTGGACCAGCGATTTATTCATCTATTTATTTACTAAGGCAAAGTAACAAAATGTAAATTACATAGTTGTTTAAGGATTACCATAGTTGAAATATAGAGAATACTAAATTTACATTTCAATAACCAAGCAACATTAATTCGCATATAAAATTAATAATTGTCATATTTGTAAAAATTGTTTATGTAGTTATTTTTAAAGAAATTATCAAAATAAAGTGTTTTAATTATACGGTACCTACGGATATAATAATGAGATCAAAAATCATGTATCGACTAAACTTAGTATTCATTTAATTACATTAATTTTAAAATGCTTCACTCACACGATTAATCGTGGAATCTGACATATGAGGTTTCGTTAACCTCACACCACCTAAATGTCAAAATCCATCCAGTCGTTTGACTTGTAGCCACTAAAACTAACATACGTTCATTAAGTTCGCCTTTTGTTCGCGATATTATTTTGTGCCATAAAGATTAAATAAATAAATACGTACGCTCTAAAAACAACCCTCCTTCTGGGACAGTAGCTAAAAACGGTGACAACCCAATTAGGCACCATCCAGCTGGTTTGATGCAGGGACCCGCCCACCCCTTCCCAGAAAAAAGCCTATGATCGGGTTAGTCGTTCGTTTCATAGCCCAAATCACTTGCTGTTCTTTATTAATTGAAAATTCATTCATTTAACTTGCCGTTTGAAGGGGTTTCCCTTGCGGGGCGCTACCGTTACTGATAGAAAAACCCTTTCGAAAGGCTTTTAGCGCTTTTTAACGGGTTGAAGCGCTTAACCGTATTGAAAGCGCTTTAAAAGCCAAATGAATGGGTATTGAGGAGCATCGGCTTTGGTAAGCAAACCCTTTTAAGAACCCTTTGAAGGGGATAACGTATTGGAGCGTTTCAATAGCCAAATTAATTGGTGTTGAGGAGCATCGACTTTGGGTAAGCAAATCATTACGAAAAACCCTTTCAAAAATCCTCGAATATACGGGCGGGTTCCTGGTTTGATGATGGAAACAGAACTCCTAAATCACGTAACATCAACAAGTCGTGTCTTGCTTGATTAGAATTAGAACCCTCTCATCAGCGAACGAAAAAACCATACAACGCGAGCCCCTTACAAATGTGTACAAGTCGACACACGTAAAAAGAGCCCTGGCGGCCATATAGTATGGCCGCCAGGGTTCTTTTTACATGAGTCGACTTGCACACGTGCCTAAAAGGGTATGCGCATGATCGTAAACGGCTGCCTGGACTCGTTTTGACACACCGCCCCCACATAATGGCAATGTGACCCATTATGAGGGGCTATTTTGCGGTGCTTGCTTAGACTTGTACGATTTTTTCGCTCGCTGCCTCTCAACGAGCTAATTAAAAAAAATAAAAAAATTTTGCATTGTTTATTTCAATAAAAGATAGGGGTTAAAATTACATTCTTAACTCCTAATCTTAATACTAATACTAATGATAGTCCAATCAATGAACTGACAACATTTGTGGAAAAAATTACAATTTTGGAAATAATTTATAATAGCTTTTTACTGTGTAACCGATATATTATCAATTAAATAGTCACCCAGTGACAGAATCCGACAAAATTTCAGACATCAAAAAAATAAATCAACTAGCTTCTAAAAAGTAAAAAAAATATTAAGAAATATTTTTGTCTTTATTTTGGATAATTTACATTTGCTAAAAAAGACAACCCAGGCTCCATTTAAATCTACTTAATTACTTCCGGGAGAAAAGTTTTCCGGATTCTTGAATAAAGCATCTTAGAATGACATTTTAAAATGAAATTAACAAAAAAAACGCTATTATAAATTAATGTTTTTCAAATCCGTATTTTGCCTGGAGTATGATGACATTGATGACTATGCAAATACACCTGGCTGTAAAAACTTGTAGTAACATTATATAGTATGTTTACTTAATAAAACCTTAATAGGGAGGGTTTTCTGTCTCCCACCGCCGCACGCATTGCCTGTCCATAGTTAAATCTTCAGTAGTATATATAAGCATCTACTTATATGAGATTACTTTTATTTATTTCATTTCATTGGAAAACAAACAGCCTACAATAGCTTAATTGCGTCATGTTATAATTGACATCGTAGGTAGTGTTGCTAAATGGATTGTAAACCATCAAATTATTGTAATAAAGTATAAATTTCAAAATATAATTAGAATCATTTTGAAAAACATGCATTTTTTTACCGTCCAAGAGTAAAATAATTAAAAGAATCCTTGCGCTTTTATACAAACAAAATTGTGTGACAACTGGACCTACACGCAGTATTTCGCGCCCGAAACAGCAAGTTGCTCGATTTTCCATACAACGATTAGTACATATTGCAAAGTGTGACGTCATACTTTTACATCAATTAGTATGAAGCGTTTCGGCTTCATACTAGTTGCTCCTATTCAAACATTTGTTCGTCTCCAAAATATATGAATATGTTCCTCTCCAAAACCTGGTTCAAATGGCATCGTATATAAATCTTAGGCCTATTGCAATCCTACGAGGAAATGTGGCCAGCTTTATGGACACCCTTCCCAGGGGCAGCGCCCTCGGAGAGTTTATTTATACTAGTAGTTAAGTGTTTAATGTTAAGTTTTGAATTAATATGTACTAGGTAACATCAGAACATCACACACGTACAATAAAATATATTAAAATGACAAAAAAAGAGTTAATTTATGATTAACGGATTCACTGATGTGAATTGCTTCCACTAATGGAATGGAAATCAAAGTTACTCAAAAGGAACTAGTAGAAAAAGTAAATTTGAAATAATAGAATGGGAAAGTAACCATCATTCTTTTTCAGATCAACTAACATTCGTAAGAGAGTATGTCGGCCGCCAGATGACGACACTGTCAATTATGGTTACCCAGAATGAGCGGTATGTACTGCAGGTAAGATAACTAAAGTTTTAAACGACTTTCAACTAGGACTTAAATCCTTCTAGTGTGCCTTTTGAAGAGTCCCCTCGATTTCTTAAGGATCCTATCATCAGCCTGACTTGATGACCATGAGACCACTTGGGAAGACTACCCTTACAAAAAAAAAACAAATCAGCCCAGGCGTCTTCGAGTGGAGCATATATAAGAAATAAAAGACTCCGACGATTTGAGACCCTCCGCCTTTTTTGAAGTTGTTACTGTATTAAAAAGTACCTACATCATGTCCGAGCACAATATATTAAGGACCTGCCTGAAATGCGACGCCCCTCACGCTAACCTTTTGTACCTCTACGCACTCCCTCTAGTTCTCTACCCTAAGGTTGTCTGGAAGAGATCGCTCTGTAACGATAACACCACCTATTGTTTTCCTCTACTTGTATTGTTTATTTTCTATATGCACAGTGTTCTTTCATTAAGGTGTACAAAATCAGTAACATTACTTTGGTACCTAGGCCGGTAAACCAAATAATGTCTTAGATCGCAAGTATTTGACCCCCGAGCCGTCTTTCATTAAGGTGTACAAAATCAGTAACATTACTTTGGTACCTAGGCCGGTAAACCAAATAATGTCTTAGATCGCAAGTATTTGACCCCCGAGCCGAAGGCAAGGGTGATAAATATGCAATCTGAGGCTTTCTTTAGTATCTACCGCCCGAGCTGAATATAAATTTTTAGGTCTCTCCCTAGCCAGAAAGTGGGATTAATTAATAATTTATGGCCATGTATATTGAATAGCGTAAAGAGTATTTGTATTGTATTGTAGAACCAAAATGGCGACTTTTACGCAGTTTAAGTACCTAGTTACTTTGATTACGATACGACCGATTACGACCTTCAAGAAAAGAGTGTACTCCCATCTTAAAGGCCGGGAACGCACTCACAACACCTCTGGTGTTGCAGGTGTCCATGGGCGGCGGTAATCGCTTATCATCTGGTGATCCGTCTGCTCGTTTGCCTCCTATAACATAAAAAAAATACTGTAGACTTTTACCTTCCTCCATAGTCGCATCGGTTTGAAACTTTGCGAGTATGAAAAAAAGTGACAGTGCAATTTGGTAGTATAGATTTAACAATCAAAACAAAAGCTTGTACAATACTCATCATCATCAGTCCATATATACGTCCCACTGCTCAGTTTGGCACAGGCCTCATGGATAGGTAGAAATGGGCAACTTTTACAAACAGTACATTAATACAAAGGCCGGGAGATAAAGGGACTGCCTGCCGAGTGACATGACGGAGCAAACAAATTTTATATGAAATTCCATTGTGGGCCTCTCATAATATTTCATTACATGTTTGAGAAAATATCTTTGTTTTTAAGGTTCCGTACCCAAAGCGTAGAAAACGGGACCCTATTACTAAGACTCCGCTGTCCGTCCGTCTGTCAGTCTGTCCGTCTTTCACCAGGTCGTGATAGTTAGACAGTTGTCATTTTTACAAATTATGTATCTCTGTTGCCGCTATAACAAAAAAATGTAAACAGAATAAAATTAATATTTAAGGGTGCTCCTATACAACAAACGTGTTTTTTTGCCGTTTTTATTGGTACAGAACCCTTCGTGCGCGAGTCCGAATCGCACTTGGCCGCTTTTTGTTTATACATAACGTGCACGTTTGTACACAATATATTTCAAATATACTTAAGCCCGTGACCTATCCCATGTTTTAAAAGCAAAAACGTTACGCATATTCGCTTTTGTCAAAAACGTCGATATGGCACCGACTAAGCCCGAATAAACCTTTAGAACGTGGACAAAGAAGATCGTACTAGATTTTCATGATATTGTGAGTGTCGTTCCATGTTTGAATACTTTGAATGGAATCAATGGAATAACGACCACGATGTGAAGAGTAACGTTATTTTACAAAGACATGCGAAAACAGTGAATATTTATTGGAATATCAACATGATTCTTGGTACAGTACAGTCAGGTGTAACGTACATAAATAAGGACATATATATATGTTCAGAACTCAAATAACAAAATCATAGAGGCGTGAACAGATATTTATGTACGTACGTACGCGACGTGTCGGGCCACGCGCTGTATAAGGTCCCATAGTTCATTTATTTATTTATTCCATACTATTTCACAGCATTACAATAATACCAAAGCACTGTGAAACAAAAAAAATATACTTATATACACAAAAGAAACAAATTATTAGTATTATAAATTATAACACAGAAGACAGTCGCGTGCATCCATCTTCTCGCAGAACGTCGTCGTACAGTTTTCTAATAGTAATGGTTACTGAGCTGAGCCGAAGACGGACGGACAGACGGACGGACGGAAGGACCGCCAGACGGACATGGCGAAGCTCTAAGGGTTCCTTGTTGACTACGGAACTCTACAAAAGGTGCCAAAGTGTTCCATTGCCAAGCCAAAACTTCTATTCAAATCGTAATACATTTTCTGCCAAAAATGGCATGTTTGGTGCCAGGTTTTATTACTGACAGTTCTATTTAAATCGTTTTGTAGCTCACACATGACGGGTTTAACTTGTGTTTTTGAGGAGTTCCTATGAACACCTTCCTTTTCCATCATCATATCATCTTTATTTGACCAAAATATTGTATTGTTAATCCGACTTACGCACGTACCTTCGGACTGTCCTTAGTTTCAATTCGATTGGACTTCGGCTAGTTGATCAAAAAACGAAGTACCAGATTGTGAAATCCGTTAAAACATGATGTTTTCCAGCTGTCTTCTGAAGGTGGAGGGGCAGCGGCAGTGAGCGTGCGCGGCGAGGCGCCGCACTCCGTGCGTCTGAGGCTGCGCGTGCGATCTAGGCGGAGGCTGGCAGCCAACTGGGACCCCAGGTATGAGCAACTGTGTTGTGAAGGAGCGGTGATGAGGCATGCTCTCTACCACTAAGGTGTGGGACGTGCGATCTAGATGGAGGCTGGCAGCCAACTGGGACCCCAGGTATGTAGCAACTGTCTTTTGAAGAACGGTGATGAGGCATGCTCCCTACGACTGAGGCGTGGGACGTGGGGTCCAAACGGAAGCTCGCAGCCGACTGGACTCTAGGTACGTAGCGTGGTAGTGCTTGCAGCTGTCTTAAGAAGGAGGGGCGGTATTGTGGCACACTCCTAACGCCCCAAGCATGGGATCCAGGCTGTCTCGCAGCCACCTGGGACCCATAGCAGGGCAGTGAGATCAATCTACCCTTAAATCGCATTTAAAAGATGATGATGTGACTATGATGTTCGTCATAGTCACATTTTTCACCGCTCTATTAAGAGTCCGATACAAACATAGTTACGCTCCAATTTTAAAACTGGGTGTTGTAACGAAACTTTGCATGGACAATAACATATGAGGTATATCCAGGTCTGTAATTAGTTTATGTAGCTTCACATACCATATTAAAAAATACAGCGAATTTAAAAATTTCATACAAAACTTGTTTTTGCTTTATTTCGTTTGTTTTATAAACTAACCATATAAAATAATTACAGACATAGATATACCTCATGTCATTGTGTATGCAAAGTTTCGTCGCAATGCAACACGTAGTTTTAAAATGAGAACGAAACTCCGTTTGTATGGGAAGGTGTCATTCAGCCGAGCTTACAGCGGACAAGCTATTATACACCATTGGGTGTACAATTTGCCGGCTGGCGCACGGGCGGACGTATGAAAATTAAGTTAACCGAATCCCCCCTATTAAATACGGTTGTAAATACCAACAGATCTTAAACATCGCAAAATTAGTTCCCTTGTACACGTACGATATCAATAAAAACCCACACCGTTACCCATAACTCTAAAACTGGTGTGTATGTCCTATTGCCACGTACAAATCTAGAAACCAAATAGACGTATCTAACTCAAGAGCTAAACCGACTAACAAACAACCAATGGGTCGATAAAATAACCAATATTGAACCTTATGCCGTTGCAATATGGTTGACAAGCAGATCAGTTACGTCTGGCACCCCCAGTCGAATGCTGTCATTCTATGATTGATTTTCCAATTGATTTTCTTTGAGGCTTTCATTGCGAACATACTAGCTCAATTTGAAAATCATTCGAAAATGAACCTTAGATCTTTAGAATAAGATTTCACGGTCATTGAAGTTATAGCAAGTGTTCGGGCGATGTATTAGATGAATTTATGATACTTGCCTTGTAAGGCACTCGGTATGACCAGGTTAACTAGAAAAAGAAAGACCGTTACATTGCAGTATATTTTTTAATCTTTATTGAGGTTTTCTGAGAAATAACTGTCATGCAAGAACAGTTTTATACAAGGTCTATAGCTTCTGCCGGCGACTCCGTCCCGTGGAACTCGTTTATATCGTATTTCTATACAAACTTTCACCTCCTTATGTTTCCGTGATAAAAACTATCTTTAGTCCTTTCCGGGAGTCAAACTATGAATCTCATCCACCAAACACCATACCCAACCAACCATCCATCCCTCGAACCCACCAACCAAACCATAATATCAGCCGAAAGACGTCCACTGCTGGACGTAGGCCTCCCCCAAGTGCCCGAATGACCGGTCCTGCGCCACCCGCATCCAGCGGACTCCCGCGACCTTTACCAGGTCATCAGTCCACCTTATGGGGGGCCTACCCACGCCGCGCCTTCCGCTACGGTAGAACACACGTAAATATTTACAAGCATAACGTGCTACAACCATATCCTTTTTGGATCTATACGGGTAATAAAACAACGGTTAACAAATAAAACTACTCTTTACACGGCCTTTTTAAGGCTTTCTATAAAAACGCTTTCACCATTTTTCAACGGCTTTAACCGTCTTTTTCTTCCGGACAAGGACTAGGGACAGTTATTATTTCAACCCTTTCGCGACCCTCCGAATTTCAATAAGTTGGAAGAAAATATTTTTCACCGTTACATTGCGAAGTGATTATCCGGGCGTGTTAGGGCTGTCAAGTTTCCCCTAAAGATTTATGAATGACTGGCAGTTTGGTTTTGTAAGATGATCATTTCTTGACAATCGTTTTAGGGGTCGATTCGGTCACCCTGCAAAGTCGTTGAGCGTCGCTGCCACTTCGTACTATGGTTTGGTCACTTGGTTATAACCTTGTCATGTCGACTAGACACATTATACTTAAGGTGGTTCGCTTTCCATACAAAACGTCTTTTGACATTCTCATTGTTTTTCCAAAGTATCACGCCTAAACTACTTACTCAAATTATTCTAGTATAATATGTAGGGATGCAACGATACCGATGCCGATAATCGTAAACCGCAGGTTATCGTTATTTTTGACGATCATCCGTATCGTAAAAAGTATAACGATTAATAACTATTCTTAAAACTAGTTCGATTTCAAATTATTGGAGAAAAAATAATGTATATCCTAAGTTGAAAAAATTGGCCATAAGTATTTGTCCATCAAACTACCTACTATAGATTCAGAAAGATTATTTTCCACAGCTGGTTTAGTCCATACGGATAAACGAAATAGACTTAAATCCTGATAATTTAAAAATTGAATGTTTTCTTAATAAGTATTTATTTTAAATTTAAATAAATGTTGATTTTACTCAAATATCTTGTTTAATTACATGGAAATTAAAAAATCGTAATGCATTCGTTATCGCATTCGCTATCGTATTCGCTATTACGATGCATTCGTCATTCGTATCGGTATCGTAATAGACATATCGTTGCATCCCTAAAAAAGGAAAGGGGGAATTTCGCGCAAATGGAATGACAATTTATAAAAGCATATAAAAGTGTGTTACATAAGTTTCTTAAAATATCACGCCGTTAGTAGCCTGTGAATGTCACCTGACGTTTTGTATGGAAATCAAACCACCTCAAGTAAAACACTTGAAAATGGCCCATCCTGTATGCAAATATTCGAATAGACATTCTATTTAAAATGTGATTTAAAAGTAAACGTATTTTTGTGCAAACTCATTAGTTACATAATTTTCATGATAGAATATCAATGTAACAATGAAGTATTTTAAAAACTTATGTCATCATATTTTACCAATGAATGTCCTGGAGGCCTAGACAAGGTTACAATCGACAAGCGCTAACGCCAATTGAAAACTAATAAAATGTATGGGAATGACAGATGTTAACGAAGAGTGTTTCGTCGGCATCTGTCATTCCCATACATTTTATTATTTTCTATTGGCGTTAGCGCTTGTTGACTGTAACCTTGTCTACGGCCCCCGGTATATGTATACCTACACCTAAGTTTGTCCAGGAATGGATGCAATAAGATATATTGACTGAAAAACAGAACAATTTACATTAACATGACAATGTAAATATAAAACACGGATAGAATGCACCCGAACCACTCCTTTTATATTAAAAACACT
This sequence comes from Epinotia demarniana, assembly GCA_945867215.1. Taxonomy (NCBI): domain Eukaryota; kingdom Metazoa; phylum Arthropoda; class Insecta; order Lepidoptera; family Tortricidae; genus Epinotia; species Epinotia demarniana. The sequence continues at coordinate 17,980,776 of OX244275.1, forward strand.
ATCAATCATCTGTTGAATCTATAATTGGTTATGATGTTGTAGAATATTAGTGCATAATAAAGTTACCAACAGTACCGTCTTGCATTCCATCGATGATAAACAAGAAAGCATAGCACACGTTTACACGCGCTATTGCATAAAAGGATTCTTTATACATCGCTGTGTGCAAAAAAACAGGATTCCTTTCGTTATCAAGAATGGCAGGATAGGCAGAGAGACAATCGCAGGATGTCATTAGGGGGGTAGTTTATTTATCTATTATTGGTTAATGTTCATCTTTTTTTAATTCAAATATCTCTTATTATCTCATATTATTATTTATTGCGGGTGGCGCGGGATCGGTCACTTTAGCACTCTTTGGGGGAGGCCTATGTCCAGCAGTGGACGTCTATCGGCTGATATGATGATGATGATGATCTCATATTAATCATTAAATAAAAATTACAATTAAAATAAACCTACTTAACCCATTCAGGGCCCATGACGACACATATGCGTCAGACCGCCGTAGTCGCTTTCCGCTACATACGAGGAAAACCACGGGATCGGCTACGAGCGTAGCGCGTAGCGATTCTGGGCAATGAATGTGTGTCTCCCAGATCAGGCCCCAGCGGCGGAGTCCCCATTAGGCTGGCTGCGTTCCTCCTCTGGATCGCTATGCTGATAAACGCCAGCTCTGTGGTCCCCAGTGGTCTGCAAAAGCTTTTGACACAGCGATAAACACTTAAACTACTCATGTAATACTAAAAAAACCAGCCAGGTGTCATACCATTATCCATAAAACGGCAAAAAGTCACGTTTGTTGTATGGGAGCTACATATATATTTTTATTTGTTGTTATAGCGACAACAAAAATACATTATCTGTGAAAATTTCAACTGTCCTACTATCACGGTGTATGAGATACAGCCTGGTAACAAACGGGTGGATATCGGAGCCTTAGTAATAGGGTCCCGTTTTTACCCTTTGGGTACGGAACCCTAAAAATCACCGATATATGGAATGGACCTTTCGGCTAGGCTATAATACATTTTGGGGGTTATTCTTCACAAACGAGTTTCGCCACCGTTTTTGAATGTCGTCCTTATCTACATAGGAACTTCTGCAAGAAAGTGTAACATTTAAGTTACGATTAAAACTAGAGGATTGATTTTAATTAGCGTACTGTTTAATACCTTAATTATCTTGTCAGCGTTAGATTGATAATACTGTCAGATTGTAATATTACTCGCAATATTATGAACTGTCGAAACATTGTGAACCTTCAAAACCGTACACAACATACCTATTCATTGTTTTTCGTTGTCAAAATGTTATATTGTGCACTGGGATCAAATTAGCATGCTACGGAACGCATACACGAGGACTAGGTAGGTTAGGTTAGTTGGGTAGTTTCACTTGCCCGAAGTGCAAACCGCCTAGAATTGCAAACCTCCCCTTCGGGGCTCCGTCAATATTCAGTTCAAATATTCAGTAAAAAAAGCAATCATGTTCTGACGAAGTGGAAGCTGACTTAAGTGGAATAATTCGTTCAACCTATCGTCACGCATAGCGTACTTATTTGATTTCAGTTCATAATTTGAAGACTTGACATAACGAGACATAAGAACTAACGAAAAATAATGCATTTAATTATGAACTGTCAAAACCGGTTTAACGCATTAATTTTTTTACAGTTATATCGCGAGTAAGATTATAAACTGACGGTGTTCTTAATTATGACGGTAACCTAATCATATCCATCAGCAGTGATGCTTACCGTTCGACGTAAATATTCAGTTTCCACAAGGCAATGATCAGATCATAAATGATTTCATGCACCCGTCTCCGGGTCTATAACAAAAAGTGGCTAGAACAACCTTGCCTTTAATTGTTGGCTGTACAAACATGTGTTGGTCGAAAGGTAATTGATCCAAAGGTTTTTACCATCACCTCTATTATGGTCAAACTCTATGCACGAGACGACAGCCGGTAAAAAAAAAAGTATAGGTATGTATGGCCATTGTTGTATCAATAATTCTTATCTTGGGGCACTCAGGAGCTGATCGGCTAAATAATTAACACAGATGAATGTGGAAAAAAAACAAATTGCATAGTACCATAGGCTTAACTCAAGATTTAGAAGTGATCATTTTCGAATTTTCAGGTAATTCGCTTACATTGATTTTAAACTTAAGTGAGATATGTTTAAAATCCATATTATCTATATAAATGCAAAACCTTTTTACGCTTAAACCGCTGAACCAATTTAGATGAAATTCGGTGTAGAGATAATTTGAGTCCCGGCAAAGGACATATAATAGTTTTCATCCCGGAAATCACCAAAAGCAAGTTCGTACTAATAATATTTAAAATGGGAACTCTGGGAAGGACATAGGATAGTTTTTATCCCGGTTAAATCATCCTTTAAGGGGATGGCTTGATTTGAGTCGCACACGCCCCCTAAACAGAGACACGCTGATGCCTTCCGCCCACGAGAAAAAGAGATGTAACACTCTTTGGGAAAATCAGGAATCGCTGTTTTGGACAAATTTCGATAAATACCTTAGTGAAGTTTTATTAAAAAATCATAAAGTGAGATTTTAGATGAGATAAAATACTATAGTAATTAACTTGATTGTGTCGTAAAATAATGTATCGTTTGAGTAGGCTGAGTAAAAAAAGGCAAATAAAGACCCAACTGTGGATTTTTTTTCTATCGAGGAAATTTTAAGCAATCGTGTATCCATAAAATCAGATGAACAATCATATAGTCAAGAATCATATATATGAAAATCAGACCTTACTGTTTCTTAATCAAGTCAGAACGGTGTTTCAAAGCACGCGATAATTTCCAATGCACCGCCTTAAGGACGTGAAATGGGGGTTGAAAGTTTGTATGGCTGTAATATATAAAAACGAGTTCCACGCGGACGGAGTCGCGGGCAGAAGCTAGTTATATTATAAATTCGAAAGTGTGTCTGTCTGTTACGTCGTCACACTTAAACCGCTGAATCGATTGAGATGCGTATAGAGATACTTTAAGTCCCGGAGAGGTTCAGTCAGCACCATAAGTAACTGCGCAATTGACGTCTTTAAAAGCTCTTATTCCCTACTAATAAAGACTTTTGACGTCTTCGTTTTCCCACATTTGTACATGAGATAAGTTTTTTATCCCGGCTCACACCTTCACTCCTTAATAAGAAAGTGAACTAGGGGTGAAAGTTTATATAGAGCTACGATATAAACGAGTTCCGCGGACGAAGTCACGGGCAGAAGCTAGTAATACTAATAATGGTAAATGGTAGATAAACGGTTAAAGTCACGTGAGTCGGCATATGAGTACCATACGTAGGTACTCATATGGGCGACCGCTTTAGCCGTGTTGGTAGTGACCCTGCCTACGAAGCAAGAGGTCCTGGGTTCGAATCCCGGTAAGGGCATTTATTTGTGTGATGAACACGAATATTTGTTCCTGAGTCATGGATGTTTTCTATGTATTTAAGTATTTATTTATCTATATAAGTATGTTTATCGTCGTGTAGTACCCATAGTACAAGCTTTGCTTAGTTTGGGACTAGGTCGATTTGTGTAAGATTGTCCCCTATAATATTTATTTATTATTTATTTATTTAGTGTAATACCAGTTAGAGATTACCACATCCAAACTAACAAATTGATATATTTTATTATGTTAGTATTTAAATGTCCTCAATTTTTAATAAAAAATACAATCCATCAACGACGAGATGAGCTAGCAGACATCTATACTAATATTATAAATGGGAAAGTGTATGTGTGTGTGTGTTTGTTTGGTTGTTTGTTTGTCCGTCTTTCACGGCAAAACGGAGCGACGAATTGACATGGTTTTTTAAGTGGAGATAGTTGAAGGGATGCAGAGTGACAGTTTTTAACCCCGAAATCATAGCCTACGGGGTGAAGTGGGGGGTAAAAGTTTGTATGGAGCTGCGATATAAACGACTTCCACGAGGACGGAGTCGCGGGCAGAAGCTATTTATATAATATACAGCTTATTAACTTAACCCCCCCGCCCCTCCCCTTCTATTCCCGTGGGTGTCGTTAAAGTTGAATAAGAGAGCAGGGTTGAATTGTGTTGTGGGCGATGGGCTAGCAACCTATCACTGCAATTATCACATTTTTCGATCATTATACCCATATTTATGGCAAAAGTGGAGCTGGAACATAAGTTCCATGTGTTCCGCCTACCCCTTTTGGGAATAAAGGCGTGAATGTATGTTTAACTTTTGGATTCTAACGAAACCTCATACATGTAAATTTATTAAGGCGTTGATTAGTTCTAGTGGAATAAGGATTATCAGTCGTGTAAAAATAATAGCCATTACATTTATGGCCAATTGTGTCCGATTTGAATTGTATTCGCTCTTGCCTCGCCGGTAGGAAAGTTCCATTCAGAATCGACTTGTCGGGGTAAGATCGAACAAAAGACCAGTCTGATAGTGTCGCATAAATGTCGATAGTCGACAGCCTCATATTAAAGGTATTGCCATCCGAGCACCCGATTTATGTCGAATCTGAAACTTGACAAGGGAATCAGCGTGAATGCGATATCATTGCCGATATTACATTTGGAATATTTCCCTGCCGCGCAAGTAAGACCACGTTAAAGAAATGATTTGTATCCAGTTAAAGTTAAAAACAAAAGGAAATTCAATCAGTAATTCCTTTTCTAGATAAACATGTAACTTCTTTGGAGTTGCATGCGTCTATAGGCTGCGGTGTCCGCTTACCGTCAGGCGGGCGGTACGCTTATTTGCCACCGTCGTTGTATAAAAACAGAACCGAGCGTATGGTCAAATAAAAAAAATATATAATTCGGGTCTGTTTTAAGACGCATATTTGTTTTTTTGAGAAGTAGTCAAGACGGCGCTAATTTATTTATTTATTTACTGACTAGCTTCTGCCCGCGACTCCGTCCGCGTGGAACTCGTTTATATCGCAGCTCCATGCAAACTTTTACCCCCCCCCCATTTCACCCCCTTAGGAGATGATTTTGGGCATAAAAACTATCCAATCAACTATCTCCACTTAAAAAATCACGTCAATTCGTCGCTCCGTTTTGCCGTGAAAGACGGACAAACAAACACACACATACACTTTCCCATTTATAATATCAGTATGGATATCGTATTATTCGTAGATTATCTACATACAAACTTACAAAGCTACAATCTCACAGACCTTCCCTAATAGTATAGATTATAGTAGGTACTATTGGTTTAGTGAGCAATAAAACTTTTTTAAAAAGTCGATAAACTCAATCAAGAAAAAAAAACAATACAATTACTGAACTTGCTCACACTTGAGGATCGTTTGAGAAATGCGACCCTTATAAGGACGGACAAATACGAAAATTGACCCAAGAAAACTTCATTCGTTTCGCTCGGTCGTTCAAATAGTAATTATAGTAAAGAATCATTTAGTTATTTCAATCATAACATCTATACCTAAATAGAGATCGTAAATTCATACGTGCTTTTGTTTTTGTAACAGTACGTAATTACAGAAGCTGCACTTATAGGAATGCGAGAGAGGTTATTTATCTTGGTGATAATTTGATCTAGTAAAGGAAGACTCAAGGCTCATCGTTTCGGCGCGGCCACGACATCGCGCGGCGGCGGCAGCTGGAGCGGTTTTTCTAAATCATTGCGTGTGATCCTAACTAACCTCAGTGCGTTGTGCGTCTCGAAAGCGCAATGAACAGATAAAACGCTTGCTGTCCCGCAATTCGCGGAATTTCGTGGCCGGGACGTTATGCTACGACTTCGAATGGCGACGGACGCGGAACACATATGTTGGAGTGAGAGGCCGCGCTCCAATCTTTCGCTCACGCGTATGATGAATCGCTGCCGCTTGAGGTCGCGGCCGATCCATGTGGCATACCAAAACGTCGGAATACATTTTTTGTTTCAAGTAGGTATTAACGTGACTGTTAGCGGCTATAAAAGGATTTTGTTAATAGTTTATTCATACTTTCACGATTTGAGACTAGCATGGAATCAGCTGACTAGGTACAGAAAACTTTTTTCTTTTAAATTCTTCAAACAACACAATTATAGGTACTTATCACATCACATAAGCTCTCTATGATGTATGACCTTCCTATCACCACTAGGTATTCTATGTCCTTCCTAGGAATCCTTGGGTCTCAAACAATATCCATGCCAGATTTTATCTTCATCGATTTTGCAGTTCTAGCTCTTCACAGAGGTTACGTACAGACAGACAGACAGTTACTTTATATTTTACTAGCTTCTGCCTGCGACTCCGTCCGCGTGGAACTCGTTTATATCGCAGCTCCGTATAAACTTTTAACCCCCCATTTCACAACCTTAGGGGATGATTGCGGGGATAAAATTTATCCTATGTCACTCTCCATCCCTTCAACTATCTCCACTTAAAAAATCACGTCAATTCGTCGCTCCATTTTGCCGTGAAAGAAGGACAAACAAACAAACAAATAAACACACACATATTACACTTTCCCATTTATAATATTAGTTTGGATATTTTGGCAACCATGCGATACATCTTTTGTTTTTTTTACTCTGTGTGACCCACATTTACCTCTTTTTACCCAACTGCGCGACGCAACGGAGGGTAGTGTGTTTACCAGTCTATGTATGTATGTAAGTATGTATGTTTGTTCCTTTGTGATGCTTTAGATATCAAACGCGTCCGTCGATTTTTATTAAGTAGTAGAACAATATGTTTATCCGTAAGTATATCGGTGTTTTTAATCAGCCTACATACGTCCCACTGCTGGAAACAGGCCTCTTCTCATGGATGAGAGGGAACGGACAGTATAGTCGCCACGCTGGCGCAGTGTGGGTTGGGGACTTCACATACACCTTTGATATTCTTCGTGGATGTATCCAGGATTCCTCACGATGTTTTTCCATCACCGAAAAGCTAACAGTAAATATCAAATGATATTCCGTACATAAGTTCCGAAAAAACTCATTGGTTTGACAGCCGCATGCCTGAACCGCTAGGCTACCGTAGCTCTTCATATCTGTGTTTACCGAATTATATTTATTTATATTCCTTAATTTCAGCAAAACCCCAGTAAGTACATTCTCAAAATGCCCGACAAGATCGTATTGTTAATTTTAATGGCGAAGGCAATGTTAGGAACTCAATTAATATTGTAAATAGCGCCGGCTAGCAAAAAGCCGTCCTTTCGGGGAACATCATTATTATGCAGCCAGTGTCCACGTAAACAACTTTTTCACGTATCACGGGAACTATGGCTGATACCATGCTATTCAATTGGTCCTAGGGTTCCTTACTCTCATACCTTTATTAATATTACACTTTTCACGTACATTCTTTACGTTTGCCTCAAAAATTGAAAAGATGAGGGGAGAATGTTATACAAATCGACCTAGTCCCAAACTAAGCCAAGCTATAGGTGCCAGGCGACGATATACATACTCAGCAAAGATAAATAAATGTATATATTCATGGAAAACATCCATGACTCAAGGACATTAATATATAAGTGCTCATCAGACAATTAAATGCCCTTACCGGGATTCGAACCAGGACCTCCAGCTTCGTAAGCTCACAAAGTGATGAAAAAATCTGAATCTCTGCCAGAAACGCATCCGGAAGCATTTGACAACAGTAAAAAATTTATTACTTTTTAATTAGCAACAGATAACCATTACGAAAATACTCGGAAAGGATCAATCTTCCATATTTATACTTGTTATTTTAGGGTGGTAGGGTGGTACCCGTGTGGTGTCGGGTTAGAATTTCACCACCCCCTTTCTTCCCGTGGGTGTCGTAAAAGTCGACTAAGGGACCAGGGTTGAAGTGTGTTGTTGGCGATGGGCTAGCAACCTATCACTGCAATATCACATTTAGTTGATCTTTTATACTTACCCACATGTATGCTAAAAGTGGCGCTGGAACATACGTTTCATGTGCTCTGCCTACCCCTTTTGGGAATAAAGGCGTGAATGTATGTATGTATGTATGTATTTTAGGGTTTTTTAACTTACAAAAACTAACAATAAGGACGTTGTTTTATTGTGACGTCACTAGCAAGTAATCCCTACAAACTCCATAATATAACGGAGCGTTTTTGACGTTTCCAAAAGAGCAACTGATATGACTTTTGTCAAATCCTTAAAACGCGCTTCTGAAATTTTTCACAACAACAAACAAACAATTAAATCAACAATTTGACCGATAATTTAGTTTTAGAAATTATACTTAAGACATAACATATTCTTTCTCACGGCATTGAAAAATAAATAAATAAATATTTGGGGACAATCTTGCACAAATCGACCTAGTCCCAAACTAAGCAAAGCGAAATATAAGCTAAAATGCATGTCCATTAGATATTCATATGATTGTGCCTAATGAAATTGACAAAAATGCAAAAATGCTAACCCCATTCAGCGCTAATGCAACACGCATGAGTCAGAAGGCTATAAACGATTTTCGCTACAATATGAAATTAAGCTGCTACGAACCACGGCGTGAGCTAAGGCGAGCTACGTGACGACGAGCGTAGCTTACCACTAAATGAGTAAAGTTTAAAATTGTCCTGCTCTTTTCTTAGGTGAACAAATAGACCTAATAGTATGTTGTTCTGGTTGTTGAATTTACTATACGTACTGAAATGGGGTACCTAGATAGTGAATAGAATAAATTACTTTAGAAGAAAACAGGTGATACGTACGTAATATAATAAATTGACATTACATTTAACTTATTAGAACCCAAACTACACTAAAATTGGTATTCGTATCCTGAGGCATGATTCAACCAAACAGGAATATCTTTGTTTTACCGCTCTAGGTCAGTAATGTATAAAGTGGTGCGCACAAATCCCACGACATTGAAAGAACCCTTCGTAGTATATCAAAACGACCTGCGCCAATTCATTCCCTTAGTGATTGATGCCATATAGGTGTCGGCCATTGCTATTAACGTGGCTAAACGTAGCGCTGTACACAGCCTGCCAGGCTTTGGCGGTAGAACCTGCTTCGTTTTGTTTTTAAACATATTTCTATTCTATATCGTTCATGTCAATAGAAGAAAGTTTACTAACGTTTTGTCAAACTTTGGCTGCGAAGTATCACGTTTCGAGTGCGGCGCAGCACAATGGTAATTCAAACAAAATTTAAGGTCTGCAACGTTACCGACTTTGGTTTTAATATTGATTCGCGGCAAACATCATGGCGTTCCGCCATTTAAAAAAATGCATAAAAACCGCTTGTTTGGAAACGGATTACCAGCCTAAATTTTGTAACTTATTCTACCGTAAAAAACCAAATCCTACTAATATTATAAATGCGAAAGTTGGGATGTTTGTTTGAACTCAATCACTCTGAAACGGCTCCACCGATTTGAATAAAATTTTGCACAAAGATAGTTTATAGCCTGGATCAAAATAAAAGGTACTTTTTATTCCCAGTCCACGCAGACGAAGTCATGGGCGGAAGCTAGTATTGCAATAATTTGATGGTTTACTTTCCATTTAACAACACTTTTGTAAATTTAATCACGAGGAAACTATTTAATTTATCTCGATCGCTCTGAAGAGTATTGAATCTTCAGAGCGATCGGGATGAAATGGGCAGTGCTCATGCCCAAAAGTCAGCGTGTCCTAAAAGTCAACGATAAACCGAAAACGGGTGATAGACCCAAGTCATAATAGTTCGCCGTTGTACTTTGATCTATTGTGTGACATGTCTTTTCTTTAACCTGTTATGTATTGTACAGTAAAGTGCTTACGGTTGAAATGAAACCGGTAGCGCTTCGACGTGGATTTTTGGGAAACCCTGTATATTTTTATATCTAACCAAAATCTTTGTTCCAGCCCAATAGACCCCCAAATCACTAGCTACTGCATCGTCGCGTCGCATCGCACGAACTACACATCACTTTGCGCCGCCCAGTACGATTCCAAAGACAACAACGGTTGCAGAAATGGCCTGACCAGGAATAGGACCGAGGACAATAAAGTGGAGGACGCGGCGTATAATATTTACGAAGGCGATTTTAAAAGCGTTTATAGGAGGCGGAAGTTCGGTGAGTATTATGGAATTATATTACACCGTGGCGGACAGCACAAGCGCTTGTACACCGAATTCTATAATCGCGTGCCGATTTGGTGCGGATGGCATAAGATGCAAACTTTCGAAATCGCGCAAAAAAAAAATGTTTATTCCATCTATTTTAATGAGTAGGTACATCATTCCGAAGAGTAATTAGTCCGAAAGTTATTTTTAAGTTAATTCAAAGGTGTATGTGAAGTCCCCAACCCGCGCTGGGTCAGCGTCTGTCCGTTCCCTCTCGTCCATGAGAGGAGGCCTGTGCCCAGCAGTGGATACGTCCCATAGGCTGATTTAATTATTTTTATTTCATAATTCCGAAAGCCATGCAGAATGTATGATATTTCAGGATGTAAATCGTACTTTACCTAACAGTGCAATACAATACCAATGCTCTTTGTTGCTCACCATAAATAGAACATAATAGAAAAACAGAGTTACATTGAAAAAATGTTTTATTTTTTGCAGTGGGCATGGATGTTTCTTCTATACTTAATCGTTTACAGGATCGCTTAATACGCATAGGTTTACAAAATTGAACGCGTTGAACAATACCGGAGCCGAGATATTTAAGTTTTAAGTTTTGTTTAACACTTTTCCAATACGATCTGTGGAAATATATAGGTATTGCAAATGTCTCGGCTCCGATTCATTTTAGAGCATTACATTTTAAAGCAAAATATGTTTCTTAGGAAAGATCTATCATAATCGACCACTTTTACGAGTGGCCGCTCACTTAAAAAATTTTTTTTTCGGAATTATGATGTTTTTGTAGAAATTACCCTTTGGATTTTTATATTTTGATTATTGCCTCTGTCGTTCTGATATTAAAAGATATAAAAAGGGCATCCCTGTGAAATGCCAGACCGGTGACACATTTTGAATTCCGAATTCGAACCATATTATAAGGGTCCATTTATAAATATGTATGTGTATGTATGTTAATACTTTATTATACAACAGACACAGGTAAAAATACAAAAAACGTTTATTAGGTACAAAGGCGAACTTATCCCTGTAAGGGATCTCTTCCATAAATAAACATATAATTGTGCCGAACACTTAATTTAGCCGTGTTATATGCTCCGGCGTCGGCCAAGACTCGGCGTGGGCTCGGCTCGGTATAATGCGCGGCCTCCATAGTTACCTAGTTGATATAAAATGAAACATAAAATAGGTATTATCTCGGTTTTTGACGTATACAGTTTTACTGCATTTTTATTGCTAAGAAAGAAGTCTTAATTGAATCATGTGTTGTCGATGTGAGCTTATAGACGGATGACCTGTAGTCTAATTGTGAAACGATTTTGACGTCAGTCCGTTTCGTTTATTTATAACCTACATTAGCCGAGAAAAAATACACTAAGCAATAATGCAACAGTCTGTCCCATGGTCAATTTGTTCGTCAGAGAAAAACGGATTTCAGGATTGACTTTATATAATTGAAATTGGTACCTATGACAGTTAGATTATAATCTTGAAATTAGCAAAGAAAAAATTATATCCAAATAAAAGACAGTCGAACGTAATAAAAAGTTTTCTTGTCATGGGCCCAAAAGTGCGTGGGAAAACTGGGTACTTACTCATTCATTTGTTGTTTATTTCTCTAGGTCGCAGTACAAAAGTGTCAAACGAAGACCCAGTAGTTGCATGTGTGGGAGAAAGAACACATCACCTCATCGAGAACTTGGATCCCAGCACGGTACGTAGTAGTACAGTCAGAAAAACGTTTGCATAGAAGTTTGTATTTTCTCAGAATAACTGAAGAGAAAATTTTGTGTTGTCAGTCACTGTTTCGCAAAATGAGACGGCTCGTATCATGGTCGGCCTTATCACGCGGTAAGTGACAAGATAGAGCGTCGGTCTCGTTCTATCGGACGGTGTCAGCCAATTTCGGACGCTCTACGACTATGATAAGGGTGCTGACGTCGTGTTTATGGAGAACACCGCTATTCACTTGTTTTAATTTAACGTCACCTCACCTTTCACCCACAGTTATATCTTGGCACCGGGATTCGAAGTAACTCAGCGTAACCAGAGGTCTTGTTTCATTAGGCTTAACGGGTGCGGTTTTTTAAATCATTATCGTGCTAACATTATATGCCTCATCTGATCTTTTATACCCACATTTTATGCATAAAATAGCGCAGGAACATAAGTTTAATGTGCTCTGCCTACCTCTTTTGGGAATAAAGGAGGGAATGTATGTGTGTATATATTATCTGCCTCAACATAGCGGTTCCTTTGGAGTTCTAATTTCGTTTATTTTTTACTAGGTTCTGCCCGAGACTCCGTCCGCGTGGAACTCGTTTATATCGAAGCTACGTTCAAACTTCCATCCCCTTAGGGGACGATTTCCGGGATAAAAACAATCCTATGTCCATCCCCGGGACTTCAAAGTATCGCCTATCCAAATTTCAAGTCAATCGGCTCAGCGGCTTAATTAAGTGTGAAGAGGTAACAGACAGACAGACACACTTTCGCATTTACAATATTTAGTATTGATTTATATGTACTTATAAACTTACTAGCTTCTGCCCGCGACTCCGTCCGCGTGGAACTTGTTTATATCGCAGCCCCATACAAACCTTTACCCTCCATTTCACCCCCTTAGGGGATGATTTCGGGGATAAAAACTATCCTATGTCACTCTTCATCCCTTCAACTATCTCCACTTAAAAAATCACGTCAATTTGTCGCTCTGTTATGCCATATTTATTTAATCGTATGGCATACATTATTTTAGCCTTTAAAGTTTGTCACTCTTTAGTCGGACAAACAAACACACACACTTTCCCATTTATAATATTAGTATGGATATGGATTAGGTAAGTAGGTACGTCCTCGTATAAAAGGAAAAAGGTAAACATCCTCTGAAACCGTAACAAATTGAAGTGGAATCAGAAGACCTTTTATAATTCGATCTTAAATAAGGAAATATGTTCATGAACTTTGCGTTGAATATTATTAACACGTGTAAGCAAGCGAACTAAAAATAACTTCAATAATGTAGCTATGAAAAAGGCTAAAAGAAAGATTTATTCAATTCCGATTTCGTTTTAACCCTTTTTTTCGGCAGTGTTGACACCAGTCGATACACTTATTCGTTCATTATGTCCGCTGTGACAACCAACCCATGAGACAACCAGACCCGGTCACCCCTACACATTTTTAAATCACTTTTATTTACTTCAGCTTATTTCTAGAAGGATTTTAGTATTCTACAACATGGCTATGAATTGATGATTCACGTTTTATGTAGGTATTTCACCAAGTTTAAAGATAAAATGATCAGACATGATTAAGATATTATATCTTAGGTACAAAAATAGGAATACATTAATCATGTCTTAGTAATTTCATTATACAGGGTGGAAAGATAAGTCGGACCCTGGAGGGAAACTACCTTAAATCCCTAAGCTGGCTCCTTTTTATTAAAGGAGACATTCCTTTATTTTTAGAAAGAACCAAAACTGCATTCAAAGATTTTCGAAAACTCGCTTGCCTCGTCCGTGACTAGAACCAACTGAAAATTTTTAAAAAAACAAATTCGCTATTTTATTACACTAATCGATAGGATTATTATTTAGGATAAAATTTCTCTACGCCTTATCTTTCCACCCTGTATACTCTTCGAGTTCTGACTTATGAATGATATTATATTGCGTTGACTGTACTAAGTATGTACCCATAACAAGCCTTACTGATCTTACTTGAGGTGCTATGTGCTGTATTGATTTGTGTAAGATCGTCCCCAAATATTTATTTATTCATTTTCTATTTATATATTTGGTGTCCTATTCGATTTTAAGTAAGATATTTAGGTACCTACTTGAGTTATGCATGTTCACTTGCAGTAACCCCTTGGGTAACTTGTATTACTGTTAAAGATTGTATGGATTGTAGCGGTGTATAATAAATTAGGCATCACATCACAACATTGACTCAGATATATGTTCTTACTATGATTTGTATTCCAACATTCAAAACATTTACCCATTATAACATTATCAATCAACGAGGTGCGGAAATAATTAATTTAAAGCACATCTTTCATAATTTCCCGTTCCCTTCTGCCGCATTTTGATACCAATAATTGATTTCAATTTTCAGAATTACTTCGTAAGTGTTTTCGCCGTCGCACGGGATCGCAGAGCTGGTTCCTTGCTCGCTACAGGCACCGTACGGCCGAGGACGTCAACAGCGAAGAGGTTACGCGAAAATACACCTTACAGAACTGACATTAGGGGCAAAAGCGTCTTTTATTTTAAGGTAAGTAACAACGCCTAGGGGATTGCCGGTTGCTACGGTGAGTGATGTTACTATGTTTATTCAGCAGGCGTCAGAATTTATATTAATTTCGTTTTATAAATTGTTCGTCACCAAAGTAATACGTTATTACCGATTTTCCTTTGATACTATACTGAACTTTTATTACTGTATAACTTTTGAAACCTATTTGATGGTCTAGAAGAATCCTTTGAAATTCTTCTAGATGCTGACTTCAATTTAATAAAGTTTATTCGTAATCAAATATAGTTTTCTGAAAATTCTGATTCTTGTGTCTGATTCTGAATTTTGTTAACAAGATTTAAGGCGATTGACTGCGGTGATATCATTACGGTTTCTTTTGAAATTATTATCCGATATAATATTCAAGCATGATCCATTTTATCACGTTTTAGTCAATTTTATTATGAGTAGGTACATCATTCATAAATATAACGAATTTGGTATTGTAAAACGTTGCAAGTTTTTATTAGTTTTGCTTTTCGTTCATCTTGCTAACTATAGTTCTTACTTAAGTTGGTATAGAAATATCTTTCCTTTAGCTATGAAAAATAAATACTATAAATAAATTACTTCTGGCATAACTTAAAGTTTTAAATCTTGCACTGGAATCGTCCCTTGTAACAAACCTAAAAAAAACATGAATAAAAAATGACATGATTCTCACGTATTGTGGCATCCTGATAAAACAATCCCAAAAAGTTAGTACCTATATAATCACCCGTAGTAACAGAATAATTGATACAACTAATCACCTTTTATGTAAGGCCTCTCGCAGACTGGAGCGGCCTGCAACGGCTGTCAATAGTAAATTTGAGAGCTTTCATGACATGTTCACTACTGTCCGCTGCGGCAGTGTGATGCATGCTTAAATGTAATTTTAAGACTCTAAAGGAAAATAATCCTACATGGAGGTCACCTATGAGCGATAGTCGCTTGTTTTATCGCCACGCTGGTGTTAAGCATTTTGAAGCTCTAGCTTAAACAAACGTTATAAAAGTGACACAGCAATTCGTTATGTTCTATCTCGGTCACGTTGTCGACGGCCATTTATCGGGTTTACTGCATCGGACACGTCGGTAGTGGCAATGCACCTCACGTGTGACGTTATTTATTATTTTGGGGTCGCTATTGCATTTATCAAATAGACATTACCACATATCACACGTCTGGCTGTGTTTAGGGAGTGTTAGTTCCCACACTTATGGATGGTAGTGAAAGTTGGGTGTTGCAGAAGAAACATCAGAGTCAAGTGAATGCAGTGAAAATGAGAGCGATGCGAAGTATGTGTGGGGTGAGTTTAAGGGGTAGAGTAAGAAATTGAGTGATAAGAGAGAGATGCTGAGTAACGAAAGATGTAGTCAAGTGACAAAAATTGGTAAAAAAGGTACAGCGGTCCATTGGTAAAAAGGTTTGGACATATAGAGAGGATGGGTTAAATAAGATTAACAAAGAGAGTGTTGTTGTTGATATAGTTGGAAGGGGAAGACCTCATCAAACTTTTTCCGACCAAATCGGAGAAATCCTGAAGAAAGGTCAGGTCAAAAGTACACTAAACCGACGAGCATCTATGCTGAATGTAATGAAAGTGAATGAAGCAAGAAAGGTTTGTCAAGACCGTAGCAAGTGGAAATCCGTGATCTCTGCCTAGCCAGCCGGAAAATGGGCGTGATTATATGTATGCATGTCTGTATATATGTATTCCACTTATGTGCGGATACCGGGACGCTATTGGACTTTTCCTCAATATTTGGGATGAATCAAGTCATGGTTCCATGCCACCTATCCTTGGGCATTGCGAGAACTATCGTTGTCGGGATACTTCGTGGATAAAAAAGCTTACTGAGCGTATTTTAAGCATATTTCCCTACCTCTGTAGCCTAGTTGGTAGTGACCCTGCCTACAAAGCCGGAGGTCCTGGGTTCGAATCCCGGAAAGGGCATCTATTTGTGTGATGAGCATGAACCAAATCCTGAGTCATGGAAAGTGTTTATTTATCTGTATAAGTATGTTTGTCGTCGTCTAGTACCCATAGTACAAGCTTTGCTTAGTTTGGGACTAGATCGATTTGTGTAAGATTGTCCCCAAATATTTAAAATATTTATAAATAAATGTTTTTGAGACAGCGTATAGATTTTTTCTAGACTTCAACTTTTTTGCGCGACTACGGCAGAGCTAAAAGGAAGGGATAAGATATTAGCAGCCTATGTTTGTATCCACGTGTGTTCCACCGTTGCGTGATACTGAACAGATTTTGATAGATCAATCGATTCAGAAAACGACATGGGCTACTTTTTGCATGAAAAAAAATGAGTTAGTTTTCCGTATAGTCGGGATGAACTTTATTACCACACGTTTTAATTTAACTTGAACTCTTCGTATGTTAAAATTATATGGATCTTCAAAATTCGCAAACCATTTTTCAGGGACTTGCCGGTATCCCAGTTTGGCAAGCTTATGTAAAGTCGGTAGAATCTCAATATTATGAGACCACCAAGCTATTATGATTATGAAGATATTCTGCCTGAGCATAATCTTAAACTACACGAGATAAACGCGTCGACTCATTGGAACCCTCTCAACGAGTAGTTGATGTTGATGACTGTCCCAAAAAACTACAATTTAGAAAGAAAGAAAGATATATTTATTCAAACACGCAGGATATACATATTATATAATAAAATAAACAAGTAAAGCACATAAAAAATGAAAAAAATGTGTCTCTGCGGCAGTGAATCGGACACTGGATCAGCATTATGCTGAGGTGTCAAACACCTACAGCGCTGATTTTCAGCTAGCACCGTTAGTGACTCACGGAAACGTCATTTAAACATCATATTCATCATACTTATCAACCGAAAGACGTCCACTGCTTTACCTCTATCATGGGACGGCCGCGACATACTCTCGATTTTTCTAGCACTATACCTCTTGTTCTAAGTGTTCTAATAAGAGAAAGACGTATAGTGCGAGAAAAGTCGTCGCGTGATAGCCGTGCTGGACATAGACCTCCCTCAAAGAGTCCAAGTTTAAACTTATCAACGCTCAATTCACAGGCATCCGTCGGGTCACCTCTCTGGCTCTCCGTGGCGACTTGCGGTGGAGCGGTGGATGTCGAAGTGCTGGTGAGAGGAAAGCAGCTATACATCGCGAGGAACGTAGGTTAGTTGCATGACAGTTCTTATCGACGACAGGTGAGGCTACTTCCTAATAAGATCAGATTTGTTGGTGCGGAGGCGGTATGGTTTGAGTAAGCTGTAAGCTGCCAGTCGTGGTAGTAGGTACAGATTCATTAATAGCAAACTCTTACACTATTTAGTTCTGCAACCCACAAGGGTTGATCTATTACGAGGAACATATTTTTGATACAAATCAAAAATAACATTTTTCAAGGTGGTTCAAAGGAGATAGCAATTAGCATAACTTTTCTCCATAAAAATGCTTTTTTAGAGCTGAATAATAGTTATCCACATCCACAATACTAATAGCTTCGTTGTGTTACTTAATAAAGTCATTATGCAGATTTTCGCATCAGATGTTCTACTATGCAGCTGTTGCACTTAGATTGAACTCTAATATGTCTTCATAAATGCTGAAACTTCCCATGTGAACTTAAGGTGATAAGATATAGGTAATGCACTTTAATTGTGTAACTGGGGAAATCGTGTGTAATGGCTTTACTTAAGTATTGCACATTGATTAGCTTCGCACCCAACATACCTGACACCGGTACCATTACCCTTAAATAAGATTAAACGTTTTTTATAGAGTGCCAAACTAGGCACGATCTCTTATTATGCAATGGTGTACAATTGTGAATTACTTAAAGTTAATTCACAATACACACAGGGTATAATAGCAAGATGGCACAGGGTATAAAGCTAGTGTCAGTATTTATTTGCAGTAATAATGGACAAAGGTCCTTCAGAAGGCACCATGGATAGGACTGTAAACTGACCTTTCATAAACCTTATTGTAACGGTATAAGGTCTATTAGTGGATAGTCCGGCGACTTGTGTGACCGGTGTATAAATAATTATGGTTGACGCATGTATACGCCAAGGAAGTGGTCTATCACTATTTGAATTTATTATTTGAACGTCAACGTTATATTACTTTCGCACACTATCTTGGCTTGGCTGGAACAAACTTATCTTATCTTTTCCAGATCGTTACCTCAAATTTTCCGTGGACGCTTCCTCCTCGATCCAGGAAACCAGTGATGAGGGCTCCGTCCAGTTTGACTCCAGCTCCGAGGAAGCCAAGATGCGCTACGTGGTCCGGGTGTTTCCAAGTCGGTGGGATCAGGAGTCAGTTGGAGTCGAGGTGAGCCATTCACAAATGAGGTGAACTATTCGCAAATCTTGGCGAACCCTTAGATAAGATAAGAATGGATAAGTTGGGTTCGACGATGAAATGTTGTTAGAATGGGTTGTTAGGTGGGTGTCAATAGCGACCCAGAGATCAACTTGTCCAACCAGAAAAATTGTTATTTAAGTATGTTAAAAGTCTAAATTATTGACACCTTAATTCTGGCTTGTTCTTTGACTGTCTCTCTCTTCTTGAATAGGTTAGAAATAAAACCAACAATATCGGAAATTTAATACTCACTTCGCTGAAGAGAATATTAAACATTCTTCGAGTATAGGACCAGCGTAATCTACACCTGTTGTTGTAAATGCCCTACCTGCCAAGCTCTCCTCGGTATTTCATGTGCACTTGATAACATTTTTTATAGCTGACAGCATCAACGTCTCGCTGGGGCATTAATGCGCCAGAGTTGTCAGACGAAAGTGCGACTGTACGTGAATTGAGACCGAAGCGGACATGCCGGTCTATCGACATCGCCTTCCTTCCCGCCGCGCACAATGCCAACGATATCATTAGGTAGGAATTAATTCGCAAAATAATTCGTGGCTCCATGTGACCAAGTTTGTGATTTTTTTACGATATTTGCGCAACTATAATACGAGCCTTATATAAGTGATGTGGCCTGCGATATCAGCCTAGTAAGTTCAAAGTATGACATATAATATTGCTCATGAATCCGAATTTACTCTTAAACATTTGTTTACTGACCGAAGCTGTAAGGCAAAATTGTTACTTTGCCCTCCTGAGACTCTGAGACCCGGAGTAAGCTTTAATGTTTTTGAATTAGGAATTTTCTAACATTCAGTCAATGTTCAAAACTATTTTAGAAGGAGAATAGAATAACAGAAACCGCATACTAAGCTGGTTTTTTCTTACAGGTACTGCATAGTTGCACGAGAGACGAGCAATGTGGATTTGTATTCCTGCGCCTCAAGGCGGGCTTCAAAGATGTGCATCAATCATGTGCAACGGCCCCCGTAAGTTTTTTACAGCCTGAGAATGATATAACAAAATTTGTTTTAAAAAGTGCGTTGGGCTTAATTTTATGAGTCTCCGCTGATGGAAACTGATGACAAAACAAGTATACCACTGCTTTAGAATAACCTACTCACTCTTGCTTTTTGGAAGCAGCATATTTTAATGTATCGTCCTACTCAAAAGAAAATTGGGACCACAATTACGGTGATCGATACGTGAAATTTTATTAAACAGTATTTTTTTTCTAGCTATTATACTTAAAACCAGCATGAAAGAGTTTGTATTCTAAAGTAAGCGGGACATCATTAATTAGCCACTTATCAATTAGTTTATGTCCAATAATTAAGAATAAAATAGAAAAATGACAGTGCCCATTATTTTGTTTTGAGCAGTAAATTATATTCGTTTCAATATGTTCAGTTTCAATTTGCGCAATGAGACTGATAGAACAACAAATCTCGGTCGACGATGCGATTTCTCCTATTCTTCTTCAATTTATCTACTTATTCGAGATATTATGTGTTCACTTTAATCCTTTACAACTTTTGAGAGTCATCACTTTTCATGCCTCATTTCAGCTCAAGAGTTATCATGCAGAGACTGAACGGGTTGAAAACCGAAAGAAAATACGCCATCCAAGTGACTGCGTCCAGCAAGGGAAATTCTGTACCATACAAAACGTTGTACATCGACTATTCTTGCAAAGGGGAATAGGGTTCACTCAAGAGCAAGGGGTAAACTTTGTATTGGAATTGTGTGCGATTTCCAAACGTATTGCTCTTAGCCATAGTTAATCGAAAGTGTACAGTACAATGACACCATAAGTACAATTTACAGCGTCAACGCCTTTGTAGTTTGATAGTTAGATGTAGTTTGCGTATGGCCTGTTTGCCAGGGTTGGCCCTGGTCGCGGAGGCAGGTCTTCTTAAATGCCTGGCTTGGAATTTGGAGTCAGTGACCATCGTCTTGGGGGACCAGACCGTATCGGGGAGCCAGGCAAATGAGTGCCTACACAAGTCACCTTACCACAGGCACTAAGGCACAGTGCTTATGTGTTTGTTTGTCAATACAACTTAGTAATTCGACTAGCTATGCCCTACAACGCTAAGACACATAGCGAGTAACGCGTGACGGCAAGATTGTTTTACTTTAAATTACTAAAATGCAATTAACGTGGGATTTTATAGTTTGTTTTTTGTATGAGATGAAAGGTAAAGATAACAAGGAGGACAATAAAACTGACCGAAGTGTGCCATTAATAAAAAAAAGAAAAAGAAAGAAGACCCTTATTAACTACACAAAAGACACGCAGGGACAAACGAAGTTTCAGATTCAGATATTTATTTTAAAAAATCAGATATAGTATGCACCTAATTCTAAAAGTTTATTTGAGTATACATGTCAAATTATTTATTTTAATGTTTGATGTATTGACTAAGTATTGACTCAATACAATTGACACAGTAGACATACAATAAAATTGACAAAATGTGTGCGTCTTTGCGGCAGTGAGTCGGTTGCTGTCTCAGCATTATACCGAGGTGTCAGACAGACAACTCCAGCGTTGATTTTTAATAGAATAATACTGAATATCTACTGTTGTAATTGTTTTACTACCCTAATTGATTAAATATAACAAATTAAAGAAAAGATGTCGGTAATGGTTCGTTTTTAAGCACTTTTCGTCGTTGTAAGTAAAAAATATATATATACCTGTGCCTATCCGTTCATACGAGTATGTAACCGGAGTAAAAAATGTCATTATGATCCTACGGAAATTTGACAGCTGTCACCGTTTGCCGGCCGGCGCGGCGCACTGATGAATGTACATAGAGGACAGTGATAAAGTGCCTGGTCGGACTCGAGACCGTACTGTAAATCATCCTTAACACATTCACTGCCAAGAATCGCTACGCACTACGCTCGTAGCACATCCCGTAGTTTTCCTGCGAAAAGCGCTACGGCGTAGGCACCTGCTAAGCGGGTTTCTAGCAATGTAGGTGTTAAAAGTGAGATTGTTACAATCCTAAAGATCTACTTTCGTGCGCGGCTTCGGAATCAAACATGTTCGTACACTCGCTTCTAAGGAGCGTGCAAAACATATTATGCGATCGAGATGTAAAACTGATGAACTGAATTCTAGCCTTAAAAGTGTCTGCTTTCTGTAGAGATTTGTCGGTACAGGCAGACAGGCACACGGACAGACAGAAAGACAGAGACAGACAGGCGTTCCCAATACAAAAGGTCTTGACAGCAGGACCCTTTATCTCGGGAACGCGTAGAGGTATCGAGTTAAAATTAAAACCTTTGAAACTAAATCAAGTCTACAGTATGTATGTATGTATGTATGTATGTAAGCACTTTATTGTACACAATAACAGGTTAAGGAATATACATGTCACACAATAGATCAAAGTACAAAGGCGAACTTATCCCTATAAGGGATCTCTTCCAGCTAACCTTTGAGCAATTGAGAGGAAGGTAGGTAGAACGAGATAGGCAAACTTATACCGTGTACAAAAACAGAGAAAATAAAGCAAATCCTAATTAGTATTAATTCTAGACAAATAAAAACATGCCAATACATATATAAATATACAATATAAAATATAATACACACTAACATATGTTACATATATATCGCAAATATACAATAAATAAATAAATACTATATTCAACCAATTCACAAGTCATTGGAAAGCCACAACTTCTTCAAATTCATCTTAAGTGACGCAACAGACTGCGACTGTCTCAGCGACAAAGGCAACTCATTCCACAATTTAACAGCGCGCGCAGTAAAAGATCTGGAGTATGTTCGCGTCTTTCTAGACGGTACAGCAAGAGTAAGGTTAGTACTCGACCGCAAGCGGTGGCCACTGCCGTCTGCCATATAACTAAACCGCTCAGAAAGGTAAGGAGGGGAAGTAGGGCTGAACAGTGTATTGAAAAGTAATGACAGGATATGCACATCCCTGCGCCGGCGAATCGGTAACCATCGAAGCTTAGAGCGGAATTCAGAGATATGATCATACTTGCGTAGACCAAATACATATCTGATACATACATTTTGTAGACGCTCCAGCTTATCAAGTAGCTCCTCGTTGAGGTCCAGAAACGCAATATCGCCATAGTCCAGAAGAGGAAGCAAAAGAGATTGAGTAAGGGTCAACTTGGTACGAAGAGGAAGGAAATTCTGGAGACGTCTTAGGGAGTGAAGGGATCTAAAGATCCTCTGACTCACCTCAGCTATATGGGGTGACCAAGAAAGCGTCTGGTCCATGGTGATACCCAAATTCCTGACAGTAGGGGAAAGAGGAATAGAAATTCCATCAAAAATAATGTCAGGCACCACCACCTTTGAGAGCTTATCTACATAGTAAGGACTACCAATAACAACAGTCCCTTGTGGCTGTGAATAGTTCTTGGTTAGCGTAAAAAAAGATACGGCCGTTTATACCGATAAAAAACGTATATTTCGACAATATCGAGGGAATCATGTAGGGCACTTTCCAATGACCTAGAACTACGAAATTATAGTAAAATCGTCTTATAGTACAAGGACAGGAAAACATCTGAAAACTATATATTTGTAATTTTGTATGGAACGTCCGAGGCCGACTCGCACTTGTCCGGTTTTTCCAAAGTAACCCCACCCCAGTTGACGGTTCCTTATAAATGTAAGCTAGCGTGTACTTAAATATAAAAATGTAAGTCTTGACTTAACTTTGTTTAGAGCGAATGCAGAACATTAATTTGCAAGATTTTGTAAACAGATTGAAGATATGTGTTTCAGATTTGTACAAACTTAATTAACACCAATAATGTAAACATGTATTAATGAAAAGAAGGCAATTCTAGCTGGTTATATTTATACATTTTTTTTTTTGACATATGTACTTAGGATTTTGTGATTTAATCTCTATTATTAATTGTAAATAGTTATCTCCCTATATTTATTCTATATTTACCTAACCATATAGATCAAATACAAAATCCATATTTTTAAGTAATACTGTGGCATTTATTTTGGTAGGTAATTTAATTAAGGTTAGTTAAATTAATAAGTTCCTAATTTTTTTTATGTAAATAGAGTGTAAAAGACAGTTCAAAGTATATCCGTTTTTAATGAGACTGACTTTTCTTGACTCCTATCATTTAATCATACTCATCATCGTCGTCTGTCAAAAGACGTCCACTGCTGGCACATAGGCCTCTCCCAAAGAGTGCCACAATGACCGGCCTCCCGCAATCTTTACCTTCATCAGTCCACCTTACCATCGCTTTACCCACGCTGCACCTGCCGGTAAGTGGTCACTAATCGAGAACCTTTCCGCCTCAACGGCCATCGGTTCTAGGGTTATATCGGTTATACCTTGGTTCTGCTGTAGATTATCATTTTCGATTGAACCAAAAGCAGACGGCCTGGTGGGTGTTAAACTATTTAATTATCTAATATGATGACAGTGAAACAATGGGATCGATATAATTATTGGATGAGATTATTCAGCGTCATAAAATGTTTTTCTAATACAGAATTCGTTCTATCTAATACAGAATACTGGCCTACGAGATAAATTAGTTTGTCACGTAAATACAACAATACATTTTCGAAAACGATTATTCTCAAATTATTCTGGTCTATACAAGTTTATTCTAAGAAATGGGGAATTTCGCTCCAATGGCAAGTCAATTTATAAAAGATTGTTACACAAGTTGCTTAAAAAATCACGCCGTTAGCCTGCGAATGTCAAAAGACGTTTTGTATGGTGATCCAACCACGTTTGCTGCCCGCACTTCTTCACCCGCCTATATTGCAAATAACGCAGGCAAACACGCTCATAATCATCATTTGGCCTATAATATAACCATCCAGAAACTCCATTCCACACGCAGCGCAGGTGAAAGAATTTTTGAAATCGAATCCACAGATCGAATCCGTAAGCCTGAGAAAAATTCTCCCGGAAGAAACAAAACACGGCCGTGAAAATTCGTACTTTTTATCACCGGGGCCAGTGGCGTCTTGGACGAAATTGCGTTAAAAAAAGTTGTTTGGCATTAAGCCTGCAACACACTGGCGCAGCCTGCGGTGGCAGTCCATAAGTCAGTCAGTAAAGACAACTAATGACAAGTTTACTATTAACCGCCGCGGACAGTCCGCGCCAGTCTGTGAGAAGCCTTAAGCGCACTATTTCTACTTTTGTGGCATTTTTGCTTTAAAGTTTAAATAAATGAATACTTTCAAAAATAGTAGTCTTGTTAGAAAAACCGACAGATATAGCCAGTAAGATAGTCATTCTGTATCAAACATTTATCTGCAATCTCTGGCACATTTTCTTAATAACCTCTAAGATACTTCATACTCAAGCTGTATATGCACAGTTTACGAAGTGCCTTAATCAGTTAATAGAATTAAGTTCAGTTTGTTAAACTTCCTTTCCAAGAATGCCCGAGGCTACTGGCTAGATGCAGATCTAAAGCCCAAGACAGCTCCGCTAGAAGTTGGGGAACTTTACAAAGTACGTTCTGTACGTTACATAGGCCAAGTTTGCGGAGCACTGCAACTAACACTGGATCTTCTCTGTGGTGTATTTGACTTAATTTTGATTTGGAATCGGGTTTTGTATTACTCATAGAAATGGAATCTTAAGGTCGCTTGAGCTCCCGACCGAGACACTTGCATTGGGCTCTAGCCAACACAACAAATGCTCTAGTTAAAAAAATTTCTTGTAATTCTTTCGGAGTTGCAGATGTCCAAAGGCTACTGTTAAGGACTAAGTACCTACTAATGGTAATGATGATTTATGAGTTCGTAGAGTAATGAGATGAGATAGTAAATTGTGTCCTTACTCTGACGTTTATACTTGAGCACCTTATTTCGTTGTAAGAAGTCAAAAAATGGATTCATATCTTTGACATCGATGGAACGTCAGCATCATACAATCAACAACTTTACATTCTAGATGGTTCTAGGAGCATATTGCTTAGAGAGAAGAACCATTGAACCAGAAAGAGGGAGTGAAGCGAACGACGAAAACTACCCGAGTCAAGCAAGTTTTGAGCATCAGTTTATCCTACTCGTAAGTTATCTGCTTTGTGTAAATGATTCAACTATTCTAATTTAAGAAGTTATAAAAAGTTTTATATAGCAAGTATTGTTGTATTTAGTATAAGAAATTGTATGTTCTTAAGAATACATTTTATTTTAGGATTATCTACTGAACTTGGCACCCTTTTATATTTCCATTATGATGTCGGCGAAGTTGACAACCACGCATATTCGTAATATTGAACTTGGCTCCCATTTTCGCATTTATTCATAGTAAGTACCCACCATAATTTGTTTTATTATTGTCATTGGTTAAAAGAAAGAGACGAAAGTCTAAGATTAAGGCAGATTCAAGGCAGATTTTTTACACGCGCATTCACGCGAATGGAGGCGTCGGCAGTGAGAAGTACTAGGCGTGTTTTCTGTATAAATTGAGATTCTTGCATACGATGATACGATGGTAAAATCTGCCGCACCGCGGTGGGACACGATGTAGTGGCAGAGTCGCCTAAAACCTCCTTAAAAATGGTGGCCCCGGGCGAGTACCTAGGTACAATAATGGTTGTTATACTAAGATGGTTGGCGGGCCAATCGCAAAAACTATACTTGCCCTCAACCGAAAAGACGACTAGGGCAGTAAAACCTTTGAGCTCGCGATATCAGTTTCCCATTGTACTCTTATTGCACGGAGCGAGCAGGGACCATGCAGATAGTAAACCCACATACAGGAATGTCGATATTGTCGATAAGTTGAGTGAGTGAATAGGTACATTTCTTGTGCATGAATTCAATATTATTATAATAAAAGTGGAAATACGGTGTTACATTATAATTAAAATTATGTGCATAATATTTCAAATAAATAATTTATACAATTCTTTATTTAAGGCATAGAAGTGTAAAAGGGTAGGTAGTATAAAAAGGTTAACTACGCTATTATTACATACACATACATACATACATAAACGCCTTTATTCCCAAAAGGGGTAGGCAGAGCACATGAAACGTATGTTCCAGCGCCACTTTTAGCATAAATTTAGGCATAACAGATCGACAAAATGTGATATTTCAGTGATAGGTTGCTAGCTCATCGCCCACAATACACTTCAACACTGGTCCCTTAGTCGACTTTACGACACCCACGGGAAGAAAGGGGGTGGTGAAATTCTAACCCGACACCACATAGGGACCCCCACGCTACTACGCCCCCACGCTATTATAAATAACTTATTGTAAAAATAAAATAACAAAACAGTACATAACTAATTAAAAACCAAAGGCCATCGGTGCTACGTACTATGTGCCCCGACCACATGGTATCCGCCCACGTATATATCATGTAGGTAGGTACCTCATTGTTTATTAAATTAGTAAACAATTACCTTCTTTATACAGACAAAAATCATTAAATAATTGGGCAAGTCGGATGAGTCATTTCGTAGGTAACACTTACAAAGCCACAAACTGACATTTCACACTAACATTAGAAAGCACGTTTTCCGGCTTATACCCCAGGAAAATTACTTTTTTTTCAAACATTAATTTATAACAGCGTTTTTTTGTTTGTATATTTTTCAAATCTTATTCTAATATGCCTTATCCAAGAATCCACCAAAATTTCCATCGGGAAGTAAATATATAAAAATAAATGACACATCCATTATGTTTTTTGTGTGATTTAGTTATTATTCTTGAAGAGCTCCTGTAAATTAACCACAACAAAAATTTAAATATCTATTAATATTTTTCCTCTTTTTTCAGGAATTGGTAAAATATCGATTTTTTTGATGACGAATATTTTGGTGGATTTTGAGTCTACGTAATTACTAAGATGATAATATATCAGTTACACACAAAAAAGCTGCTGTTATGAATTATTTCCAATTTTTTTTTTTTTCCATACTAATGAAAATAAAGTGCTTGGGCTATTAGTAATAGATTGTCATTTGAATACATTCTTATCAGGTACTTGAAGAGTGAGGTATTTTCGTTTCATTAATTTAGCCAAAAATCTGATTAATGTGGCCACCTTGTATATCTTTACTTTGTACACGCCGTATAAAAATTACATTGGTAATATCAATACAAAAAAATACTGCAAAATGTTTATATCTGTTCCGATAATAAGATATAATCCTTCATAATTATTTATCTTTCGATCCATCATTCTAGTCTATTCATTACCTCAGAAACGCATTATATCAGAATTGGTAATAAGTATCCCTTTTTACAGGGCCTTTCTAACTTGCCATTTGAATGTACGCACGCTTATTTTTAGATCAAATATTTCAACTGAATTTCTTTGATATTATTAAGCTTCTTATGATTTCCGTGTCCCCTGACTTTTATGGATCATATATTTTTATGATCAATGACTGCTTAATTATATTTGAAGGTATTTTATCATTTAGTCGATGAATTATTCAATTGACGTCGATAAATAGCGAATATATTGCTGTGTATTAAGCATTCGAAAAGTTACACGATAACGGTACTACAATAGGTAAGTTGATACATTTCAAGAGGGTGAGTGAGCACGTTCCTGTAATAATGACGTTAAAGTCTAATTTTGTAAAATCTACTCGCTTTCGCAAACCAGTTAGGTGTCGAATGAAACAAACAATTACATGTTCAAAACCGTTTTATTGACGTACTTAATTATAACTTACTGTAACTTACACGAGCTTAGTTGTGAAACTTATAGTATACATTCTAGTTGCCATGGAAAAGTCCATAAGAGATAGGGTTCTTCCGAGCCGTGAGTAGGTAGAGGTAGGGTCGGTCGGCCATGAAACTCTCACCCGTCCACGAAAACCGGCGACACATTAGTTCGACGCATAATCGTGCTGAAAAAATCCGCTTCGAATAATTTATTGTGCACAAGTTTAAAGCATGCATGTCCTAACTAGTATTAAAAATGAATACTAGTTAGATAGCTGATAAACAAAACATAGTTTTCGCAAGGTACCACATCATCAGTCATTGGTAATAAACTTTTCTTGTACTAATTGTATGGGTACCTATGTACGAAATATCATTAGGTATTTTACAGTGGCTTTACGTCGAAGGAAAACATCGTGGGAAACCGGTTTAATCACAATAAGGTCTACTTTTCCCTCTGGGTTGGACGGTCAGATGGCAGTGGCTTTCGTAAAACTAGTGCCTGCGCCAAATCTTGGTATTGACTGCGAAAACGGAACCCGGCTCGTGTAGTAGAGGATGGATGATGTAAAATGGGTCGCAAGTGGTGAGTAGGTACAGGTAGGGCCTTTTGTTTTGCTGATAAATTATTGTTATGATAGCAAAAGCAAAGTTCACTTGGTGCCTATAGCTCTTTTATTTATATTATTAATTTAATTTATATTTACAAGTAACACATAAAAAAAATTGTCGGAAAAAATATAACCGTTAATCTATTCATCGTGGCAAAGTACGAGTAGATCACAACCATTCTTATTGTTGTAGTAATACTTAGTTTCAATCTTTAACGCCAGACTTGGTCTTAAGCGACCTGCGACCAGCGTTTTATCTGTTCATTGCGCGGTCGAGATGCACAACGCACTGTGGTTAGTTGGGATCACGCGCAATGAACAGATAAAACGCTGGTCGCAGGTCGCTTAAGACCAAAGTCGTGGCCGAGCGGTAAAAGATAGGGATGTCGCGACATACTCGCGAGCCTTGAGTAGGTAGAGGGAGGGCCGGTCTGCTATGAAAGTCTCACCCGTCCACGAAAAAGGACCGCTCCTTTTGCAATCAAAAAATTGTGCTTAAAGAATAATGAAGATTTACAAAGTGTGCAACTTTAGGTTTTTATTTATCCTCATGCGATTAATACAATTTCTAACTACTAGTAACTATGAGATAAATGCAGTGAGCGAAACAATTATTAACAGTAATTCACGTATCTTGGCAAAGTACAATCATTCTTAGGAAGCTTAGATGTAATCTGGTTTCAATCTTTGTTGCCACGGAATATTCCATAAAATATGGGGATATCGCGAGCCGTGAGCAGGTAGAGGTAGGGACGGTCTGCATTAAAAGTCTCTCCCATCCACGCAAACCGACGACATACTTTCTGACCTAAAAATTGAGCTGAAAGCAAAGTAAGTATTTACTTAATGTGCAGCTATAGTGTTTTATTTTCCTCATGAGATTAAAACAATTTCTAGTTAGAAGTATTAAATAAATAAAGAGGGCGGAAACAATTTCTACCAGTAACCAATGTATCTTGGCAAAGTACAAGTATATATACAATGATTCTTAGTAAGTTTTCATGTGATCTGGTTTCAAACTTTGTTGCCACGGAACATTCCATAAAATATGGCGATATCACGGAATATAATAAATTTATTTTAAAATATTTATTTTTCTGTTCTGTGGGCGATATCGTGAGCCGTGAGTAGGTAGAGGTAGGAACGCTCTGCTAATATGAACGTCTCTTAAGCACGTCTATCATTGGACGGCCGCGACATACGCTCAATTTTTCTCGCACTATAATACCTCTTGTTCTAAGTGTTCTAATAAGAGAGAGACGGATAGTGCGAGAAAAATCAAAAGAGCTCGCGCGCTTTCGTGTGATAGCCGTGCTGTGCTGTCCATGATAAATTAAAACACATTTTTTGGTAACATATAGCCGCTGGAAAAAGTTAATGGGTACCTAAGTGAAGAATACAAAAAAGTTATGTGGTCAAAATTATGAACAGGAAGAAACTAGGAGTTTTCCAACGGAGAAATGGAGGAATGTCCGAGTGCTGGACGTTGTACTAGTACTATATGGTATGGGCACTCCATGTCAAAGTGACATAGCTTTAATTCGGATGAAGAAAAAAAAAGCTCCAATTCAACCCATATTGCCTTAATATGGTGTCGTTCGTCTCCTGTCGCAAGAGGAATGCACGTCGCATATAGTCGCCTTAATATAGAGTGCCCATGCCATATACTCGTGCTTTCAATAAAATATGTGCTTTCAATACTTTCAATGCTATTCTATTGGGCAACAGCCTTAAAACTTTGTTTGTGAGGTAATGCGGATGAAGTTTCGGGCAAAAACAAGTAATTTACAAGTAAAAGATACAAACTGGCAGCTGTAGCCTCCGTGCCCTTTTCGTCCACCACAATAAAGGCTTTCTGGATGGCTTCCGATACGTACAGCTTGTCGTTAGAAGTCAGCACGTTGATGTCTGACTTACGTTTGTCAAAAATTGACTGGATTCCCATCTGAAACGGTCAACAATGTAATGCATACTTAATATACACGGTGTTTTTTTAACCGTCTTAGAGCCGAACCCCATTAAATATATACATTACAAAGAACTTAAAAAAGGTTTTTTTTTGTTTTTATTTTATTAAAGATTTTTTTTAATGCATAAAATATTGTTTTCATTTATTAATATTAATTTGTCATCCAGCTGAGTGACTGCAGTGTCCGCTAGCGCCATCTTGTGTAGATAGGTACGAACTCTAACCGGGTGAATGAACTTCGCTCCGTGCGCCATAGAGAATTTTTCAAACTTAATTACCTTTTATTGCTAAAAACTAAACTAAAAAAAAACTTTTTTCACGAATGATTAGTACCTTTTGGATATTTTCAGTGGGCTTCGACTCTAAGACGGTTAAAAAAACACGTTGTATAAGAATTCTTACTAATGTATACTCAAATAATTGACTTGTAGAATGATATACTTTTACCAATAAAATATAAGAATATGAAAATGTTGTTTGTCTCTAGCCTTAGTGATTGATCGTAGAGAAGTAAATAAATAAATCTGAAATCTGAAATGGGAGTAGTACTATGAGTAACTGAGTCTAGTTCGTGAGTTTTTATAGAAGATCAAACGAGCTTCGCAAGCGAAGTTCGATCGATATTATATGAGTAAGCTTCATTCGAAGATATAACACACATGTAGTCCTTTAATCTACCAGGCAACATTTCGCAAGTTTAAAGTACGTAGTAAAAACCATAGCTCAAACAGTTTTATCCCCACCTTTACCCCTACCCTACTTAGGGACCTCGGCTTGCCACCATTTCTCATTCTTTT
Organism: Epinotia demarniana; assembly: GCA_945867215.1. NCBI lineage: Eukaryota > Metazoa > Arthropoda > Insecta > Lepidoptera > Tortricidae > Epinotia > Epinotia demarniana. The sequence continues at coordinate 18,012,593 of OX244275.1, forward strand.
TAGAGACAAAACTTTCCTAGGGGTATAGGGGCGGGCGGGAAGTTATATCTTCGAATGAAGCTTACTCATATAATATCGATCGAACTTCGCTTGCGAAGCTCGTTTGATCTTCTATTATATTTCGAAGCTTCATTCTTCAGATATAACACACATGTAGATGTTTAGAGTTGAAAGTTTTGCTGCCCTTTGTAATTGTAAAACATCATAATCATGAAATGCAATAATTATGTTTTGACAACAATCTTAGATACTCCCAATTATTAATCAAAGAGTACAATTGTAACTTCACATAATTCTACCTATACAAAAGGCAGATTGATCTGGCACAATGACCTTCGTCGATTAATTGACGATGGTAGAAACGAGCCAAAGTTTTCGATGTTCTCGACCAGCCTGCTGCCTTCCGGATAGCATCTAAAGAAATGCCTGACCGGTGTGCAGCTGACGTGGCGGCGTGGCGCGTGCTGTGAGCGCTGAACGCCGCCATGTCTTTACCGCTTTCGCCAAGCACTCTAAGTTTTGTCTCTAAAAAGAATGAGAAATGGTGGCAAGCCGAGGTCCCTAAGTAGGGTAGGGGTAAAGGTGGGGATAAAACTGTTTGAGCTATGGTTTTTACTGCGTACTTTAAACTTGCGAAATGTTGCCTGGTAGATTAAAGGACTACATGTGTGTTATATTTGAAGAATGAATCTTCGAAATATAATTACTTAGGCTGGTCATATTCAAAAGATAAATAACAAATCTAGTTCAAATACAAACAACAGTCTCTATTTAAGAACAGACGATGGAATATATATGTTCAAGGCTCATAAACAAGCAAATACAGACGAGCCATCGATTGGAGTTTGAGTGTAGCTCGATTAGACTGGCACTAGAATTGCGATGATGATAGGCAACTCAGACATGCTGATCTTCAGATGACGCCAGCTCTATCTTCAAATTCAATTAGTATCTTCTGCAGTATGATTGATTCAATTGAATGTACCTAAAAGTCCTTCAACCTAAACATAATATATAATAATCTCTAGTACCTATCTAAGTCTAGTTAATGTTTTTCCATCTTGTTCTCAGTACTAAATACAATATGGTAACCGTCACTTTATAGTTTTACGTAAATTATTTGATTAATTACCTCAGGCAACAGTTTCTTCAGATCAATCTCAGTTTCAACCATAAACTTCGGTATGACTACTTTGAGCCCTGTTTTTTCTAGGCGATTAATGTCCTCCAGTAAATTGTGACCGGCAGTTAGACGTTCCATCACTTCATTTAGACCCTCGATTTCATCAGGCAATACCATCACCATACTGGCTTCACCGCCCTCATAGAACATCTGTAGTATCTACAATTAAAGTATATTTAAGATTTTATGGTTCAAATTCATAGTGCACACAATTAATATAGGAGTAATAACTGATATATCATTCGACAAATCCAAAATTTCTTACAGTTTTCTGAGAGTATTTCATATTTACAGGTCCATATTGGTTCGTATAAAATTAAAAGTCATAGGTTTGGTAGGCATAAGTCCTTGCATCATAATTTCATAATCATCTGCAGGTAACAACTGACAAAAGTCATAAATTAGTTCGCATATATTTTCTCGTCCTCGATATGACGTAAAACTGTCGCACACTTGCACAAAATGTGTGGAACGCCGGCTAGGGTAGCGAGTTTATAGCCTCTCGGGCAGTCAGTATCAGAGCAGGATATTGACTTATGGCGGCGGCGGAAGAATGTCTAGTCCATCAACGGCGGCGCTCACGGACCGAGTTAGAAGGTTCACTCAGTGCTCACCTGCGAACACGCACAGGACGAGCGCGGTAGGTTAATTGTCCTAACCCTCCCCCCCTCCTAATATGGATAAGCAAACAAATAAATGGCCCCTAAATGGCCCGGTGGTTCAGGTGGCTCCACTGATGACGGTGGGCAGAGATCGCCTAAAACTCGGGGTGCGAAGAATCTCCGGGCGTTACGCCACCTTCCCGTCCAACGACTTCGGCAAAAGTTAAAAAGGACTAAAAAACATTTAATCATTCTCACATACAACACAAGAACTTTAAGAACTGAATTAAGATTGGTAGAGCTGGAAAATTCACTAAATGATATCAACTGGGATGTGGTTGGACTCTCTGAGGTACGCAGAGAGGGTCAAGATGCCATCGAACGAGAAAACACTATTCTTTTCTACTGCGGGAACTCAGGTGGTGTTAATGGAGTTGGTTTTTTAGTTAAAAAGAAATGGAAAGACAACATAAAAGAATTTATCCCATACTCTGATAGGATTGCAGTTTTGAAATTGTGTCTGACCAAAATCAAAATCTCTCCCTGATACAAACCAACGCACCAACATACACCCACCCTGACGAATAAGTCGAAGAATATCACGACTTATTAAATCATGCTCGCAACGAGCACCGTGCCACCTATAACCTGGTCCTTGGCGATTTTAATGCGGAAAAATACAGAAACTGGATGATGTCAAAATTATCGGGCCCCATGGTTTTGGAGACCAAAATGAACGGGGCGCACGTCTCGTCCAGTTTGCTTTTGGCCAGAAGATGCAAATCGCAACAGTTTACTTCTACAAGAAACTTCACCGAAAATGGACCTGGATGTCTCCAAACTCCCGCACTAGAAACGAAATTGATTACATCGTCTCCTCTAATAGTAAAATTTTCAATTCATCGTCGAAATAATCAACAACATCAAGTTTAACTCTGATCATAGACCACTCCGTACCAAACTAGTTTTCAACAACCAGATTTATTATCAACAGCTGATTATGAAAAGCGAAATACGCAAACACGATAAGGATACTCTAATAGTTCATAAACAGGAATTTAATCTGGAATTACATAACTACTTTGAGATCTTAGACAATAGTGAAGAAGAAAGTATTGATAATCAATATAATCACAAACAAGTAGCATCAGGAAGGCTAGCAATAAAATAAGAGCTGTTAAAGATAAACACAAGAAATAAACGGAAAAGAAACATTATAACTTATAGTCAGTGATCGGAATAGGCAGAGTATAAATACCTATACTTAGTAGCACAGAGACAAAAAGTGGAGACTTCCTTACGACTATATTTTTGCGTGACTAAAATCCCGGGAACTTACCAAGTAACTAATATTTTATAAATGGGATAAAAATAGTAGTTTATGCGACTGATCCATAATGAGAGGCCTTAAAATACGAGTGTGGTTTTGTGGTAATAGGATCACACGAGTGTTTTAAGGCCTAATTATGTACAGTTGCATACACTACTTTATCTACACACATATCATAAGTAGTAGTAAGTAAAAGCAAAAAACCAACAATAAAAATGACAACAGCAATGGCGGTGTTTAGTTTTCATTAAGTATTTTTAGTATGGCAACATTCTGTGCCTGCGTTTGACAGATAGAATAACTGTCGATTCACACTTTCGTCTTTGTCGTTTTGAAACACGGTTCGAAAATTTGAGCTCCGCGCGAATAGTCGCGCTATTTTACTGGCAGTTATCATTTTGAGCTAGATTCATAAGTGCCTTGAAGAAGCAGGAGGATACCCCATAAGCTGTGTACAATCAGGTGCCAGGTAACCTTGGAGTCGGGTGAGTCTGTACAGTACAAGCCAGGTCTCGGGGTCCTACACCTGATGAAGGAGCGTCGCAGCAGCTCCTGACAACGGTGAGTGTCCTCTCAGCACCTCCAAGGCTCTATTTCGTTGCATGAATTTATCGTTTTGACACTAGCTTACTTGCCACGTATAAACCGTTATAATTTGATTCGAAATTTACAGTCCACTTATTAACATTTTTGGTTCTTCAAACCGGATTTTGAGAAGGCGGTCCTGTGGATATTCAGTTTTTTATCGTTTTCGAAGCAAATCCATCACATTTTGGTGTAAAATTGTCGTTTCGTATTAATATTTTTTCGTCCACCAAAATAGAGGGTAAGCTTATAAAATTTCGCATTCCACAGTTCGTAGTTTTCTCGTTAGACTAAATCGAACTTAATAGTAATTGATCTGAATAACTTATTCCCTATATATCTAAACATTTTAATAAAATTGTAGAGACTCGAACCTTTTCTCAAAAAATGTGCCATTCAAATATTATATTACTACACGAGGGCGACGAGGCTGATACCGGCAACTATCGCCCAATCACCCTCGTATCTCATTTTTATAAAGTATTTATTAAAATATAGAGAGCCGCATTGCTGGACAACTTGGCCGCCACCAACCCCCTGAACAAGCGGGATTCCGTCCCGGACTGTCTACCACCGGTCATTTACATGCACTAAATCAAGTGATCGAAAAACGTCAAGATTATAACCTCCCCCTCTATCTAGCCTTCGTCGACTACTCGAAGGCTTTCGATAGTATAACGCATAACTCCATCTTCACAGCTCTACGGAACCAAGAAATAACCTCAAACTACATCCACCTTCTAAAAGCCATTTACACAAACAGTACAGCCGCCGTAAAACTCCAGACTTCTAATCCATCCTTCGTGCAAAAGGAATTAAACAAGGAGATCCGTTATCGCCGAAGCTTTTCACCAGCACATTGGAACACGTGTTCCAGAAACTTGCACCGCGCTGGGAGGAAAAGGGTTTGTTCGTAGGCGAAGGGAGGTTAACTAATCTTCGTTTCGCCGATGATATAGTCCTTTTTTCCTTGAAAGCATCCGAGCTACGTCAAATGCTAGATAACCTTAGCACCGCAAGCCTCGAGGTTGGACTGAAGATGAACATGTCCAAGACCAAGGTCATGACCAACAGTAGTACAGAAAGTAGGGTAGAGATTAACGGGGAACACATTGCATATGTCCATGAATACCTTTACCTGGGCCAAGTAGTCTCTTTCCAGGCGCGACAAGAGAGACTTCCTTCTCTTGTCGCGCCTGGAAAGAGAAAGAAAGTCGGACTGAAAACGCCTGGAGGAGCTATTGGTCCATGAAAAATCAAATGAAGGGTGACCTACCATTGTAACTGAACACGTAGGCTCATGGACATGTGCATACTTCAAGTTCTCAACTACGGTGCACAGATATGGTCTTTGACACAAGCTCAGAAGATCAAACTCGGGGTTTGCCAACATGCAATGGAGCGCAGCATATTGGGTGTGAAATTAATGGATCGTATCCGGAACACCACGCTGCGCTCACAGACTCAAATTGTAGACGTAGCTCGGAAGGCGGCCAAGTTAAAGTGGGACTGGGCTGGTCACGTCTGTCGCATGCCCGGTGAGTTATGGGCAAATAGTGGCACGAAGTGGAAACCTCAGAACTCGAAAAGGAGACGCGGCTGACCTCGTCGGCGATGGCGGGATGAGTTGGACTCCTTTTTAGAGGACTGGCCAGATCAAGCTAAAAACCGCGATCAGTGGAAAAAGAGGGGGAGGCCTTTGCCCAGCAGTGGGACATCAGGCTCTATGTAATAATAATAATATATTTTTTACCATAATGTTTGAGAGCATGCATAACAATTGTTATAAATTTGATGCGCATAAAAGCTTTGAGAATATATATCAATCACCATAACTGTTTTGCGCATAACCTTTTCAAGTCATATAAGACATTATATCATTTTGAATTATGTTTGTATCATGTACAGTCACCAGCAATAAGATCTGCCACAACATAGCAGGCATAAATATCTGACACGACTCTATGTCTAATGCCATAAGGACGTGTCAGATATTTTTGCCGGCTTTGTTACGGTAGATATTGATGCCGGTGACTGTACATGCCTAGAATAATTATTTACAGCAGACTTTTCTGAGCAAGAACTTTATCCGTAAAGTGTTATCACAGTCGAAATCATAAGTATTATAATGCTACTTGAGGGCCATATATACTTACTTTTGCCTTAAGTTCTGGACAATGCTTGTAATTAAAGTCCCGCCCTTCCACACTCATTGTGAGCGACGTCCGCTCTCGGCGGCGTCGGCTGGGCGAGTGAGCGCGCGCGCTACCGGCCGCGGCAATGCTCGCCCCTCACAGTCACCTAAGAATGACCTAGTGCCGAGACACAAGTCGGCGACGGACGAGCTCCGCCCCTATGTGCTCGGACAGTGCGTCGACCACGCTCCGTGACACAAGTCGGCGACGGACAAGCTCCGCCCCTATGTGTACGGACAGCGCGTACTACCACTCGGCGCCCGAATGGTGTGTTTGGGCTTCGCCCGTGTCCTCAGACACTTTGGGTAATCGATGTTACCAAAATAAAAGAAGGAATAACGAGAAATAGACTTTTTATTTACTTTTCCCTAACTGCCCTATCACTGCCCTAAGTGACTTGATTTCAAGTCCCTAACTTCCTATTACTTTGTAGTTTTTCTTCTTCTTGTTGTGACTTCCAGGAGGCTCCGTTTGACACTGATTTGCTCCGGGCCGTACCTGCTATTTATACCTGCTAGTGGGTGAGCAAGACGTGCTGAGTGAGACAATAAAGGTTACGCCCACTTTGACTTGACTAATTTACATTGCAAGATGTTATTGGAATGTTATACATATTAATGGGTGGAAGACTAAGCTGATTTACAAAGTTCTAATATGGCTTGAGATCTTATAAGTACAGTAGGGTTCGTAAATATTTTCTTATCTGAATAATCGTACATGGAAATCGGGCAAACCGTAATTCGGTCCCTTTCTTAACACTTATTCATCATTTGCGCTGAACCTACTGAGTTTACTTATTTGTAAGTTTAAACATTTAACAGAACTTTTAATAAGCTTTCTAACAATATATAAATCATTCTGATACGATGAGCCGTTGTAAAGGTATAAATGTAAACATATTAATTGTAAAGTGAAAATGCGCCGTACTAAATTCTAATTCAGGCTCGGTGGCCGCGGCTCTCGTTACGGTCATGTTGGCGCGATACACCCCTCCCCTCCATGGCGGCCAGTCCGCGCTGCGCTCGCGCATAGGCAACATCTCCTCTCTCTTTCTAATACAATTTGTATTGGGATTTTACTTTAATGTTTACAATATCAAATGAATGCTATGAGAGGGTGTTTTATGTAAATAATTGCTATGGGGAGTCTAACTACTGGGTTCTTTATTTACTCTAAACAATCTAAGTCTTTATAAATAATCACATATTTATCTTACGTGTAATCTTCGTATGACGCGATGCGTAGCTCTGCCGTCGCGTGTTGATGTTGTCGTCCATAATTCTCCCCCTTTAGGCTCCCCTGAGGCTTCGCCTCACACTATTGGTTGCAACGGTGTTATCACTTAGGCACTTTCACTGATTGACTTTTCTTTCACTGATTCTAACACTTATTATTTTGACGCTACGTTAAAGTTCCCATTCTCCGGGTTTAAATTTCTTCGATGACTGTTCGACGACTTCTAATGAGTTTGCTTCAGGTGGCTGCTTGACTGGTATGGTAATCTTCAGTTTTAGTTGATCCCGTTTTCTTTCTTTGGCCTTCCTGCAGGCTGCTTCAACTAGTTCCCTTGATGGTTGAGCTATGTATATTTTCCTCTCTGCTTTATTCCGCGCCTTCGGCGCCTCGTTTTCCTTATCCTGGTGGTCGCTGCGTCTGCGGCGCCACTCTGCCCACGCTATCCTCTTCTCGCTGGGCTTCAATGTTGGGAGATCGGCCGCGGCATTGGCGTCTCCCGGCTGCTCTACGGATGTGTGGAAACAGTCCACTGTTGATGCTGATGTCGCGACGGAGTTGATGCCCTCCATGGGCTTCCGCGAAGTCGGGCTCGCGCACGCTGCCGCTGCGTGTGCCCCGTAGTGCGGTACCGTTGCCTCGAACGGTGTGCGTGTGTGTACACGTAGATTGATCGGACCCCCCAAATCCGATGATAGACGACCGGCGGTCTGTCTATTAATAACCGAACCCTTACCCGGGTTTTTGTACTCCTTGGTACGTAAAGCTTCCCTGAGCTTGCTTAATTTATTGCGCCAGTCCTCCTTCTGGACGGCTATCTTCTTTTCGGCGTCTTCCAATTGACGCGCCATTTCCTCCAACTCCTTCTTCATTTTCTCCGCCGCGACTGGGTCCAGGTCCCTCGTGAGTGCCCGCTCAGATGGCGAGGCTCGGTCGTGAGCCTCGTGGATAATGAGGGACCTGACGCCTGATGTGATGTTGCTCGTACTATCTTCACTCGAAGTTATGCCGGTGCCCGATGTGCTGCTCCTGCGGTGCCCGCGGCCCGCGTAGCCGAGTCGATTGCCGTGCGCACCCGTCGCGCCGGCCCGAGCTCGACCTCGATTCATCGTCCTGGACGAGGGGAACGGCCCGCTATCGCCCCAGGCGTGATCGGTGACTCGTAGATTGATCCGGTCGAAGGACCCGATCGACTAAACTCCCACTTGCTCGATGCGGCAGCCGGCGTTGATGAAACTGGATTACTGGAACTGGATACTGGAACTGATGCTTGCTTGCTGATTTTCTTGCTGGTACTAGTTGCTTGTAGAGATGTTACTTCCTAGTTGTTGCTTGTAGAGATGTTACTTCCAGGAGTGACGAGCGGACACTGATTTGCTCCGGGCCGTACCTGCTATTTATACCTGCTAGTGGGTGAGCAAGACGTGCTGAGTGAGACAATAAAGGTTACGCCCACTTTGACTTGACTAATTTACATTGCAAGATGTTATTGGAATGTTATACATATTAATGGGTGGAAGACTAAGCTGATTTACAAAGTTCTAATATGGCTTGAGATCTTATAAGTACAGTAGGGTTCGTAAATATTTTCTTATCTGAATAATCGTACATGGAAATCGGGCAAACCGTAATTCGGTCCCTTTCTTAACACTTATTCATCATTTGCGCTGAACCTACTGAGTTTACTTATTTGTAAGTTTAAACATTTAACAGAACTTTTAATAAGCTTTCTAACAATATATAAATCATTCTGATACGATGAGCCGTTGTAAAGGTATAAATGTAAACATATTAATTGTAAAGTGAAAATGCGCCGTACTAAATTCTAATTCAGGCTCGGTGGCCGCGGCTCTCGTTACGGTCATGTTGGCGCGATACACCCCTCCCCTCCATGGCGGCCAGTCCGCGCTGCGCTCGCGCATAGGCAACATCTCCTCTCTCTTTCTAATACAATTTGTATTGGGATTTTACTTTAATGTTTACAATATCAAATGAATGCTATGAGAGGGTGTTTTATGTAAATAATTGCTATGGGGAGTCTAACTACTGGGTTCTTTATTTACTCTAAACAATCTAAGTCTTTATAAATAATCACATATTTATCTTACGTGTAATCTTCGTATGACGCGATGCGTAGCTCTGCCGTCGCGTGTTGATGTTGTCGTCCATACTCATCATGTCAAGCCTGATTGTTGTTATACTGTCAACGTGGAAGTCTCTGGGTTTTGTATTATACTTACTAAACTGAATCTCCCAAAAGCCCTTGAAAGAAAACCATCAATATCATCATTAACAATTCTGGAAAAACCGGACAAGCGCGAGTCGGACTCGCACACGAAGGGTTCCGTACCATTATCTATAAAAACAGCAAAAAAATTATGTCTGTTGTATGGGAGCCCCACTCCGAATCGCACTTGGCCGGTTTTTTAGTATTTGTTGATATAGCGGCAATAGAAATACATCATCTGTGAAAATTTCAACTGTCTAACTATCACGGTTCATGAGATACAGCCTGGTGACTGGCGGACAGACAGACAGACAGCGGAGTCTTAGTAATAGGGTTTTTAACTTTTGGGTACGGAACCCTAAAAATTATCATTACGAGACATCCTCCCACAGGACTTCTGTATGACAGAATGCCTAAGCGCAAAGATGCAAACAATGTGAAAAATAATAGTTATTTGTGTCACAAGGGAGCAAAATAGTATATTTACGGCGAGGGCGGTGTATTGAATCCTGAACGTAGCGAGGGATCCTACAATAGAATCCTGAGCGTAGCGAGGGATTCTAACGTAGGATCCTGAGCGTAGTGAGGGATACAAGTGTTTACGCCCGAGACGAAAATAATTTTGCCACCGAGTGACACACACTATTTTTCACACCGACTATGAGAAAATTTAAAAAAAGCTATTGTTAAAATATATCTAAATTATCTTAATTTTCATTACTAATTTTTAAATATTACGAAATATTTATAAATTTTTATACAACATAGTTAAAACTTGAAATATGTTCGTTTTGAATCGACTACAATGAAATTACAATCAATTATTTTATTAACATCTGTGTTCAATTGGCACATTGCGTACAAATGTTCCAATGCCAATGTATAAATTAAAAAAGTAGCTTGAACAGAAAAGTAGCGTTTTGGTCCCTCTCGTCGTGGAGCAAAACTTACTTTTCCGAATGAAAGGTGTGAAAAATACTTTACAAACTTACATGGAAGTATATTGCATTCACGAGCACCAATGCTGTGTTTTCATCAAGCATATCAGGGGAAACAATGTCTTTTATAATATTATTAGTTTGATTGGATACCTGCAACACGTTGTTAATTCTGATTATGTTAGAGTGCAACACGTATTCAATGTTAGTATTTAATTATGTAAGTATCAATTGATGACTACATTTTTAAATTTTTTAAACATTACCCATTCATTAATGGTATCTGCTGCAGCAGTATTTTTGTTGAAGTCTATCTGTTCCAAACTAGACTTAAACACTTTTACAGCATCTTTTTCAAGTTCTGGTTTCAGAGTTCCTCCTTGTTTCACGTATATTTTGCTAGCGATTTTCAGTATAGCATCTCGACTGTTTGACGACTTGAACTTTGATGTGATTAAAGACAAAGGAGATGTGCCAAAACTTAAATCAAGAGTGTTTGTGAGAGTCGTGAATGTGAAACGAAGCTGAAATAAACAAGAAAGGATCAATTAGAATTAACAAAACTTTACCAACCTTAACAGCTGTGTCCGCTATTCTCTTCTATGGGTCTCTTTTCTCAACCGATTCTCGTGAAATGTTGTGATAAGGTTCTTTAATTTTATATTGAATTTAGGTGTCGATGCACTTTTCCGAAATTGTAAAAATATATTTTTGGGAATAGACAGGCTCGAGTTCAGCAGCTCACAGAACCACTATATATAAACTTCCCATCGCATTTTTATTGGTCTTCAGCTTGGGTGTCAAATAGTTACCTGCGGTCTGATTATTGTTTTTCACGCCATTACTCGAAAATGTGGCAAAATACAGGGTGACATTTTAATCAGTGTCCAAATTTTTTTAAGGCATTTGGTATAACTAATAGACTCCATTTAAAAATAAACTGGTAGGTATTTTTAAAATTATAATTTACTAAACTAACTATCCCAAAAAAATTACCCGTACTGCGTGGTTACTGGGCATTCAGTACCGCGCGGAGCGGGGCGGGGCCGAGGGAGGGGAGGCGTACCGTGCGCAAACCTAACTACCCGCTGAGGCGCTCGCGCGGTAAGGTTTTTTTGGGATAACTTTAAGCAGCGATTACTATTTTTTTTTGTGCTGAATGATATGAAACAAAAAAAAACGTATTTTGTAATTTTGCTGAAGAATCTTATACTTGCATTTGGACACTGATTAAAATGTCACCCTGTATGGTCAGAATTCAGGCTTCAAAGCTGGGGTTAGTTGGACATCGCACAAGCAGGCAAACAAACATCATGTTATAGTTGGACAGTTTGAACAGCGACTCGATCAATCACAGCCTCTTTTAGAGCCCAACACTCTTGGCCGCATTTAAGAAGGCTGTTTGATATGTAGCCGTTTTCTAAATGTACTAATATCACTGGCCGAAAATATGTATACCACCTTTTTAAGCCATTCTTCAGAGGCGGGAAAATTAAAAAAAAACGCAGTCTTTTGTTTTTTTTTTCTCATTTGACAGCGATTCAGTGGAAGCGTGAATGTAAAATTGTTAAAATTGAGAAAGAACAGTATCGGTCTGTAATTAGGTTTTTGTTTTTGGAAGGGAAAACATGTGATGAGATAAAAGTAAGAATGCAGGCGGTTTACCATGAATATGCTCCTTCTATGACAACCGTTAGATACTGGTACATACAACTAGTTTAAGCGAGGGAGAACAACCGTCTTTGACGAGGATCGCCCAGGCCGCCCAATTGAGGTGACTACAGACGATATGGTTAAAAAAAATATGGTTAAAATATCGTTCTAGCCGACCGCCGAATTAAACTTCGAGAAATCGTTGATGCTGTAAACGTTTCAATTGAGCGAGTACCAAACATATTAGAAGAAAAATTGGGTATGAAGAAAGGATCGGCGAGGTGGGTGCCGCGTTTACTCACGGAGGAGCAAAAACGGAACCGACTGACTACTTCGGAGCAGTGTTTAGCAGTGTTCAAACGTAACCCGAAGGAGTTTCTGCGTCGTTTTGTAATCGTAGACGAAACGTAGGTTCAGCACTATACCCCGGAAATGAAAGAGCAGTCAAAGCAGTGGATTTTACCGGGTGAACCTGCTCCAAAGAAAGCAAAAACCGTCCCATCGGCTGGAAAGGTCATGGCCACCGTTTTCTGGGATTCGCAGGGTAATATACATGTATTATTGACTACTTAGAAAAGGGAAGAACGATAACAGGGCAGTACTGTGCCAATTTATTGGATGAATTTGAAGATGTGTTGAAGGAAAAACGACCCCATTTAAAGAAGAAAAAAGTACTGTTTCATCACGATAACGCCCCAGCTCATTCGTCCAGAGTCGTGATGGCCAAAATTAAACAATTACGATACGAACTATTGCCTCACCCCCCGTATTCTCCAGATTTGGCCCCATGCGATTTCTTTTTGTTTCCCAACCTGAAAAAATGGCTCGGTGGTAAGCGATTTAGATCAAATGACGAAGTCGTTGCCGCCACAGAGGCCTATTTTAATGACTTTCCGAAATCATACTTTTTAGATGGTTTATTGAAGCTTGAGTATAGATGGAATAAATGTAAAGAGTTAAAAGGAGACTACGTAGAAAAATAAATGCATATTTACAAAAACGACTGATTGTTTTTTCATAAACGGGTAGTTATCAAACAACCCTCGTATAAACTTTGGCCAAACCAATAAAGGGATACAACGTAATAAAGGGAGGACGTAACAGTTTTGTTTACGGCCGGGCAGTGCAACTGTGTGATAGAGATAGTAATAGAGCTATTAAATGCGTCGCTAAGTGAGAGAGATATACCGACCCGCGCCGCGCCCGACCCGCACCACGCACGACCCGCGTTCAGTGTGTGAAGGCCTTAAGTTTGAGACCTGAATCACACGGGCGCGGTGGCAGTCAAAAGTAGGTCGATATTTACCATAACTTCTACTATTGACTGACACCGCGGGCCTCGACATACAGTGTGATTCAGACCTTATGTATAACGCGCCAATGTGTTTCAGGCTTAAGGCGGTATAACTTGACCAATGCAGAGATAAAAAATATTTACAGCGTCATCATTATGGATGTTCAGCGCTGCGAGCAGTTCGGCGCGAGTGTTGTTAGCGCTGCCGAGCGCCACCAACGCCAGTAGCGTCTCCACTGACAGCGGGGAGCAAATGCAGTTTTTGTCGTTGTCCAATTCCTGAAAATACAAATACCTCGTTAACACTTTCGCTGCCAAGAACCGTTTAGCGGGCGCCTACACCGTAGTCGTTTCCTACATACGAGGAAAAACCACGGTCGGCTACAAGTGATTCTTGGCAGTGAATGTGTTAAGTTTACCTACGGTTTGACATTAAGTCCAAACCCCAAAGGTTGTTTTAAAGCTTTGTAGCGATAGGACGGCCTGTTGTTGTAACTTTTACCTTGATCTGTCGCACTATATCTTTGCATTTTTGTGGTATCTGCCTTATTCATGAGAGGTGTGTAATAAAAAATATTTTTTAATACAGTTGCTCAAAAAGTGGTACTTTTTGTGGCTGCGTAGCGTACTAGAAGCTCAATTTCTCGAACTAGTGCTTTTTACTTTTTAGTTCCAAACTATACTTTCGAAACGCAGTAATTTTATATTAGATTTTTTACCCGATGGCGCTGATTCCAATAGTATGTTGTCACTGTCAGTGTCATTTGTAAAGTATGGGTTCGTTTTGTGGGGACTACTGCCCGTTCCCTCTCATACATGAGAGGAGGCCTGTGCCCAGCAGTGGGACGTATATAGGCTGATGATGTGGGTTCGTTCAAAAATAACTTCGAAGCAAGCATATTTTATCGCAATGATATATTAATTTATTATTTTTCGCAATTGTATTAAAAAACGTCGTTTACAACACGTGTGAAATGTCTTTTACCACTCGTACCGAGTCTTGCCTCGGTACTAGTGGTAAAAAGACATTATTTTCACACTAGTTGTAAAATGTACTATGTCGTGTTGTTGTTATGTTGCGTATTTGTATGTATGTTAGTGGTAAGGATGAATTAGAGCTTTACATAGGTACCAACCGTTAGTATGAAGATTTGATAAATAATACATTTCACACACAGTATGCTTTTATTATATTTTCTACCTTTAGGAGACACACACCATACCAGACCTTTTCTCGCGGCGCGCTCACACACACTTGGCTAAACGCTTACACAAGAGATAGTGAACTCATGATCTTATGAACCAAAACAAAGGACATAATATCGGGTGAGTAAGTAGGTAAGAATGTATTTATACAGGTAGGTATCGGTTGGTCGGATTTGAGGTGAAATGATAAAATTACACGCACAACCACGTAGCCACTCCCTACACTACGGGTACTATAGTACCCAACCTCAATAAACCGTCGCTTCACCCGTATTAAAGGCCAAAATAAATCTCACTCAGCCATCGTCATCAACCATAAGTACCTACTTTAGGTACTAACCGACAAACAACTAGACAAACATGATGTAACGTAGCTACTAACTGCGAGTTACCTATTATACTTGGTCGGTTTACTTATATGTAATGTAACCTTGACAGTGAACGATAAAAATGTGACTCACAATGCAAAATCGCACTCCGAAATTCGGCATCGCCTTCGTGTTCGATGCCATTTCGACCACGAATAAAATTAAACTGACTAAATATCATTCATCCTCACTCTTTTATATCCTGCGTCAAAATAGTGATCATGGAGTATCATCACACGTACAATTTGGAACCTTATTTCTGTACGAATATGTTCCAAAGCGTATCTTTCTACGTGACTGTAACATGCAGGCGGGGAATACCTACCTACCAAAACAAAACAACATCGAAACAGGGAAACACGTGGTAGACGAAAACAAAACCTTGATTTTTTGAAAATCAACTTAGACACCTTACTTGTAAAGTCTAATTTAGAACTATTCAGAATGAGCATCATCGGGGAATAATCATGCTTGTGCAACCTTGTCTCGTCCCTAGAAACAGAATCGAGACTGAAGATTTAAGGTCTAATTTTGTAGAACTGATATATCGAGGATGACTTATTGTTTAGTTACGTGTGGCTATGGTAATACGAGTAGGTATCGCAACACCAAATTTTATATCGCAACGTTATGAAAGACTTTCTAGAAATAATTAAGTACTATAATAAAACAAATAATGTTACTATACATTACCTACTTACTTACTAGTTTTCGTTTAAAATTAGGTAAGTACAGCACAGTAGGTACCTAGGCGACTGAGCCCTGCTCCTTTATAGTTAATATTATATTGACACTTAGGTATCTAGATCAATATTTAGATATTGTGTCAGCCGTTTTCGAGAACGTGATAACAAATATATAGGTAAAATTATAGTTTAGTTATTTATGAATGTTTTATAGGATTAGGACACTTCTTAAAACTATAGGTATGTTTACGATTATGTTACAAAACTATTCTACTTAAAAATGCCACACGTCGTCGCTGCAAAATACTCATCAAAACAAAACAGCGACGTCACAAAAGAAACCGCGATGTGCGACTCCCGACCCGACAAAACAACACGACTTATCGAGCGACCTTGTTGCACAAACCGGCAACGTCGCGTGACGCGTCGCAGTCGCCATGCCGCAGCAACGTGCAACGTCGCGTCTGTCGCTAGTCGCGTATGGCGTGTCGCTCGTGTCAGTCATGGAAAATAAAAGTGTTGTTGATTCACTCATATTGGAAGTCAGGAACCGGCCTTGCCTTTGGGATAAGAAGCACGAACTCCACAAGAACCGCGGGTATCTTGACAGGGAGTGGGAGCAGATCGCTGAAGCGTTAAATAAAAACAGTAAGTGAGGTTATACGTGTTGCTTCTGCAGCCTTAATCCCAAGTGATAAGGTTCATTTTAGAATGTGTTTGCAAGTCATATTAGCATTCTGGAATTGTAAATATTCAAATAAATTTTTCGAGTCTTACAATAAATAAGATTTCTCGGATAATTATTTGTTGACTCTTCATAACGATACCTAATAATTCTTGATATATAGGTTTTGTTACCGTAAGTGATAATATTACTCGTATTAATAATACGTCATCAATGTCATCATCATAACAAAACGATTACTCAGCAACGCCTACATTAACCGAGGAGATAATTTTGGTAACCTGACTCTGTGCTAATGTTTTTTGACAGGCGTTGTCATGCGCGACTTGTCACGTTTCAATAGTTTTTAAACGATTTTAATGTTGGTAGTTAAAGTATTACGCGTGGTATTTGTTTTTAAACGTCCTTGCTGTCCATAGTTTATTATAGTAATAATTATGTTTCTAATTCACGCTCAGGCACTTACCTACTCTCAGTTGCTCAAATAACCACTTACTATTTGCGTGTAATTCGGTCGCTTTACGTTCACAATAATTAAGTAGGTATGTAAATATTTGATTTGTATCCATTAATGTCCATCTTACCGTTTTTGGACGCTGAGTCTGTTGTCTGTTTACATAGTGACATTGATTGATTGATTGATAAAAACTTTATTCGTTCCCAAAACATACATGGCATTGAAAATACAAAATTTGAATAATGAAGCTAAAAGAAAATAATAGTAATATACATATGCATACAAAATAGTACATTGTGATACAAGTGAGGTATGTTGATAATTACATCAGAGGCAAAATTGTTCACGCGAACCGCAGGTGAGCGTGATAAGGTAGCCGAGGATGTAATTATCAAAGCTCACGCGTATCATACGACGTTTTTCAACATATTTTGCGAGGAAAAAATCATTTTCATACGATGAAAATGTTATAGGCCTTGCCAAATTATTTACTTTACATTAAGCAAATCATTAAGATGACAACAAGTTTTTACTCACAATTGCACATCGCCAAGAATTTCCAGTGGCGTCCATTCTATTTATCACTTTTCTAGTCACCACGAGTCAACATTTTTGATAATAACCAAACACGCATAAACAAAAAATTTACAAATATTTGTGAAATAAATAACCTATAACGGCGCCCAACTGTTTTTTTTTTCGTAAAGTTTGCGCAGTGTGGGCACAGAATCTCTAAACAGCCAATACAAAATAAAATTATATTTTCGTTTTAAAATGTTATCTGTATTAAGAAATAGTCAATTAATTAACAAAAAGGATTTAATTTGTTTAGTCGAGTAAGAATCCATTTGCCGAAAATTAAAAAAAGCTGTACATTCTATACAACCCGGTTAATTTAAGAATGCACCGTGTTCATGCATATATCTCGCTGCAAGGTGCCAACGCGACTTAATCGGGATATAACCATAACACACAAGTGTTGTAATGTTATCAAACACGCGTTTTTAATATCTAGGATTATGAGCCTAAAAGCGACACAATAAGAGGTACGTTACGAGCAATTGTGTTGAAAAGTACATTCTAAAAGAAGCCATGTGTCGTGGCACAGAAATGGCGCTGGCACAGCATCATGATGTGGCAAGCCACATCGCTGGTATTCTGCCAGGACCTTAAATTACAAAATTAAAACTAAACTAAATTAAACATAAACGTGCAACGCTCATCCACCTAAAAGAAGAAGAATTATTTGAATTTGTGTGCGTATGTGTATTTGTGCGTGTGAGTGTTTTTGTGTGTGTGTTTGAGTGTGTGTGTAGGTATGTGTGTGTGTGCATAGAGTGGATCATAATAATATACGTGAATTACAATGGAACTTAATTTGGCTGGGTGCAAAGCATGATAATTGATCTATCAATATTTTGGATAATAATTCGGAAGTCTCGGCTTATTCAAGGTTCACTCAACCCATTTTTTTTTGGTTATCAAGTAAATGTAGGCGGTACTTGACTTTGAATGCTGGCATGCTTGACATCTAGTTAGGAGTTTTTAATCGTTAAGTAACTAATTACTCTTAATATCTTGATGCCCTTTGACTAGACACCATTTGTTACTAAGACTTAATGTGTACTACACACGTTAAGTTGCATAATGGGGCTATCAATTCGTTCGAGGCAGCCTAATTAAGTACTTACCTACCACATATAGTTTTCCGAGTTAGGTAACTTTATGTGTTGATTCAGGTACCTACAGTCAACAGCAAGTATTGGTGATAATTTTCTAGCAGGTAGGTAAGTGGCTATTTTGGATACCTATGTCCCATACGTGACACACATCACGTGAAATAAAAATAAAATCTGCATGCAGTGAAGTGTATAACAGCCGTTTTATTTCCATTCAAAATATATTTTTCAATATTTTTTTATAATGATTTATGTTTTAATATTAAGTAATAAAATTTTAATAGGATAAAAAGTAAATTTTCATTTTGTCCCTCAGATGAAACTTTTGACATGTTTAGAAAGTTCAATCTCGCGAGATCTCGTACGAAAATGGTAAGAGACTTAGATATGGCTTCGGCAGTTTGTCATTCCATATAAAATTCCATACATTCAGATTTTAATGACGAACGCCGCTTACGATTACAGACGGTTTGGCCCCAATGACCCAATGTTCGAAGGGGGCAATCTGTTATAATTATTATGTCTTGTTCCATTAGCTGACATAATCACTTACTGCCTAAACGCTATCTACATGAAACAAATACAAGGCGGATCTATTTCGCTCAACAAATATTGTGTCAAGGCTATACATAATTGTTTCTCAAGAGAATCGGATCATATTTACGTTAGTCCCATCATAGGTTTTAGCAAGAAATATGAACATTATGTACATTTAATAAACAGACCAATAATATACCAGAACAATATTCCTCTGCTAATCCGCTAAAACACATGAAGGTCTATTTAGCGATGATGAGATCTATTTGCGTATTTTTGCATGCGGTTAACCTCGCGCAAACATGCAAATAATTACGACCGACACGACACGTTTTGTGCTTGTCTGTTACCTAACAGCAGCGGGCCCGCGCCGCGTTGCACACGCGTTGTTAATGCGTCGTTGACGTGGGGCAACGCGTCGCAACGGGCGTAGGTACCCCCGCGTTACGCATATATACGCATACGCCACCCGCTTGCGGTGTGAATATACCGATTCAACCGCGCCCGACGCGCGCTGCGCACGTCATGCGCCGCGCACGACACGCGTTCGGTGGGTGGAGGCCTTTACAAATTGCGCGGGCCCGCGCCCGACGCGCACCGCGCACGTCACGCGCCGCGCACGACACTCGTCCGGTGGGTGGAGGCCTTGAGGGCGAGCGACCCGCGTTCGTTTCTCTCTCACTATCTCTCTCGCTCCCTCTCTATCAACCCAATGAATCCTTAAATCAAAAAGGGGTCAGCAACGCGCTTGTGATTCTTCTATAATCGCAAATGTGCATAGGCTACGGTGCGTACTTAGCATCAGGCAGACTTAATGCAAGTTGGCAACCGCCGTATTATAAAAGCTGTGGCACTGTGAACTGTAGAACGCGTTCTTCTTTTTTCGAAAAAAAAAACAAAAAAACTTGTTTTTTTAACCGTCTTACAGCCGAACCCCACTTAGAGTATCCAAAACGTACTAATCATTTGTGTTTTTTTTTTATATCAGATCAAGTTTTCATTAATTAAGTTTGTAAAATCCTGTGTGGCGCGCGCTTCGAAGTTCATTCACCCGGTTAGAGTTCGTACCTATCTACATAAGATTGCGGGTAGCGATCACTGCTGTCACTCGCCTGGATGATTAAAATTAATATTTATATAAAAAAAAACAATATTAATGATTTAAAACAAAAAAAAAAACCACCTCGCTTACCATCAAGTGATCCGTCTGCTCGTTTGCCTCCTATAACATAAAAAAAAAAACATTTTTTAAGTTCATTGTAATATATATTAATAATAACATATAATAATAATAATTAATATAACATTGTAAATATATATTAACTGGGCTTCGGGTCTCAGATGGTTAAAAAAGACCATGTATAAATTGTAGAACCTGCTCACGATTTTTTAAGGGAGCCGGTTGAGAAATGAGACTTGTAAAGAAGAACAGCCGGACAGACGCCGGCTGGACATACGAAAGAATTTTTTCCCAAGCTGAAACGGAGAACTTCGTTCACTTCGCTCGCTTGATCGAAAACAAAACAGAAGATTTTGCAACCATCGTGATCTCAAAGAGGATCTCAACAATGCCTGCAAAATCTATCTACACAAAACCTGCCACAGTGTACAACTTTTGATTAACGCTAACCAACTTAACAAATCAAGTAAACTCCTCCAAGTTTGTGTCTGTTCTATCCACTACTTAAATTGATTGCGGCAATATACGCCTAGATCTTTCGAAAAGTTTGTTAGTATACTACGCATAATGACTTCCGAGGGTTGTAGCCATTAGTTATACTATACTAGCATTGTTCAAATGTTTTGAAGGAACTCTGTAATATTATTAAGTTGTGTCATGATTATGAGTAAGCGGGGCGAACGACTTCAAAGATATGTATAAGAGCGGCTCGTAACAATGAGTTTTTCGGAACGTAAGTATGTACGGAATATTTACCGTTAGCTTTTGGGTGCAGGAAAACATCGCGAGGAAACCGGTCTAATCCCAATAAGGTCTTGTTTTCCTACTGGGTTGGTAGGTAAGATGGCAGCCGCTTTCGTTCCAATGCCAAATCGTAGGATTAGGTGTCAAAGCGGACCCCGGGCTCCTTTAGGGGCATTACCGCGAATAACGCTAGGAGGATAATGATTACAAAGCACTAAGGTACAACCAATCCCATTGCAAGTAGCCAACGACTTGACAATTTTGACGTTGTCAATCGAACCAGCTTTTTTTGACAAATGTTTGAATGAGAGTAACTACAACCAGAGTACCTACGTAAACAGGCTCATACAAATTGAGATTGTATAATGACGTCACAGCATTAGCAGCCGTACGTAAATCGCTATTTTGGTCGTAAAATACTGCGTACGGGTCGTGAAATGCTTGTAACTATGTGATAACCTACTTTTTCTCTTGTGTTACTTTTTTTCCACTTTGGCACATCATTTGATATTAATGTTAACATGCCTTTGGACAAATTAGTAATTTGTTTTCTCAAAAAACAAAGCTAGGTGGATTTTTTTTATGAAAACTAATAAATAGTTTGATTTATTGTTTCAGAGGATCAAATCAAGACAAAATGGCGGAACTTGAGAGACCAATTCTCTAGAGAATTAAAGAAGAATCCCATCGCAGAAGATGGCAGTCCACTAGTAGAGAAATACTACGGCAAATGGGCATATTACGAATCGCTCACATTCCTCAAAGACAATGTTTACCTAAATCCCTCCGATGACACCAGATACGATGACAGTCAAATTGATGATTTTGCGAGGAGTGAACCTGAAGTCAAAGTGATTATCAAACAAGATCCAGATATAGATGAAATCGAAGCTGATGGTTTCTTAGACTCACTAGATGCTCAAGATACATCTGATTCGACTCTAGTAACGCCAATGGAATCCAATGAAATTCCCCGAAAGAGGTTGTGCCAGAGAAAGTCAAAGTCATCTTACGTCCAAAGACAAATGGGTATGCAGAATGAGAGATTGCAAACTTCGAGGTTATCGGGCAGAGAAGTAGATGATGACTTGCATTTTGCGTTGTCGCTGGTACCATATATGAGAAGGTTGGAGCCGCTGAGAAAGTTAGTTGTTAGAAATGAAATGCAGAATTTGTTATTAGGGGAATTACTTGCTGAATCTAGTTCTGGGCCGGGAACTCCAAAAAAGTAGGCCCTAAATTAAATGTTAGGACCATAAATTAACGAATGAAGACATGTTATAACGAATTTAGAAGATTTAAATTTTATGACATTAGAATTTAAAAGAACTAGTTTCTGGTCACGAATTGATGCCGAAGAGCTTAAGATGAAGCTCATCATATATCAGCCAAAAGACGTCCACTGCTGGACATATGCCTCCCCCAAAGAGTGCCAAAGTGACCGATCCCGCACCACCCTCATCCAGCGGACTCCCGCAACCTTTACCAGGTCATCAGTCCACCTTTTCGGGGGCCTACCCAAGCTGCGTCTTCCGGTACGTGGTCGCCACTCGAGAAACTTTCCGCCCCAACGGCCATCGGTTCTACGTGCTATGATGAAGCTCACTGGTTCAATAATAGCCTATTCACTCACTGTTTTGAAGGCACCTAGATCGTAGTTCTCAGAAAAAAATGGAATTTTAGATAAAGGGAGCGTACTCCATTCATTTCGCAATACAAAAGACGAGGCAAGTTGTGGTTCGCTCCCCGCGCCTGGACGTCACATGGACATTTCCACATTTCCTTCCCAATTTTCCACATCAACTGCTTTCCATGGGCCAATACGTTGATTATAACAGAAAACTAAAATTTTAAGAATTCCCTTGGTTTCTGAGACAAGTTGTGTAAAAACCTGTAATATTCATACCTTACTCGTACCTACATTTACGCCTTTATTCTTAAAAGGGGTAAAGCAGAACACACGAAACTTATGTTCCAGTGCCCCTTTTAGCATAAATGTCGGTATAAAAGATCTACAAAATGTGACATCGCGCTGATAGGTTGCTAGCCCATCGCCCACAACCCACAACACAATTCAACCCTGCTCGCTTATATAGTCGGCTTTTACGACATCTAGAAAAAAACATACCGATGAATACAAAAAATATAGAAAATAAAATTCCTACTCAATCAGTATTTGCACAATTTACACTATTTGTAAAATAACATAATCTTCAATAGCGTAATCAGGCAAAACTGTACAATAGAACCTAATGTCGACGTTACGAGACTACTTTGACTTTTAATTTAACCTTCGCTTATGGATAAAGCAGCGCGGTGAGCGGCGCGTGAAGGTGCTATGAAAATGTGCATTGTACCAAAACGCGCTTATGTTTACGTTGCCTTATGATGCTAGTTGTTGCATTCTCTCCCACTTATTTCTAATTGAACGACGCCTTAAGGTTGGTGCTAAATACAAAAGTTAGACTTAAATATGTTTTATTTGCCCCCATTTTACAAAAAAATAGCATATCCCTACTATACCTACTCCACCCAGTGTTAAGTAACTTGGGTTCATTAATTCCCTTTAAATTGCAGGCATTCCTTAGGTGAATTAACGTGGCGTTTCGAACGCTATTCATTTTATTTTGGTCTGTCAAAAAACGCTGTTGACTAAAAAATATTTTTCTAGTTTACCCTATTCCATATAAGATAAGATAAATCGGGCGTTAATCGTGGTGCGATTTTAAGGAAACCCGATTCAAACGCAAAAAAATATAAAATCAAAAAATGTTTGAAAAGCATTTACCTACTGATCGAAATAAAAAGTAAAACTAGTACAATATTTTATTTTTCTTTGTTATCTTAGATAAACGAAAAAAAGTAGACGATATTTGTCCGTAAAAATTCTAATGTTATCTGAAATGTGGTGTATAGTTACGTCTTTAGAATTTTATAAGGTACCTACCTAAAACATATATTATGTTTATACATATATGAGCGGATGAACTGGATAGTGAGTTTTAAATAATGTAGGCTTAAGATCTGGTTTCCTAATATAGCGGTGCCGTCATATAGCGTCCGTAATACAGCGGTGAATGACGTCACTAGAACGTTATCTATGTAAACTTGTTGTAAACTAAATGGCGCGGTTTCCTAGAGGGCGGTGGTTGACACCGTAACATCAAAGAGCGGTGCCGTCGGCCGTCTTGACGGTGTCGTGATAGTTCGTGAACTTTTTTTCGAACGTAATTGATAGCGGATAATCAATTTTAATACATACTTTGAGCTTTGGTGACCGCACCGACGTACGAGTACCTGTACGACGTACAAAATGAGTTCCAATTCCAACTGGAGCAGCGAGGATGACGAAATTTTAATAGATTTAATAAATGATCTCGCACGTAGAACCGATGGCCGTTGGGGCAGAAAGGTTCTCGAGTGGCGACCACGTACCGGAAAGCGCAGCGTGGGTAGGCTCCCGACAAGGTGGACTGATGACCTGGTACCTAAAGGTTGCGGGAGTCCGCTGGATGCAGGTGACGCGGGATCGGTCGCTTTGGCACTCTTTGGGGGAGGCCTATGTCCAGCAGTGGACGTCTTTCGGCTGATATGATGATGATGAAATGATCTCGAGATTTGAATAAATGATCTTCCACGCTACGATTATTTTCCTCTTCTGATAGTTCATCCTCCAAGTAAATTATTAAAGCTAAATCAAGGTCGACTGTTTTCTCTCCTGTACGCTTACCATGAGTTTGACAATGACGGCTTACGCTAACGAGTATCGAGTTTTCTATCTGTGCATCCCGCTCGTACTGTCAAAGTGTAATAGAGATGCACAGATAGAAAACTCGATACTCGCTAGCGTAAGCCGTCATTGTCAAACTCATGGTAAGCGTACTGCATACGTTGACGTTGGTGGCCGACGGCGTACTCGGCCGTGGGACTTTCCACATGTCGTTACCGTAAAGACGGCCGTTTTTTTGCGTCCGTAATAATACGGCCGCTATATGATGGCACCGCTATCCTAGGAAACCAAAGCTTTAGGAAGTCCATTGGTTCGAGATCGACTCATATTGTTGGTACAAGGTACCTAATCGTCCAAATGTTTGACACTTTCATTTCTATAACTGTCATTCTCCACAGTTTGCAAAAACGGTGTCTCGAAGCGAGATAGACTATCCATCTCTTTGTAAGTGTTCTAATTAGATAGAGACAGATAGTCTATCTCGCCGCGACACGGCTCGCGCACTGTCTCGTGCTAACCATGCTGCCTGTCATCTTTATTGATCCGAAATATGATTGAAGGTGACGTTGGGGTAGTGTGGAGCAGCTGGCCCCGTATCATGGTCGGCCTTATCACGCGATAAGTGCCAAGATAGGAGTCTTCTCGTTTTATCGAACGGTGTCAGCCAGTGACGGACGCTCTATCTTGTCACTTATCGTGTGATGTGGATGTGGCCGACCATGATGCGGTTTCTGGGAAACCCTAGGTGTTCGATGTATTTCGCGGTCTCGCTTCCGCGCGTGCCGAACTAATATATTAGAAAGGGAGCGACACACTTTAATCAGATTGGAATGCAACACTTCAGTGTCGTAATTATTACTTAGCATTACTTATTTAGGAGCTAATAATGACATCCATAATTTCATTTGCCACAATCATCAATTGCCCTAATTAGTTTTTCTCACAAACTATACAATTTACAGGAAATTTTTACGGTTTCAGAGAAAACCACTTTTGTGGCAAATGATAATTATGGCTAACACTCGCGTTATAGCAAATTAAATTATAATATAATAATAATAGGGGACAATCTTGCACAAATCGACCTAGTCCCAAACTAAGCAAAGCTTGTACTATGGGTACTAGGCGACGATAAACATACTTATATAGATAAATAAATACTTAAATACATAGAAAACATCCATGACTCAGGAACAAATATTCGTGCTCATCACACAAATAAATGCCCTTATCGGGATTCGAACCCAGGACCTCTTGCTTCGTAGGCAGAGTCACTACCAACTAGGCTAAAGCGGTCGTCAAATTATGAGTATCCGTTTATTTAGTTGTTGGTAAATGCGCGTTTAAAAGAACGCTGCGTTTTTCGGCCCTGTGTAAACGAGTCAAGTTCTTAAGTTATTTCAAGCATGTCTCGTTTCCATCTCCATTAATTTAGAGTCTTGATGATTGTCCAAACAGCAATTAAGGCTCTTTGTTAAAAATTGCAAATCGCCCTATAGGTTGATTAGCTGGTAAATTAGCTTGTACCACCAAGCTAACATCCATAAAACCACTAATACTAGCGGCTCTGTTACACTGTCAAAAATATTTTAAAATGTGTGCATATGAATTGACAAAAAAAACTATGTAATTATTGGGCCTGCTCACAAAAATTCACGAAAGTCGGTTGAGAAATGTGTCCTGAAGAGGAGAACAGCGGGCAGCCGGATATACGATAGAAATTTGGCCCAAGCTGAAAGGGAGAACTTCGTTCGCTTCGCTCGCTCTCAATAAAGAGAGTAACCCTATGTACATCCCAATACATTGAATAGGTACAGTGTGTGCCAAAAATGGGGTGTAACCGATCAAGGGCATAACAGGTCTCGTGTTCTGATAAGAAAAACTTAGAAAACAATCGCGTCAAAAAAACTCTTTTAACTAAATTAACACGTTGTAACAATTGGAAACTAGAAGGAAGGACTTACCACAAACAATAACCACGAAGCTGCAAGTGGTCAAACACTCTTCGGCTTATCAGGCAGTTACTTTATTCAATAGATTGCCATCCGATTTGAAGTCAGTCACTAAATTAAATTTGTTTAAAAATTGTCTCAAAACTTATCTGTTGCAGAAGTGCTTCTGTTCTGTGGATGAGTTAATGACAGCTCAGAGTAAAATATAATATGAATTAATAGTTTTTTTCTTTTTAGAAATTCTGAGCAGCAAGCATTTCAATACTTTCGTTATGGGAGCAGTAAGTTATCTTATCTGTACTTGAGAATATTTGAGTTCGTCAGATTGCTAAAAAGCAGTCCATTCAAAAAACATCTCTATCGTCCAAAGTATACATTTTAATCTTGATGACAGTTTTTAAAAAAGTCGGCCACATTATATAACTTACAAAGCTACAATCTCAGTATACGCTACAATATCAATATCTTTGACTACAAGTTCGCTTACCATCAAGCGGGCATTACGCTTGCCACCATGGAATAAAAACATCGCATAAAAATAATAACGAAAAGTAATATTTTGTGTGAATTGTGATTTATTATTGTAGCAAAAAGAGACAAAAATACAATGGTAGCTATTATCAATGAGTGCTCTTCACAAAAGGCTGTATTGTGTCCGTTACGGGGTCATTTTTCAGAAAAAACCATGACGTTAATTCATATGGCTTTTTGGGGATTTATCCATTTTTGCATTGTATTCGCACTTTAATAAGCTAGGGTAGCCTAGTGGTTCAGGGTGGTTCAGGTATGAGGCTGTCAAGCGGCGGTCGTGGGTTCGAATTCGAATCCGGGCTCGTACGAATGATTTTCGGAACACAGGTACGGAATATTACCGTTAGCTTTTTGGTGAAGGAAAACATTGTGAGGAATTCGGTCTAATCCCAATAAGGTCTAGGTTTCGGCAACGGCAGTCGCTTTCGAAACACTAGTGGCTATGCCAAATCTTGCGATTAGGTGTCAAAGCGGACCCCGGGCTCCTTTAGGGCACTACCGGGAATAACGCTAGGAGGATGATGATTTGCACGTACCTGCAGGCGCAGCTTGGGCAGATCCCTCATGACGTGGACTGATGATTTGGTAAAGGTCAGTTAAAGGCAGGAGCGGTCATTGTGCCACTCTTCGGAGATGCCAGCAGTGGTCGTCGCTGATATGATGATGATGATGATTGAATTTGATGTGATTTTGTAGTTGTGTCGAGTTCTCTTCTACGGACACCAGACCTAAGGGCCTGTATTCACTTAGATTAGTGATAAGCGCGAGTTCATACATTTGCTGTCAGTGCGAGTAGCTTTTGAATGGACTCGCACTAATCACTAATCAAAGTGAATACATATGGCATAACGCCTTGTTTATGGACGCGTGAGGCGGAGCCGATATGCGGGATGTCAATCGAATATGGAAACAGTAAATATACTACATACCGATAACGACATTCTAATTTTCGATCGAAGTCTAAAATTCCCGCCACGAGCTGGATTTGAACCCGTGACCTCTGGAATCCGTCCATGGCTCTGATCCAACTGAGCTGCCGTATATCGTATAGGCTCCTCTTGTGGCGACGAATCTTTCAATAAGTAATAAATCTTTCTTCCTTCTTTTAATGATACCTTAGGGAGGCTCTCGCTGCGTGTCGTCATTTCGGCGTTCTGGGTACGATGTGATGCTCATAATATTATATTATACTAGTTGCCCGGCCCGGCTTCACACGGATTACCCGTTTTCCCGTAGGAATGAAGCATTTTCTCGCGGTAAAAAGTAGCCTATGTTCATCAGGGATAATGTCGGCTTGTATTGATAAAATAATTTTTCAAATCGGTCCATTAGTTTCGGAGCCTGTTCAATACAAACACACAAACAATCAAATCTTTCCTCTTTATAGTATTAGTGTAGATAGTGTTGATTATACAACGTGTTTTTTAACCGTCTCAGAGCTGAAGCCCACTGAAAGTATTCAAAAGGTACTAATCATTCGTGAAAAAAATATTTTTTTATACTAAAGTTTTTAGTAATAAAAGGTAATTTTATTGAGTTTGAAAAATTCTCTATGGCACACTGAGCGAAGTTCATTCACCCGGTTAGAGTTCGTACCTATCTACATAAGATGGCGGCTAGCGGACACTGCGGTCAGCTGGATGATTAAAATTTTATTTATACAAAAAAAAAACAAATATTTTATGGATTTAAAAAAAATGTTTTAAATAATAAAAACAAATAAAACCTTTTTTTAAGTTCTTTGTAATGTATACATTAACTGGGGTTCGGCTCTAAGACGGTTAAAAAAACACCGTGTATTGAGCGCGGGGAGGAACAAGACGAAAGGGGGTGGCGGCTTAATCCTAATTCATTGACGTTAATGGTACCTAGAGGCCAGAGGGACCACTTTTTAGGGGAGGTCTATGTCCAGCAGTGGATATTTCTCGGCTGATATGGTGATGATGATAATGATGATGAAGAAAGACGTTTAGTATTAGGTACTTATGTTGAGCGCGCCACACTGATGCCGAGTTGAGAGCGTAATTAAATTGTTAATTTAATTATATACCTCTCGTAATGTCCACACTGCTCAGCGCAGCTTTAACCAAATCAGTGTCACCCACTTACTGGGGTGTAAAATAAATGGCAAGCGGTAAATTTCTCATTATGGGGTGAAACTCGGCCCAATAATACATAATTGAAAAGGAAAAAGGACCGTTTTTACACTGGTGACGCACTTGCTCAGTTCACGTTCAGTGCTCGTTCACAAATTAACAAGATATTAAAAGAATATTTTACAAAGGGGAAATATGCTAGGGAATATACTTGCAAACTAGCAAAATAAAAAATAAAACTGCGCATAATAACGTTCATTAAGTTCTTAATAATAATAAATAACAACATAAAATAAGATTTATAAAGCGAGTCGAGTGACCGCGCACATAATCTCACAAAGAGATTTGCAAAAATTGTAATTTAGTTAAGTACTTCATCTGAAATAAATAGATTTAAATTTTAAAATATTTTTTTTTTTACGTCAAATATGTATACATTTTTCGCCTTATTACAAAGGGATAGGGTGCACAAGTGTGCATATATTATTGACGTCGACCGTTCATTTGAGTGCCTTTATTTGGGCCAAGGTCGAAGTAGAATTGTCAAGTTTAGGTCTATGCGAAAATAAGTGTACGAACCACCTGATGCTAAGCATTGTTGCCAGGATGATTTGCAAATCCAGGGATGTCTTATACCTCGTTTACAGTATCAGTTTACAGCTCACTTCCGCTCACTAAGCGGGCAAGTAGGTAGGGAACTGGGCAGGACGAGAATGTTAACACGATACCATGTCAGCCAGTGACAGACGCTATATCCTTGTCACTTATCGCATGATACGGGGCCGGCCCGACGTTACGATACCCGGTGTTAACGTTCGATAGAACGAGACTGACGCTCTATCTTGTCACTTATCGCGTGATAAGGCCGACCATGATAGGCCTGGTCATGCCGCTGCCACTGCTACTCTCACTGCCCAAATAAGTGGTTTTTTGCGCGGAAGTCAAAGGACGCGCCGCGCGAGCAGCAGTGCCTGATTACATTCGGTCTGTTCGATGATACGAGGCCTGGTCATGCCGCTGCCACTGCTACTTTCGCTGCCCAAATGAGTGGTTTTTTGCGCGGAAGTCAAAGGACGCGCCGCGCGAGCAGCAGAGCCTGATTACATTCGGTCTGTTCGATGATACGAGGCCTGGTCATGCCGCTGCCACTGCTACTCTCACTGCCCAAATAAGTGGTTTTTTGCGCGGAAGTCAAAGGACGCGCCGCGCGAGCAGCAGTGCCTGATTACATTCGGTCTGTTCGATGATACGAGGCCTGGTCATGCCGCTGCCACTGCTACTCTCACTGCCCAAATAAGTGGTTTTTTGCGCGGAAGTCAAAGGACGCGCCGCGCGAGCAGCAGTGCCTGATTACATTCGGTCTGTTCGATGATACGAGGCCTGGTCATGCCGCTGCCACTGCTACTCTCACTGCCCAAATAAGTGGTTTTTTGCGCGGAAGTCAAAGGACGCGCCGCGCGAGCAGCAGTGCCTGATTATATTCGGTCTGTTCGATGATACGAGGCCTGGTCATGCCGCTGCCACTGCTACTCTCACTGCCCAAATAAGTGGTTTTTTGCGCGGAAGTCAAAGGACGCGCCGCGCGAGCAGCAGTGCCTGATTACATTCGGTCTGTTCGATGATACGAGGCCTGGTCATGCCGCTGCCACTGCTACTTTCGCTGCCCAAATGAGTGGTTTTTTGCGCGGAAGTCAAAGGACGCGCCGCGCGAGCAGCAGTGCCTGATTACATTCGGTCTGTTCGATGATACGAGGCCTGGTCATGCCGCTGCCACTGCTACTTTCGCTGCCCAAATGAGTGGTTTTTTGCGCGGAAGTCAAAGGACGCGCCGCACGAGCAGCAGTGCCTGATTATATTCGGTCTGTTCGATGATACGAGGCCTGGTCATGTCGCTGCCACTGCTACTCTCACTGCCCAAATGAGTGGTTTTTTGCGCGGAAATCAAAGGACGCGCCGCGCGAGCAGGAGTGCGTGTTTACATTCGGTCTGTTCGATGATACGAGGCCTGGTCATGCCGCTGCCACTGCTACTTTCGCTGCCCAAATGAGTGGTTTTTTGCGCGGAAGTCAAAGGACGCGCCGCGCGAGCAGCAGTGCCTGATTACATTCGGTCTGTTCGATGATACAAGGCCTGGTCATGCCGCTGCCACTGCTACTTTCGCTGCCCAAATGAGTGGTTTTTTGCGCGGAAGTCAAAGGACGCGCCGCGCGAGCAGCAGTGCCTGATTACATTCGGTCTGTTCGATGATACGAGGCCTGGTCATGCCGCTGCCACTGCTACTTTCGCTGCCCAAATGAGTGGTTTTTTGCGCGGAAGTCAAAGGACGCGCCGCGCGAGCAGCAGTGCCTGATTACATTCGGTCTGTTCGATGATACGAGGCCTGGTCATGCCGCTGCCACTGCTACTCTCACTGCCCAAATAAGTGGTTTTTTGCGCGGAAGTCAAAGGACGCGCCGCGCGAGCAGCAGTGCCTGATTACATTCGGTCTGTTCGATGATACGAGGCCTGGTCATGCCGCTGCCACTGCTACTCTCACTGCCCAAATAAGTGGTTTTTTGCGCGGAAGTCAAAGGACGCGCCGCGCGAGCAGCAGTGGCTGATTACATTCGGTCTGTTCGATGATACGAGGCCTGGTCATGCCGCTGCCACTGCTACTCTCACTGCCCAAATAAGTGGTTTTTTGCGCGGAAGTCAAAGGACGCGCCGCGCGAGCAGCAGTGCCTGATTACATTCGGTCTGTTCGATGATACGAGGCCTGGTCATGCCGCTGCCACTGCTACTTTCGCTGCCCAAATGAGTGGTTTTTTGCGCGGAAGTCAAAGGACGCGCCGCACGAGCAGCAGTGCCTGATTACATTCGGTCTGTTCGATGATACGAGGCCTGGTCATGCCGCTGCCACTGCTACTTTCGCTGCCCAAATGAGTGGTTTTTTGCGCGGAAATCAAAGGACGCGCCGCACGAGCAGCAGTGCCTGATTATATTCGGTCTGTTCGATGATACGAGGCCTGGTCATGTCGCTGCCACTGCTACTCTCACTGCCCAAATAAGTGGTTTTTTGCGCGGAAGTCAAAGGACGCGCCGCGCGAGCAGCAGTGCCTGATTACATTCGGTCTGTTCGATGATACGAGGCCTGGTCATGCCGCTGCCACTGCTACTTTCGCTGCCCAAATGAGTGGTTTTTTGCGCGGAAGTCAAAGGACGCGCCGCGCGAGCAGCAGTGCCTGATTACATTCGGTCTGTTCGATGATACGAGGCCTGGTCATGCCGCTGCCACTGCTACTTTCGCTGCCCAAATGAGTGGTTTTTTGCGCGGAAGTCAAAGGACGCGCCGCACGAGCAGCAGTGCCTGATTATATTCGGTCTGTTCGATGATACGAGGCCTGGTCATGTCGCTGCCACTGCTACTCTCACTGCCCAAATGAGTGGTTTTTTGCGCGGAAGTCAAAGGACGCGCCGCGCGAGCAGCAGTGCCTGATTACATTCGGTCTGTTCGATGATACGAGGCCTGGTCATGCCGCTGCCACTGCTACTTTCGCTGCCCAAATGAGTGGTTTTTTGCGCGGAAGTCAAAGGACGCGCCGCACGAGCAGCAGTGCCTGATTATATTCGGTCTGTTCGATGATACGAGGCCTGGTCATGTCGCTGCCACTGCTACTCTCACTGCCCAAATAAGTGGTTTTTTGCGCGGAAGTCAAAGGACGCGCCGCGCGAGCAGCAGTGCCTGATTACATTCGGTCTGTTCGATGATACGAGGCCTGGTCATGCCGCTGCCACTGCTACTCTCACTGCCCAAATAAGTGGTTTTTTGCGCGGAAGTCAAAGGACGCGCCGCGCGAGCAGCAGTGCCTGATTACATTCGGTCTGTTCGATGATACGAGGCCTGGTCATGCCGCTGCCACTGCTACTTTCGCTGCCCAAATGAGTGGTTTTTTGCGCGGAAGTCAAAGGACGCGCCGCGCGAGCAGCAGAGCCTGATTACATTCGGTCTGTTCGATGATACGAGGCCTGGTCATGCCGCTGCCACTGCTACTCTCACTGCCCAAATAAGTGGTTTTTTGCGCGGAAGTCAAAGGACGCGCCGCGCGAGCAGCAGTGCCTGATTACATTCGGTCTGTTCGATGATACGAGGCCTGGTCATGCCGCTGCCACTGCTAATCTCACTGCCCAAATAAGTGGTTTTTTGCGCGGAAGTCAAAGGACGCGCCGCGCGAGCAGCAGTGCCTGATTACATTCGGTCTGTTCGATGATACGAGGCCTGGTCATGCCGCTGCCACTGCTACTCTCACTGCCCAAATAAGTGGTTTTTTGCGCGGAAGTCAAAGGACGCGCCGCGCGAGCAGCAGTGCCTGATTACATTCGGTCTGTTCGATGATACGAGGCCTGGTCATGCCGCTGCCACTGCTACTTTCGCTGCCCAAATGAGTGGTTTTTTGCGCGGAAGTCAAAGGACGCGCCGCGCGAGCAGCAGTGCCTGATTACATTCGGTCTGTTCGATGATACGAGGCCTGGTCATGCCGCTGCCACTGCTACTTTCGCTGCCCAAATGAGTGGTTTTTTGCGCGGAAGTCAAAGGACGCGCCGCGCGAGCAGCAGTGCCTGATTACATTCGGTCTGTTCGATGATACGAGGCCTGGTCATGCCGCTGCCACTGCTACTTTCGCTGCCCAAATGAGTGGTTTTTTGCGCGGAAGTCAAAGGACGCGCCGCACGAGCAGCAGTGCCTGATTATATTCGGTCTGTTCGATGATACGAGGCCTGGTCATGCCGCTGCCACTGCTACTCTCACTGCCCAAATAAGTGGTTTTTTGCGCGGAAGTCAAAGGACGCGCCGCGCGAGCAGCAGTGCCTGATTACATTCGGTCTGTTCGATGATACGAGGCCTGGTCATGCCGCTGCCACTGCTACTCTCACTGCCCAAATAAGTGGTTTTTTGCGCGGAAGTCAAAGGACGCGCCGCGCGAGCAGCAGTGCCTGATTACATTCGGTCTGTTCGATGATACGAGGCCTGGTCATGCCGCTGCCACTGCTACTTTCGCTGCCCAAATGAGTGGTTTTTTGCGCGGAAGTCAAAGGACGCGCCGCGCGAGCAGCAGTGCCTGATTACATTCGGTCTGTTCGATGATACGAGGCCTGGTCATGCCGCTGCCACTGCTACTTTCGCTGCCCAAATGAGTGGTTTTTTGCGCGGAAGTCAAAGGACGCGCCGCGCGAGCAGCAGTGCCTGATTACATTCGGTCTGTTCGATGATACGAGGCCTGGTCATGCCGCTGCCACTGCTACTTTCGCTGCCCAAATGAGTGGTTTTTTGCGCGGAAGTCAAAGGACGCGCCGCACGAGCAGCAGTGCCTGATTATATTCGGTCTGTTCGATGATACGAGGCCTGGTCATGCCGCTGCCACTGCTACTCTCACTGCCCAAATAAGTGGTTTTTTGCGCGGAAGTCAAAGGACGCGCCGCGCGAGCAGCAGTGCCTGATTACATTCGGTCTGTTCGATGATACGAGGCCTGGTCATGCCGCTGCCA
Source organism: Epinotia demarniana (assembly GCA_945867215.1). Taxonomy (NCBI): domain Eukaryota; kingdom Metazoa; phylum Arthropoda; class Insecta; order Lepidoptera; family Tortricidae; genus Epinotia; species Epinotia demarniana. The sequence continues at coordinate 18,047,207 of OX244275.1, forward strand.
CTGCTACTTTCGCTGCCCAAATGAGTGGTTTTTTGCGCGGAAGTCAAAGGACGCGCCGCACGAGCAGCAGTGCCTGATTATAATCGGTCTGTTCGATGATACGAGGCCTGGTCATGTCGCTGCCACTGCTACTCTCACTGCCCAAATAAGTGGTTTTTTGCGCGGAAGTCAAAGGACGCGCCGCGCGAGCAGCAGTGCCTGATTACATTCGGTCTGTTCGATGATACGAGGCCTGGTCATGCCGCTGCCACTGCTACTTTCGCTGCCCAAATGAGTGGTTTTTTGCGCGGAAGTCAAAGGACGCGCCGCGCGAGCAGCAGTGCCTGATTACATTCGGTCTGTTCGATGATACGAGGCCTGGTCATGCCGCTGCCACTGCTACTCTCACTGCCCAAATAAGTGGTTTTTTGCGCGGAAGTCAAAGGACGCGCCGCGCGAGCAGCAGTGCCTGATTACATTCGGTCTGTTCGATGATACGAGGCCTGGTCATGCCGCTGCCACTGCTACTTTCGCTGCCCAAATGAGTGGTTTTTTGCGCGGAAGTCAAAGGACGCGCCGCACGAGCAGCAGTGCCTGATTATATTCGGTCTGTTCGATGATACGAGGCCTGGTCATGTCGCTGCCACTGCTACTCTCACTGCCCAAATGAGTGGTTTTTTGCGCGGAAATCAAAGGACGCGCCGCGCGAGCAGCAGTGCCTGATTATATTCGGTCTGTTCGATGATACGAGGCCTGGTCATGTCGCTGCCACTGCTACTCTCACTGCCCAAATGAGTGGTTTTTTGCGCGGAAATCAAAGGACGCGCCGCGCGAGCAGCAGTGCCTGATTACATTCGGTCTGTTCGATGATACGAGGCCTGGTCATGCCGCTGCCACTGCTACTTTCGCTGCCCAAATGAGTGGTTTTTTGCGCGGAAGTCAAAGGACGCGCCGCGCGAGCAGCAGTGCCTGATTACATTCGGTCTGTTCGATGATACGAGGCCTGGTCATGCCGCTGCCACTGCTACTTTCGCTGCCCAAATGAGTGGTTTTTTGCGCGGAAGTCAAAGGACGCGCCGCGCGAGCAGCAGTGCCTGATTACATTCGGTCTGTTCGATGATACGAGGCCTGGTCATGCCGCTGCCACTGCTACTTTCGCTGCCCAAATGAGTGGTTTTTTGCGCGGAAGTCAAAGGACGCGCCGCACGAGCAGCAGTGCCTGATTATATTCGGTCTGTTCGATGATACGAGGCCTGGTCATGCCGCTGCCACTGCTACTCTCACTGCCCAAATAAGTGGTTTTTTGCGCGGAAGTCAAAGGACGCGCCGCGCGAGCAGCAGTGCCTGATTACATTCGGTCTGTTCGATGATACGAGGCCTGGTCATGCCGCTGCCACTGCTACTCTCACTGCCCAAATAAGTGGTTTTTTGCGCGGAAGTCAAAGGACGCGCCGCGCGAGCAGCAGTGCCTGATTACATTCGGTCTGTTCGATGATACGAGGCCTGGTCATGCCGCTGCCACTGCTACTTTCGCTGCCCAAATGAGTGGTTTTTTGCGCGGAAGTCAAAGGACGCGCCGCGCGAGCAGCAGTGCCTGATTACATTCGGTCTGTTCGATGATACGAGGCCTGGTCATGCCGCTGCCACTGCTACTTTCGCTGCCCAAATGAGTGGTTTTTTGCGCGGAAGTCAAAGGACGCGCCGCACGAGCAGCAGTGCCTGATTATATTCGGTCTGTTCGATGATACGAGGCCTGGTCATGTCGCTGCCACTGCTACTCTCACTGCCCAAATAAGTGGTTTTTTGCGCGGAAGTCAAAGGACGCGCCGCGCGAGCAGCAGTGCCTGATTACATTCGGTCTGTTCGATGATACGAGGCCTGGTCATGCCGCTGCCACTGCTACTCTCACTGCCCAAATAAGTGGTTTTTTGCGCGGAAGTCAAAGGACGCGCCGCGCGAGCAGCAGTGCCTGATTACATTCGGTCTGTTCGATGATACGAGGCCTGGTCATGCCGCTGCCACTGCTACTCTCACTGCCCAAATAAGTGGTTTTTTGCGCGGAAGTCAAAGGACGCGCCGCGCGAGCAGCAGTGCCTGATTACATTCGGTCTGTTCGATGATACGAGGCCTGGTCATGCCGCTGCCACTGCTACTCTCACTGCCCAAATAAGTGGTTTTTTGCGCGGAAGTCAAAGGACGCGCCGCGCGAGCAGCAGTGCCTGATTACATTCGGTCTGTTCGATGATACGAGGCCTGGTCATGCCGCTGCCACTGCTACTTTCGCTGCCCAAATGAGTGGTTTTTTGCGCGGAAGTCAAAGGACGCGCCGCGCGAGCAGCAGTGCCTGATTACATTCGGTCTGTTCGATGATACGAGGCCTGGTCATGCCGCTGCCACTGCTACTTTCGCTGCCCAAATGAGTGGTTTTTTGCGCGGAAGTCAAAGGACGCGCCGCACGAGCAGCAGTGCCTGATTATATTCGGTCTGTTCGATGATACGAGGCCTGGTCATGTCGCTGCCACTGCTACTCTCACTGCCCAAATAAGTGGTTTTTTGCGCGGAAGTCAAAGGACGCGCCGCGCGAGCAGCAGTGCCTGATTACATTCGGTCTGTTCGATGATACGAGGCCTGGTCATGCCGCTGCCACTGCTACTCTCACTGCCCAAATAAGTGGTTTTTTGCGCGGAAGTCAAAGGACGCGCCGCGCGAGCAGCAGTGCCTGATTACATTCGGTCTGTTCGATGATACGAGGCCTGGTCATGCCGCTGCCACTGCTACTCTCACTGCCCAAATAAGTGGTTTTTTGCGCGGAAGTCAAAGGACGCGCCGCGCGAGCAGCAGTGCCTGATTACATTCGGTCTGTTCGATGATACGAGGCCTGGTCATGCCGCTGCCACTGCTACTCTCACTGCCCAAATAAGTGGTTTTTTGCGCGGAAGTCAAAGGACGCGCCGCGCGAGCAGCAGTGCCTGATTACATTCGGTCTGTTCGATGATACGAGGCCTGGTCATGCCGCTGCCACTGCTACTTTCGCTGCCCAAATGAGTGGTTTTTTGCGCGGAAGTCAAAGGACGCGCCGCGCGAGCAGCAGTGCCTGATTACATTCGGTCTGTTCGATGATACGAGGCCTGGTCATGCCGCTGCCACTGCTACTTTCGCTGCCCAAATGAGTGGTTTTTTGCGCGGAAGTCAAAGGACGCGCCGCGCGAGCAGCAGTGCCTGATTACATTCGGTCTGTTCGATGATACGAGGCCTGGTCATGCCGCTGCCACTGCTACTTTCGCTGCCCAAATGAGTGGTTTTTTGCGCGGAAGTCAAAGGACGCGCCGCACGAGCAGCAGTGCCTGATTATATTCGGTCTGTTCGATGATACGAGGCCTGGTCATGCCGCTGCCACTGCTACTCTCACTGCCCAAATAAGTGGTTTTTTGCGCGGAAGTCAAAGGACGCGCCGCGCGAGCAGCAGTGCCTGATTACATTCGGTCTGTTCGATGATACGAGGCCTGGTCATGCCGCTGCCACTGCTACTCTCACTGCCCAAATAAGTGGTTTTTTGCGCGGAAGTCAAAGGACGCGCCGCGCGAGCAGCAGTGCCTGATTACATTCGGTCTGTTCGATGATACGAGGCCTGGTCATGCCGCTGCCACTGCTACTCTCACTGCCCAAATAAGTGGTTTTTTGCGCGGAAGTCAAAGGACGCGCCGCGCGAGCAGCAGTGCCTGATTACATTCGGTCTGTTCGATGATACGAGGCCTGGTCATGCCGCTGCCACTGCTACTTTCGCTGCCCAAATGAGTGGTTTTTTGCGCGGAAGTCAAAGGACGCGCCGCGCGAGCAGCAGTGCCTGATTACATTCGGTCTGTTCGATGATACGAGGCCTGGTCATGCCGCTGCCACTGCTACTTTCGCTGCCCAAATGAGTGGTTTTTTGCGCGGAAGTCAAAGGACGCGCCGCACGAGCAGCAGTGCCTGATTATATTCGGTCTGTTCGATGATACGAGGCCTGGTCATGCCGCTGCCACTGCTACTCTCACTGCCCAAATAAGTGGTTTTTTGCGCGGAAGTCAAAGGACGCGCCGCGCGAGCAGCAGTGCCTGATTACATTCGGTCTGTTCGATGATACGAGGCCTGGTCATGCCGCTGCCACTGCTACTCTCACTGCCCAAATAAGTGGTTTTTTGCGCGGAAGTCAAAGGACGCGCCGCGCGAGCAGCAGTGCCTGATTACATTCGGTCTGTTCGATGATACGAGGCCTGGTCATGCCGCTGCCACTGCTACTTTCGCTGCCCAAATGAGTGGTTTTTTGCGCGGAAGTCAAAGGACGCGCCGCGCGAGCAGCAGAGCCTGATTACATTCGGTCTGTTCGATGATACGAGGCCTGGTCATGCCGCTGCCACTGCTACTCTCACTGCCCAAATAAGTGGTTTTTTGCGCGGAAGTCAAAGGACGCGCCGCGCGAGCAGCAGTGCCTGATTACATTCGGTCTGTTCGATGATACGAGGCCTGGTCATGCCGCTGCCACTGCTACTCTCACTGCCCAAATAAGTGGTTTTTTGCGCGGAAGTCAAAGGACGCGCCGCGCGAGCAGCAGTGCCTGATTACATTCGGTCTGTTCGATGATACGAGGCCTGGTCATGCCGCTGCCACTGCTACTCTCACTGCCCAAATAAGTGGTTTTTTGCGCGGAAGTCAAAGGACGCGCCGCGCGAGCAGCAGTGCCTGATTACATTCGGTCTGTTCGATGATACGAGGCCTGGTCATGCCGCTGCCACTGCTACTCTCACTGCCCAAATAAGTGGTTTTTTGCGCGGAAGTCAAAGGACGCGCCGCGCGAGCAGCAGTGCCTGATTACATTCGGTCTGTTCGATGATACGAGGCCTGGTCATGCCGCTGCCACTGCTACTTTCGCTGCCCAAATGAGTGGTTTTTTGCGCGGAAGTCAAAGGACGCGCCGCGCGAGCAGCAGTGCCTGATTACATTCGGTCTGTTCGATGATACGAGGCCTGGTCATGCCGCTGCCACTGCTACTTTCGCTGCCCAAATGAGTGGTTTTTTGCGCGGAAGTCAAAGGACGCGCCGCACGAGCAGCAGTGCCTGATTATATTCGGTCTGTTCGATGATACGAGGCCTGGTCATGCCGCTGCCACTGCTACTCTCACTGCCCAAATGAGTGGTTTTTTGCGCGGAAGTCAAAGGACGCGCCGCGCGAGCAGCAGTGCCTGATTACATTCGGTCTGTTCGATGATACGAGGCCTGGTCATGCCGCTGCCACTGCTACTTTCGCTGCCCAAATGAGTGGTTTTTTGCGCGGAAGTCAAAGGACGCGCCGCACGAGCAGCAGTGCCTGATTATATTCGGTCTGTTCGATGATACGAGGCCTGGTCATGTCGCTGCCACTGCTACTCTCACTGCCCAAATGAGTGGTTTTTTGCGCGGAAATCAAAGGACGCGCCGCGCGAGCAGCAGTGCGTGTTTACATTCGGTCTGTTCGATGATACAAGACCTGGCAGCAGTTCGTGTTTACATTCGGTCTGTTCGCGTTGTACCTACAGTCAGCGTAAATAGTAACTGCGCAATCGAAGGCGTCAAACGTTCTTATTCCCTTTTAATAAAGACTTTTGACGTCTTCATTTGCGCAGTTACTTTCGATGCTGACTGTACCTACTAACTAAGAAGGCTGGCAACGACAACCCAATATAAATCTTGGCCTGCAATACTAGGACACAGCACTTTGCTCGATCCTCGATCAAACTCCCAGTAGTTCGATACCACTTACACCCCAGATTCGGTTGATACCGTTCAACCAATCTCACTGGAGCGCAAACTCGTATTCCAGTGTACAAAACTTCCCCGCGTGGTCGTGCCGGAGCCTTCCCCTGGATTTTCCCCAGGCCACCCTCCAACCACGCAGTTTGACCGCTATATTGGGTCCGTCCTATTACAGCAACAGTCAGGTTCAAAAAAAAAAAAACGATCCTGTGCAATGTCTACTCCGGCGTAATGTCCTACTCGTCTATATTCATGATCTTGCAATCCAGAAAACCCTTCGAGTGGAGTAAAGAAAACATAATAAAAATTCTAGAACTTCTGGAAACCGAAATGGCAGTATAGGATTTTTATGTGTAGCGTAAGAAGATAGCGCGTACGCTGTTATTATGTGGACAACTGCCATTGTTGAAAGTCGAGTGATCTGAGTGGTAGGGCAGTACTATGATATATATATATATATATTTTACTCCCTAAGAGTTCGAGACACTGCCGCGAAAACACTTATCCTGTAAAATAACTACTCACCTACCCACCGATGAGTTCGAAACACGACACCCGTAGTGACATTAATAAATACGTCAGTTTAACCGTTTTAATTATATTACTATATCTATTATTTCCATTAAACGTCAAAAACTTTCTATTAGTCTGAAGTTTTTAGGGAATCCTATTATTTATGTATTTATAAATCTTTAAATTAGCAAAAGTAAGTTTTAGCGCCACTTGGACTCGCACCTTAACTTGCTAGTACTAATGACCATGCTAGGGATCATGTTGATGATGCTAGGATCGATTTCATGTCGGAAATCAAGCACCTAGGCAGAGGCAGGTCATCATCCTGTCTTAACTTGTTCAAACTCCTCCGACGTAGTAAACTCATGGTAATCAACCTGAATATAGATAATTTGCCCACACAAACATGGATTATCTACTCGCTAAGAGACGAAATTTTATGAATAAATAACATGCAAGAATTAGCATTGAAATTGGCTTTTTAAGGGCTTCATTTCGTATTCTTGCTTACATTTCATCCATTACCTAAGGGTTTTTATCAAACCATCTTGATGTGTTTTTACAGTTTAAAGGTAGGCAAAAAGTATTTCATATATTTGGGACCGTTTGTAAAAGTCGCCTACAAACAAATATACTTACATTTTCTTCGTATTGCCATGTAATATATTAATGTGAAAATAGATACCTCGATAGCACCTCGCCACGACGATATACTTCATATATATAAATACTCACAGACATAGAAAACCTTCAAGACACAAAAAGGAACATTCATATCTATTTATCATACTAATATTTTTCCTTACCGGGTTTTGAACCCGGGACCGTTGGCACGATGGCAACTGAGTTAGTACCTAAGCTGCTAAATGTCGTCAAAAAAGTTTTTTGCACAATATTTCCCTTCATCCCTCAACTTTACAACTAGGTTAGATATTACAAACCGTCAAAAAATCTAATTATATGGGAAGTTTGACAGTTTTCTACGGGACGACAGCTGGTTGCCGGCGCCATCTTTAACGTTTACCGGCCTTTAAGGTGCAACCCGCGCTTAGCCTATTCAAATAACGAAAGTGGAAGTTACGTCAGCAAGGGTGCATAGCTCCGAGCAAAAAAAAGTTTGACTCGACTGTAACCACCACGAGGGCTCAAACTTTTTTAATTTTTTCATAATCTCAGGCTAAGGTGAAATGACACTCGAGGTAAAGCGTCGTCTACATCTGCGACATAAATTACTCCGATGCGGTTCTATTAAATTAGCATATTTTGAGGTTTCTTTTTGCCTAAATTGGGTTTCTTGGCGCGTACATTTCTTTGTTTGAAGTAAATTTGTTTGTTGCTTCGGAACCATTTTGTTGACGTGATGCGAATTCGTCGATAACGTAACAGTTTCAAATAGGCATTAATCGAACCGCCGCTTTTGCATTCCAATTGTATCAACGTTCTGACTCGTTCTGATATGTTAGTTTAGCGAACGTGAAAGAGAGCGCACAAACCATTTCGACATTAGAAATAGATGCGAAGCGACGAATAATAATCGGCCCCGGATTTTGTGTTAGAAAAAATGAGCCCGTATTCGGCGTTCGTGAAGCATGGTTGGGATGAATTGAAGTGTAGATGTAGGGGTGAAGAGACGTGCACGACAAACCGATTGATTGCTTTTGTTGTTCCGATAAAATCGTTAGTTGATTACGCTATCGTTTAGTACCGTCATCATCATTATAAAACACACCCTCCTCTTATTCATAAAACTTAGAAATGACAAAGCGACAGACAAAACTAAACGAATTTTAATTCGTTCCCGGTGCAGCGGGAAATTCAAAATTTTGACTCCTACGTGCAATTTTTTTTTTCATTTCTAGTATGTATTATTTTTTAGCAAATATTATTGGTCCAGCTCATACGTGCAAATTTTGATCAAGCCTTAAGTTTATACGGGGTCGCGCGGCACATATGAAGCACTCGCGTATCGTTGATACCTCGAAGTGTAACACATATATGTACCATGCACAGGGAACGTGTTAACACCTTTTTGGTAAAAAAAGGCTTGTAGAACGTTTATGAATTGAATACGCCCGCTTGTCTCTAGTAGGGAGACGCCAGTTATTTATTAACTATTAGCATTCGTACCACCGTACAACGACAGTAAAGCTGTCCTCTTCTACTCCGTCGGACATGATAGGGATAGATACCTTAAGTATGTACTACAACTATATACTAGATTATTTTCATTTTTATTTATTTAATATCATAAATGCGAAAGTTATGATGTTTGGATGATTGTTAATTAACGCAAAAACAGCTGAAAAACACATTAAAGCCTGGATAAACATATAATATAATTGTATATCCCAGTCCAACAAAAGAAAGTCCAGGCGAACGAAGTCGCAGGCAAAACTACCCACTTAGTACTATTACATAAATTGTTCTGTGCCATAAATTAAATTAAATATATTTTTTTTGTTAATTATGAAAATTGCGTTCTTTTTCCGTTCAATTACCATTACATTGAAACGGAGATCAATTTAAGAGCGAAAAAAATTTTTCCGAGTACATCTCTGATTTCAGTTCGTCTTTGTGTTCTACCAATAAGAATAGCGGTAAATACTCACTGCAAACGTTTCGTTTTTTCCGGGTCCAGCTGATTCGGCATTCGGGAATAAACGACACATTCGTGAGTGGTGAACGGAACTGCCATTCACTGAAAGGCTCGGATTTGTGAGATGGACTGGATAAATGTGTATTTGTGTGAACACTGTGACATGCACATGTTTTTTTTTACAGCGATCATCTTATTGTCGCTTGTATTTAAACATCAAAAAGAACTAGTTGTCTTTTAAAGAAAATGCCGCTGTTTTGCTTGACTTGGCGGGGGCACTGCCGTGCCCCCAGATACGGTTACGACAAAAGGGTACGATTACCGGTTTAGTTACATATAGTACCTAGTAGATTGTGTCTCAAGCGAGCAAAATTATATATTTACGTCACACCTGGCCATAATGCGAGTTTTACTGCACGCTGCGCGTACGGGAAAACTCGAATTGTGGCCAAGTGAAGACGTAAAATTTTGTACGCAACACGGGCGGTAATTCGTAAAGCCCCAGAGCGCATAATTATGGCCCTCACCTTCGGTTCAGGCCACAAACACCTGCGATCTGGGGAGGTATTCAAATGTTTCCGCCCAAGGTGAAAATTATTTTGCTACCGAGTTATAGTTATTCGAGCCATTTGCGGGTCTGAGGATATATTTCATCGTCAATCATCATCATCAATATTTAAGTCTATTACAGATTAGAGACTAACCAAGCAGTGTCAAGAAGAGATACAACGTCTCTTATGGTTATTTACTTACCTTTATTACCGATGCTTTGAAGCAGGTTGCGACCGAGTTTTGCCACTGTCACAGGAATAGGAATAAAACATGTGGAATCGGAACTTTTTGTTCTGGTTTTGGCTGTTAGATTAGACGAATAGGAAACAATCGAATGTGGTTTGAATTGTCATGAGTTGAGTTGACGGATGTGAATAAGTCGGACTCGCCCACCGAGGGTTCCGTACTTAATTACAAATGTATAGTTTTAGATTTTTCCCTGTAGGTACTTGTAGTATAAGACGGTATTACAACGTCAACGAAAAGTGGGTACCTTCCCCAAAAATGTTTATTCCCTTGAGGGTGTCGAAATATAAGTTGTTTGCGGCATAAACGGCCGTATCTTTTACGTTAACTTAGAAGTTTGTTTTTTTTTCAGCACCATGCCATTTCTTAAGTTACCTCTTTTATACAATTAACATTCAAAAAGTTTTCGCCATGAAATAATTTTGAATATATAATTTTGACTTTGACTTGGACAATATTTACCTTCGGGATAAATACAGGTTACATTTTATGCCGTGCTGAAGCCTGCGGTCTTCATAATACGCGGGCGAATTACAAAGCGCATTTGAAGGCATTACTATCGAACCGTGTTCCAACTGCAAATGAACCTGTGACTTGGTAATAGAAGGAAAAATGTGTTCTGAATGAGCAAATTCCTTGCTCAGGGAGAATTTTATTCTCCTTGGTCGCGCCGGTTAAGCCACAGAATTGCATCGTTTTGAGGCTAGACTTTGCATTGTATTTGAATAATTTGAATATCGTTGCAGAACATGTCAAATAATAATAATAAAACATTTATTTCAGACATCTCAGGCCCATAGTTACAACTACCTTAAAGACTAACATACATACACTTATAAAATAAGAAAACAAATTATTATTATTAGCGTAGCTTCATTGCGTTGGCGTTAATCTAAGAAAATTAAGCCGAATATGGGCAATTAGGGGAAATAATTCTTGTAGTTTTGTAAATTGGTTTAATTATACCTTGCAGTGTCCAGATAAACATACTAAAAGTCGAGCTGATTTCTCAATTACATGGTTGTTTTTCCGGGAAAGAGTGCAACTACGACCTAGTGATGTATGGAACAAGTATACGGTCTCTCCGTGCGACCCCCAGAAAACTCTGACATTTCAAGATTTGCGTCGGGGTAAAAAGTTGGAGTACAGCCTGGCTAAACGTTCAGACCTAGGTCAGGGGTGCTCGACCAAATGTCATAGGGAACCGCGTGCAGTTATTGACGACCAAAAAAATAAAAAAAGCGATACGTCAAGAAAATTAGTAAAATCATTTTATAGGAAATTTTATGTAGAAATTTTTGTCTGGAGTTATTATAACGCTATCTCCCCCCCCCCCCCCTGCACCCTCAGCACAGTCCCCAGTCCTTGCCCCACCCTCAAGGACTTTTAGTATGTTCACCTGGACACGACAAGGTATAACTGTACCAATTTTCAAAACGTATCGTTTTTTTCGAACAAAAACTGCAGGCATTTCCCTATGATATTTGGTCGAGCACCCCTGGCCTAGGTCTGAACGAATCCAGGCTGTACTCCAACTTTTTACCCCGAGGCGAATCTTGAAATGTCAGATTTTTCTGGGGGTCACACGGAGAGACCCTACACTTGTTCCGTACATCACCAGGTCCGTAGCTGCACTCTTTCCCGGAGTAACAACTATGTTAGTGAGAAATCAGCGGTTTTGCAGCTTTATTTGTTTGTTTTGTTTAGAAATTCTCAATGGATCGACATGGGAATTGTATGTTCGATAAGCAGGTGACTGAGCTTGCTTATCCTAAACACAAAATGAATTATGATGAACAACTACGAAAAAACGACGTTTTCTTAAAACACATTTTTTTTAATTTAAACATCCTGTGAGCTACAAAGTATCGATCGTAGAGTAAAAATATTTATGACCAATTTTGTAGGAAATTTTATGTAGAAACTTTTGACTAAAGTTATCATAACGCGTTTCGTATTCGAGATATGTACGAAAATCTGAAAAAAGGTACCTTAAACCCCCCCTACACCCTCAGCACAGCCCCTACCCTCGAGGACTTTTAGTAGGTATGTTCATCTGGACACGACACGGTATACCTGTACCAATTTACAAAACTACAGAAATTATTTCCCCTGAACTTATTAATTTTCTTAACCTACGTCGTCAAGTTCGGTGTTGAATTCGGTAGGTTGCCCCGGAACCGCCGAAACATGACACCCTTCGGCCAGAAATCAGACCAAGCGATGGTCCAACATTTATATTGGACCATCGCTTGGTCTGATATCATAGTTTGAATTCTACAATACGTATGTAGACTAAAAATGTATTATTACTCCAAAACAAAGAAGGCAAAAAAATATCTGACGAAATTCCTATTCAGATATCCCAAAGAATTACGAAGCTACAACCGTTTTAGTATTGCTTGGGAGAAAACTTTTTAAACTTTACTGCCGATCGATTTAGTTATTAGATGGTACCTCACCTCATTTGAAGTAGTACATTGTACTACCTCATTTTAATTGGTAACTGTCGGTGTGAGATCCAGTAACGATATCGCGGGGCAAGGAATTGTATGAATTACTGTTCACGTCGCCCAGTCCGATATCGGAGCATGCTCCAAACAAAAAGTGTTCTTGTTTTGTGACTCTAACGGATTGAAAAAGGCCAATTTTTTATATTCAGGAGACGATGGCTGAGATACGCGTCATATACTCGTGAACGGGTGCTGTTTTTGGAGGCCGGTCTATTCATGTTTGCAAGGTCGACAAGCTTCATTCCACTTTTCTGCGGAATCGGCTTGGGAGATTTCACTCTTATCTTCACTTGATAGTATTTTTTTTATACATAATTTTTTGAGACTTGAATACAACATTAATCTTTGTGGATGCCTATAAGATTTAATGTGTGTATTTTGATTTTGACACCTTATCTCTAAGAAAGGAGATTGTTATTTTTTCTCTTAAGTATTGTTTTTGACCTGTATAAACCTTGATGTGTAGTTCATTCAATTACTCATAATATTTAGAGTCTATAATAGCTTATACATTTTGTGGTGTCATGTTTGCTGAACAAATATTTTGATTCAGATTAGAAATTTCACTATACGGATACTTGGCGATATATCAAACAGTCATTGCAACTGGTGGAATATTTCCCTGATAATTACGGAGTATTGGTATTGATTGGTTTAATTAGTTACCGTGTTATGTCAGGGTTTCCGTTCAATTAAAAATGTCTCGTTGCTGAGCAATGTTCCGCCTGAGTGCACCTGATAATTTGAGATTGCCTCGCTAAGGCTAGTCACACACGGCATAGCCCGCAGTCCCGATGACAGTATTACAATGAGATGATAACATCCTGAGGATGCTGTTGGGGCTGCCGAAGTACTGCAGTGCTTCTAGCATGTTCGCGGAAGCGCGGCTGGAGGACTTTTTTGCCATAAGGTGAAAAAGAGTCGCGTCCATGCTGAGGCCAGTGCGCGGCAGTACCAACGGTCTTATCAGGGTGGTGGCCGAGAGCTTGAACTACCCTATTACCAAGTCTTGGGTTGAGGTGGCTATTGGGAGAGCGAAATAGACAGGACAAACTTTCTTCGCTTTCTCAATAGCACACATCTTACACTATTTTATACGTGTCTCTTTTAATTTTATACTATTTTTTTGGTTCTTATTATTATATCTAACTTAGTTTGTATGATTTTAACTAACAAAAATGTATGGATCAATCTTAATTGATCCATACATTTTTGTTTGTTAAAATCATGCATCATGCATGTCAGACCTTAGTCTGACTGAAATAAACGATTTTTTTATAGGTGTCCCGTCTGCACTACTCGACGAAAACCTAACAGATCGTCCAGTGCTTCCTTGTAAAGACCAACTTCACCCAGATTGTCGAGTGTCACATGAGAAACTGTTAACCTTTATGAAGAAGGAGTTCTGGCCGAAGGGTGTACTTTTCCAGCAATTTCGAGGCTGTTTATTCGACACCCAGAACACGAACAGAGCGTCGAAGCCTTAGAGTTAAGAAGAAGAGAGTGAAGAAGAGTTGCTTATAAGTAGTAACAGCACTGACATTGACGACTTATTTATTTTACAAAAAAAGTGTATACGGATTTTAGTTAATATTAAAAACAGAGACAGCTGCAGACCATATTTTATTGAACACAAGATTTTGACACTAACCTCAATATATATTTTAGAAACGTGTAAGTTCGTAAGGAAGTATCCGCAGTTCTTTATTAAATTAGCAGATTAACCTCGGCGATACGAAACCAGACTGAAAAATAATCTGGCACTACCCACTAGCTATAAACTCAAACTGCATAAAGCAAGTCCAAACGTGATGGCAGTGAAAATATATAATAAATTAAATGATGACCTTAAAACTATTACAAACGAAAAGCAATTTATTAAAAACCTAAAGACCTTTTTAGTAGAAAAATGTTATTACACCCTAAAGGACTTCTTTAGTGATTAGTTTTATATTGAGTAGGCAATATTATTATCCACGTGTTATTTAATTTACTATTGAATAAGATTAATATTGCAATTTAAATGATGACATCTGACTACAACTAACATAATTATTACCCATACCATAAATACATTTTTAGATTAAGATTCTATCAATTATTTTGAATAGTGAGCAAAATGATTGAACAACATTATTATTTGATATTATTATTTGACGTTATTATTAGACATTTGTATGTTTTTTGTAAGCATGTATAAAAGATCTATGATAAAATAAGGCTAACAAATACGCTAGATTTAAGACTTCAAATTGCTGTGCCCTACCAGGGTCCATGAAATACCTACTTACTTATGTAAAACCTAAATGTAAACCATGGATGCAATAAACGAATGAATTATGAATTATGAATGAATTAAGTTTTGTATATTGATATGTATGTTAGTCTGTACGGTTAAAAAACACACACACATTTTGCTATTTGGGACATACAGAAAATTAAGGGTTTGCGTCTCCCCTGTGAACATTGGAAAAGTTAAGGGCTATTAAGACTAATTTTGGTTGAACTTTATATCCGCATAAACGGCGTCTCCACTTCTATAATTCTATGCGATAATAACATATTATCACTTCTAACTAAAGAAAACTTTTATTTTTCTGATTGTTCTTTTATCACGCCATTTGAACAAGCATTTATTTAACTTGCTGTGTAGATATTTATGTTACTGTGCTAAGGCCAGATCTTACGAATCATATTTGATCAAATTCCTTAAGTCAAATACTTATAGTTGAAATTTTGTATACCTATAGTAATTCTGATGAAGATTACTGATGATGTCATATTTTGGTGCCAAAAAGCTGATTTGATGATGGAGACAGACAGTGGTAAGGGCAACACCTAAATTACTCGAGACAAATCGGTCGTGTTAGGATGTCATTAGAATTTTCTTATTAAGTAGTTAATTACTGTCTGTGCCATAAAGTACCTACGGTAAATTATATGTTTTCACAAACCTAAAATAATTTAAAGTCATGCGATAATCTCTTCTGCGAAGATCAAATCTACATTACTTATGTGACAAAACGCCTTTATAATAGCACCACAAAAGTAAAAATAGCATCAAAGTCGGAACATTTCCCCTACGAAATTGACAGAAACGTATGTTTATTTGCCACCCTTGTGGTATAAAGAATGTAATAGAAACTGTGTGGTCATCCTTGAGTTAAATGAGTTTTGAAATAATGGATGGTTTAGTTACGGTTCCTAAGACTTATCAAGAATGTTAATTGATTCGGTCTAGTCAAACACATGAATACTTTAAAATTGATACAATAAGCCTAAAAGCGTCTTTTGAGTGAAGTTTTCTACCGATAACATGCAGTTCTGGAAGTTAAATATCGTGGTATGTAGCAGTATTTAATTAGTACAGTCCTACGAATTGTTGATTAAAGGGAACAATAAAATAAATATTTCTACAACTTATTAAGCAATTTTCTACCATCGGTAATAGTAACCTGATACACAATTCGGCACCCATATCGAGGGTTAAAATAATATTCATGCCTTTGGTTCCGTACTATATAAAAATAAATACAAAATAAAACATAAATAGACAAAATTATGTCCACTGGTTATAAAAATAACTACTACTTGCATACATAGCAGGTAAAGCCCACCTTTTATTAAATCACAGTTACATTACATATACTATAGATTCGGTATTTTGTATTCAAATAATAAATAAATAAAGAACTCAACAATACACTATACGGGGTATTATAAAAAACCTAATAAGTACAATACTGAGCATATTAATAGGCTTAATGACTCGGAAAAACATTTTGCGTTTTGTGTAGGTAAGTAACACCTTTATCTATACTTATGTGTCGTTTCCGGGTTCCAAATGTTTTAGGACTTTATTTAATTTACAAATTTTGCTGGGATATATGGGATATTATGAACCACAGAAATTTTCAATTTTATGAAATGTAATTCTACGAACGGAACCCTAGATGTGATTTATTTTAAGAGAAGACTAAAATGTCACTCGGTAATAGATACTTCTTTTTAACCTATTACCGACCCAAACAAATATTGAATGGGTCGGTAAAAGATTTCCATAGTTACAATTACCGATTGTTATGGAATCTTAGCATCGGTAGTAGACTTCATTTGGAATTTTCTAAAATCGAATTCCGATCCATACAAACTTTAGGATACAATTGTATTTTCATTACAAATCAAACATACATACCTATTACAAGCTTGGTATAAAACCAAAATCACATAACTGCTAAGTACATATAGTTAATTATGACAATATTTAAACGACATGACAAAATATGGGTTTCCATAGAAACTGCAGATTCAGTACTAAAGTTTTGGTTAAAAATTAAGGGTTTGTTGAATGCTTTCCATACCAAGAATAGTTCTTTAATAGCGTCAGTAGATCAAGATTCGAATAACTGTAAGAGATTTTATAATCGATGTCATATAAAAAAGATAAAGCACAAAGAAGCAAATCGCTGACTTAACTGTTACCGTGGTATGCCACGGTATTAGTTTCCCCGACTAAAAATGGCCTCTATCACCGCTGTATTTTATATTCCATTTTAACCCTATACTTTGCAAAGTATGTCAAAAATTTTGCGTTCTAGTCTCGTTTGCGCTGTATAAAATGCAAAAAACCGCTTTAGAAAAAAATGCAAAAGCTAACCAAAAAATCTGTGCATTTTTAGATACTCTATCAATTTTAGGGTTCAATGAATTTCCAGGTCAAAAATAGGTATATAATGAGTACGCACAAGTCGTGCAGAAAACTATAAATAACCATTTATTATCCATAGCATGACGAGTAGTTCAATTGTCATAGGTATTGCGTGAAATAATAAATAAGATTCGCGTATACTTACCAGGGACGCCACGCGTTTGTATGGCACAACCTCTTCCTACGCCGCCGTCGCAGAAACTGACAAATTGCAAGCTTGTTATTTCATTCACACACATTTGCGTAAACAGGACACTTAGTCAACTAAATTAGGCTTCATTTGTGTAAAGTATGTTTTATTGTAAATCGAACTTTTAAAATGTGTATTTTGAAATGCCGCGGTAATGGTAGCCGAATTTGATACCTCCTGTAATAGACGCCGTAACCTTACCACTCCTACAACAATAGATACCATCTAGAAAAAACTGATAGTGATGACAGAGGTCGAGGGCTAAAGAGCGAAGCCCAACGAATCTAATCTCCGAACAGCTGGAACTTCCTTGAAACCTTCATCAGGTGACCGGATCAGTTGGAGGCAGACCTCACTTATCATATTAGGAGTCGAACGATCCTCAGCAATGGGGGAACAGCGTTACTACAGTCCTTTCTCCTCCTAGCTATACATGCCTCATGGTGCGGATGGCTTTCCTTGTATTCCTTCTCCACTTTGCCCTGCCTTCGACATCAACTTCGGATAATTTCCATCTTGTTTGGAGTCTACCCCTAAATCTTCTACCAGAGGACGATGGACGGATTCAAGAGGTTGTGGGTTCAAATCCCGCTCTAATTCGCAGTTTTCCACTATCTATGGTCGAAATTCAGAGCCTGAAAGTTGTTGTAGTAAGTTATCAATTTAGTTTGGTGGCCTCCTCTTCACGTCGTCTTACGTGAGCATTCAAAACTCTTCGAACCTGCACTACTGTCTCACTTGCTCTTTAACATTTTTATTACATAACGTGATTTGATTTGAATCTTAAGGGCCAGCGGTCACTGACGGCGTGGCATGGTATGGCACGGCAGGTTGTGCTGCGGTATCCCGCGGCATTCCGTTTCATGCCGTGGCATCCTGTGGCATGCCAGTGCGTCTTCTCCCTCCCTAGCCCGGTGCGCGGAGGTGCGGGAGGGAGAAGACGCACTGGCATGCCACGGGATGCCACGGCATGACACCGCGGCGTTCCGTGTAATGCGGGCAGTCACCGCCGGCCCTAAGAGCTCAGATATGTACTTACTTAA
The DNA here is from genome assembly GCA_945867215.1 of Epinotia demarniana. Classification (NCBI taxonomy): domain Eukaryota; kingdom Metazoa; phylum Arthropoda; class Insecta; order Lepidoptera; family Tortricidae; genus Epinotia; species Epinotia demarniana. The sequence continues at coordinate 18,065,316 of OX244275.1, forward strand.
CTTTTTTAGGGTTCCAAAGTCAACAAGGAACCCTTATAGTTTCGCCATGTCCGTCTGTCCGTCCGTCCGTCCGTCTTCGGCTTAGCTCAGTAACCATTACGACTAGAAAACTGTGATTCGACATGGGTATATAAATCAATCACAATCAATACAATAAAATCTTGAAAAACATTTTTTTTGAGTACTTCCCCTACACCTAAAGCAAGCGGGGATGTAATTTTTTTTTCTCGTAAAACCAATAGTGTGGGGTATCGTTGGATACCTCGTCAATAAATATTATGGGTTTCCTAAACCTTTTTTTCAAATCGGTGATTCATTTGTTCATTTGCGAAATATTGGGCTTTATGCCGCCTGCCGGCTAAATGGCTACTACTGGGGATGTGAAAAAAATCGTGGCAGTAGTACATATAATGAATTTAAAAGGAAAACTATCACGGACAAGTAGGCATAAGTAGTTACTGAGTAATAGCCGACCAGCTTAATGTGTACTTGGAAAGGCCGCAGCCGCACCGCACCGCACGTCGATGTAACAAAGACAGACAGGCAACTACGGAACCCTTCACTGCGCATGGTCCGACACGCACTTGGCCGGTTTTTAATCTTGCGGTGATGGTTCTGTCCTGGCTTTGGCACATCTTTATATGTCCATATTATTTTTCGAAGTATGTAAGTGTGAAAATCAGATTCTTCTTCGTCATCTTAGTCATGTGGTTGCAGTCTCGCCAAAATGTCTTGTGACACAACCGAAACATTTTGAAACCTTCAAGACGTTTAGGATGTGTCACAACATTTGGAACGTCTACCAACAACCGTAACCGCCTACGACCAGGGGGTGGCGAGATGGCTGGCTTAATCGGGTTTCAACATTTTCTTGATACGTGGGGCTTCCCAGTTGGGAAGACGAAGTGCGGGTAGTTACTCGCACTTAGTCTTTATTATCCACTTGTACAATAGGGTTGACACCCGACCTACACAACACTATAGTTATCGGTCCCAGATTACAATGAATTGACGAAAGTCAATCAGTTGATAACATTTGATTCCAGTTGTTGGTGTTGGTCTTCTCGTTTGACCATATTAGGAGTTCTTCTGGTCAATTCCACCCGGTAGCAGATGCCGATGACGGGGTTAATGATACAGATCAGGGAGTGGATGATTCTGATGAAGGACTTAATGATGCCGATGAGAGGGTGAATGATGCCGATCAAGGAGTGGATGATGCTGATGAAGGAGTTGATGATGCAGATGAGGACATCAGTGATGCGGATAAGAGCGTTGGTGACACCTCCGTTGAAGGTAAAGACTGACGCACCACGCACATCTTTAATACGCGCTCATTTTGACACTACAGTGTTGTAGATCATAATGGTTAAAAAGGCGGCAAACATTAAGGGGATCATTTTAAACACTTTCACTACCGGTTAAGAACACAAACGCAAGTTGCCTCTGTACGTGTAAGGTATAAGTGCATTCAAGGTTGTCAAATCTCAAAATCCCGAAGAGATCGATGAAATTTGGTACAAATATTCTTTGGAAGCCCTGTTATCATCTTCCTTAAGTCAGGATGCGGAGGATTTCGAGGTAAAAACAATCTCGACTGTACATAAAAAGAATGTCTATGAGGGATTTATTATTATTAGTAAACGTTTGAGATGATTCGATTTTTCACATATGACAAAGCTGGCAAACATGCCCGTGGTAGGCAGACACGGACACAGTACACAGTTAAAAGCGCTTTGCGGCTACCAGCTTTATTAAAAGAATAGTCATGTTGGCTCCGGCTAGTTTTTAAGATAATGCAAAATGCTAACTGCACGCGAAATGTGCAAACACTATAAATATACATTATATAATTTTAAATAGTAAAGTATTAGCTAAAAAATACTTAAAGTTACAAGGTTAACAGTTCACGTATTAAATGTATTGGGGCAACATGTTTCAAACTCTTCGGAAGTTCGTCATCAAGATCAGCGTTTTTGTGTTTGTGTACTTGTGTCAGCACAACCACGTTGAATCACTCCGCTCGTCGCCAACCGTCCAGAGTCAATGCCGGACCGTCGCCGTCGGTGGTGATAGCCGAAACGGCTCTTACTAATTTACGCAGTATTATGACATCACAGCATCATATTGGTACCTACCTCCAATAAGTTGTGGTTTTTATTAAAACACTTTTATTAGGTCGACCTGTATGTAACTATGTAATAGAATCTAAGGTAACTAATTTAACCAATTTCCAAGGATAGTAGCGTCATGAAAATTGGCAGCTGTATGAAGTTCTGATCACAATACAATAATATGGTACTGTCGAACTGATCTGATGATGGAGCCGGAAGATATAAACTGGAACTTCTTGATTTTAACATCGTATCATAGCTGAGTTTGGATTTGTTAAAAAAGTCTTGTATTGAACTTTGACCACGATTAAGTTTCAAGGTCTGATGATGAAGCCGGAAGAAAGGCACTGGCATTCCATTACGGAATATCGTATCATAATCGTGTTTGCACTTGTCAGAAAGGTCACATAGTGGACTTTGAACACGATCAGGTTTCAAGGTTAGAACAAACCTATTTAAGATTTATAAGGTTTAAAGACTTTTTGTATAACTTGCTGAGAAATCAAATTAAGCGATGTTACGAAAAGTCTTTCCTGTTCCAGCGCCCCACGCTTTTACAATCAAATATTATAATTAAAAGCGCATAGTTTACACTTCAGCCCAGAAATAGAGACAAATTGAACGATCGATAATTTATTTTTGGTTTTTACGTGCATTTATAAAAGCGTGGTTTTCTAGTGTTTTTTAAACTATTCATTTATTTTCGTGCAACACTTACCATAGTTGAATTGCACAGACTATAATAAATGCTAAATGTACCAATCTCCACCTTACTCCATAATAATGACTGTGTTCACCTATCATTGTGGGTACATAAGTGCCCAAATAGAAAATATTCCTACCTTTTGTAATTATGTCTTCTTCGTATGGCAGGTCAAAACATATCAAAATCATTAATCGACTTTTCAGCTTTGCGGTTGAGTTTCTCACACTCAAATTATAAAGCAATGAGGAAAGTACCCTATTTAAGAGACATGAATTATGTATTTTGTCTGGTTTCAGCTGAAACCCCACCTCTGAGTCCGGATAGCAAGGAACCAGCATGCCTTCAAGACCACGAGGAATTTGACCGGTGCGGAACCGCCTGTCCTGCTGATTGTAACAACTACAAGATAGGAGGCCTGTGCGGTATTCGATGCGTCAGTGGGTGCTTCTGCAAGAAAGGCTACATCAGGAACCCCAAGGACAACACCTGTATCAAGCCTGAACAATGCCGTGAGTTTATTCTTGTGATAAGAAGTGGGTCAATAAATAATACTATGAAAGTCACATTCAATAACGTCTTGCGTTAAAAAGTAAAAAACGTCGGTGTTTATTGCTTGGCTATTATTGTTGAAATTAGTCACGCATAGTTATTTATTTTGTATACTTTTATTTGCAATCTATTTTTAACTCTAAGTATTTTTTTCATGTTAGTCTAATCAAACTCGCGTAGTTTTAACTATCCGGTTGTGTTCACACTCAAATAATATAATAATAAGGAAAGTACCTTATTTAAGAGGCAAGAATTATATATTTTGTTTGGTTTCAGCTAAATTTCCTCCAACAGACCAATGTAAACCAGGACAGCATTTTTATGCGAAGGATTGCAACATTTGCTTTTGCTACGCCGGAGGCACCCAAGGCTGCACCAGTGTCAAGTGTCCGAAGGATACGAAGACGACGCTGCTTGGAAAACCAAAACAGACACTAGCTTACAAAAAGCTGCGGGGTAAGGATTCTATTGTTTTCAGTGTCGCCGGCGCGGCCCGTGCTCATGGATGGTTGCAACTGCAAATGTCACATGCGCGTTAACAACCCTTTAAATGGGGTCTGTTGTACACACTGAAGATCCCCATACAGTAGTCTCTCGGATCGCATGGAGGCATGGAGCTTATTCCATAAAGGGAGCATTCGAGGAAGGAAATTCAACAAGGAAGGTCAACAGAGGACGCGGTGACTCTTTTGACAGATATTTTTGCTTCCCACCTGGATTAGGGGCGATGCTTTGTATGCGTTTTCCTTGATCTATCAAAGGCGTTTGACACGGTTTCGAGTCTAATCCTTCTTCGAAAGCTGGAAATTCTGGGCATACGTGGAACTGCTCTAAACTGGTTTACTAGCTACCTGTCTGATAGGATGCAGCGGGTAAGAATTAACAAGTTCTTGAGTAATTCGGAATCGGTTCCCTTTGGCATCTTCCAGGGCAGTATTTTGGGCCCACATTTTTCATAAATTACATCAATGATATCACATCTCTTGCTTTTAAAAATGGCGAATTCTTCTGTTACTTGTATGGCGAGGATACTGCCACAATCTTCTACGGGGACTCGTGGCAGAGGGCCATTGTGTAGTAGTGGAAGGCGTTCGACAGGACAGGTATCTGAGTGGCTTGAGCGTAATCTCCTCCCCCTAATGCAGCCAAAACACACTTTTTCTTTTTTCATTTTATCCTAAATAATCACATCCTCATGATGATTTAAGGATGATTCACGCTAAAACGGGCCGTGTCCGGCCCGGGCCGTTTTCTCAGAAAAATGACGGCGTTTTTGCGCGGTCCAAGCCCGGCCGTGCCACGGCCGAGGCTCGGAAGCGGCTCGGTGTCGGCATGGCCCGGCCGCTCATATATCACACCAACGTTTGACGGCCGATCTACCTACAACCGAGGCTCGGACGACACTCGGTCCCGGCCCGGCCCGGACGCGGCCCGTTGATCTATCATAACGCTCCGCTGTTCATCAGCCCGGTCCCAGCTCGTGCTCGGCCCGGAAGGCTCAGTCAGTCAGTCAGGCTTAGTCGGTTTACATTAATTGATGTTGAGCTCATAAAAAAATCGTTTACCACAAAGATGTACTGACTGAATTTTAAGGGCTATTGTATATTATACGATATTTTCTTACGAAGCATCTTATTAAGACGAAACAAAATGTCTGTTTGTTCTAATAGGTACCTACCTGCTTAAAAAAGATAGTGCCTGGGTGACCGAGCTCAGCTCGGGGGAAAATATGGTGAAAACGAATTTTTTCAGACATAAGACCTAGCTAACTCGATTGCTCGCCGAAATCGTTAGAGCAGTTTCCGAGAACGTTCAGGATAGGATATTTCCGTTGTTTTAGCAAACACCAGTCATCAGGGTTGGATATTATTTAATTATGAGTGACTATAGCTTCTGTCTGACTTACTTCGTCCGTCTGAAACTCTTTTATAACGTAGCTGCATCCAAAATTCGTCCCCATTTCTCTTTCTATAAAACTAAGCTACCTATGTCCTTCAATAGGATTTAATAGCGGGGCTGGAGAAAAATGCACACTCACAATCTCATAGCACATACCTACTCAGATTTTATTGGATTATTTAATCAATATTGCTTACCTCAAACAAAGAGCTAGTCGATGTTCGGAGGATATGGGTTTCTGAAACCTTTAATTTTCTTTTCCAAACAGTGCTTAACTTTTTCATTGATAGCACGGAAATAATCCTGTGTCATGTGAAAGTAATCATAAAATTTGTCATCATAGGTCCAAAGATCATTACACAAAATGTTGAATTCTCCTCTTTCGTCACGGGAGCGCCAAAGCGGATGCACGCCAAATTGTCTCGAAGAACATGGTGCCAAATCTTCTTCTTCGTCTTGAATTGTTGCAACGGTCAATATAATATCAAAATCAGACACTCGCGACATTTTATTTCTTTTATTGGATATATATTTATAAGATTTGTTATGATGATTATTAGTATGGATTAGGTTGCAGTACTCGAATAAATGGCAATGACAGTGTCAATGTCTTTGCTAATGACATTAAATTGCGGAAGCGGCCCGTTCGCGGCCCGGTCGCTGCCCGCCATGATTAACACGCAACGCTCGTAAGCGGCCCGGCCTCAGCCCGGTGTCGGCCCGGTGTCGGCCCGGCCCAGTGCGAGCTCGGTGACATGTCGTTTGCGTGATTTACCGGCCCGGTGGCCTAGATGCGGACGAGGCTCGGCTCGGTGTAGGCTCGGACACGGCACGTTGGTGAAATATGACAAGCAAATAAGCTCGTTGACGGCTCGTCACGATAACGGCCCGGGCCCGTCACGGCCCGTTCTAGCGTGAGTCATCCTTTAAGGGAATTGAAAACTCACAATTAATTTATTACACATTGCGTCACCAGTAGCAGCTGTAATTGTATACATAAAGCCCAAACCTTAAAAATACTAAGGGATTGTTGAGATGAGAAACTTAATTTTATAGAGAATATAATACTAACAACTGCAAGGGTACGTAAAATGATTAACACTATTAAACAGCTAAGGGAGGCTTGTGATTGGAAACTTTTAAGAAAAGTGTACCAGGGTAGTCCCTAAGGATGCAATATTTAAGAATAGAATCACATAGTTGTGATTATATTCTTAAATATGGCATTTCTAAGTCTGTCCTGTCATGGAGCGCGCACAGAGAGCGATGCTGAAGTTATCCCTTCGTAAACCTCGGCGTTTTCCCACTGTGAACCTTTTTGAGGAGGCCCAGGTCTTGAGTGTGCGTTGATTATATTATTTGCGTGTTATTTTGTTTATATACAGGCAGGTTAGAAACTCGCCATCTTTCCCTGATCTGCTAAAAAAGAGAACTTTCAAATTACCCAAGCCTGCGTCCAAGACAAGTTTAGCAAAATGTTTTAAATCCTTCCTTTTCCCCCATATTTATAATATTTTATTTAGGACGTGTGATATTCGGCAACCGCTTTGTTTTTATTTGAAAGTTTACTTTCTATTTGAAGCTAAATTTCACCAACCCGTTTATTTCTAATTTATGTAGGACTAACATCAAATCTAATGCACGCACTAGTTACATTTTTTGATTTTTACATTTTATACACATTACCTCAAGCATACGTACGCACACCCCTCCACAGCCACACCTAAGCAGACACGCAGTTACGCACACACACATACACACACACACATACACATTTTTTTCAAAAAAAGTTCTATATTATATATGTGTATATATATATATGTAGAAGTATAAAGAGGCCGGACAGGAATGTGTGACGGCGAATCCGACATTACGGACCGTGTGGGCATGCATGTGCAGGTATTCGCGAAATAAAAGTCACACAATATAACTCAATCAATATACTATTTAATTAAATTCACAAACAAACTCCATTCAGGGTTACCCGCTCTTAAAATAAATCAACTTGATGTCAACAATTTCGACAACTACCCGCTTAAAGAAATAATCAACTTCTCAACACTATTCACGATTACTCAATTAATTGAATTCCAATACAGTTCCTCGAAAATTATTAATCGCGCGCCGTTACGGCCGTCCTGCATATTCACACGTCCTCGTGTGCAGATCCATTTCCCTCGTCTGCACCATCGCGGACAGGCAATGAATAGTGGTTTACACTATGTACCTCTCGGTCACCCTGACCCATGTGTGCCACAAACTACTGACAAATGTTTTCCTCAATGTGCCCTACGGGCCCGCTAGCGCCAGACATAGGCTCGGGATAGTTACGCACTTTTGAGTGCCAAATAAGTTAATAATAGCCACACATCACACAAATACCTACCTCTAAATAGATTTAATAACCAATTAATCAAGCTTTTAGCTGTAAATAACTATTACAATGTAAAAGATTTCCTGTCTCTGGACATTTAACAGTAATATTTAAGATATTTGCATGCTAGTATTACACAATACACAATACAAATAGCAAGATAAGATACTTATTGTCATATAACAACTAAGGACACTGATGTACCTACTTATTCTAAGCAAATAAACAGTCTATTCTATTCTATTCTACATACGCGTCTGTGCCACACGGTCCTGTCAGTGCCACACAGGATAGTCAATGCCACACAGGCTTGTCAGTGCCACACAGGCTAGTCAATGCCACACAGGCTTGTCAGTGCCACACAGGCTTAGCCAGTGTCACACAGGCTTGTCAATGCCACACAGGCTTGTCAGTGCCACACAGGCCAGTCAATGCCACACAGGCTAGTCAATGCCACACAGGCTTGTCAGTGCCACACAGGCCAGTCAATGCCACACAGGCTAGTCAATGCCACACAGGCTTGTCAGTGCCACACAGGCCTGTCAATGCCAAACAGGCTTGTCAATGCCACACAGGCTTGTCAGTACCACACAGGCTAGTCAATGCCACACAGTCACTATGTACCTAACTTATCTAGGTTATGATATTCCACCCACTCTCGATAAAAACTTCAATTAAACTTTAAAGTTACAACCGCCGCAAAGAAAACCTACTATTGCACTGACCAGCGCCGTTAGGGCATCCTGACTCATTTTCGGTTTCTGATAACGTTCTTTCATTTCAAAGGAAACTCAAGCGTTCACGTAACTTGACAATAACTTGGAAACAAGAAGCAAACAATTATTCGTGACACAGTAATAGCACAGTGGTTGCTTGGGTATGTAATGCTCTTTGTTGTACTAGTTCTCACTACATAACAACTGTCAACAACGCGTGGACTACCTCCATCTGGTATCCATATCACAAAACATCACATCGCTTCTATACAGCGATTTCGGCAACCACTTCCACCTTCAAACCAAACGCACGCCACTCACAGCCGTGGCCGCACAGCAACAGAAAATCTTTACCCGGTATTTTACGCCCACGTCTTCGAATAATATTGAAGGTGTATGCAGTCTGAGCCAAAGACCTAACTACACTGGAATAATAAATCGCACGTTGAATTTCCTTTGTTAATTATTTTAACCAAGTAGGTACTACGTCATTACTATTAGTCTTACTACCCTTTAACTTTAACTAAATAGATTCTATAGCACGTGAGAGCTCTGCTCAAAAATCCCAATGACTGTGTGACTGTACGCCATGGTGTGTTGCCACGATGCATACGGTAACCAGGGAAGAGAGTCTTCTGTTACATCCTTGCCCACTGCCAAGCCGCCAGCCTGCTCGCTGATGTTTACCACGAATAGCACGAAATCTTCACTGCGACGAAGTATCCCATTTCATACTGTAAACGACAATTTGTATGGTATCAGTTTTATCATACCCACAGACCACGATGATGTCTACATCAAGATATTTTTCAAGTAAACTAAATTGTCTTGAATTCACTTTGGAGCTAAATTTGATGTTTTGTTTAGAAAATTACACCAACATCGTGGTCTACAACACAATGGTCCACCCATACTGGACGAGACGTTCGCAGTCAGTAGTACTGCTTATAGATGTACGCCATGTCACTGAAATATTAATTTCAAATGCGTAGCAAATATTTTCAAGCCCGATACGGTATCAAGGTACTTTAACCAATTGCCATAAAGTTGTTAGGCAAAACACTTAAATTAATCAAATTTCACACTGTTCTAAAAGTTAATACGAAAGTAGGTAGTTAGATTTTTCACAAAGCTATCAAAGTCAAATTACTACACTTATGTACCACAATTTTGTAAACAGGAGTTCACGATAACTTTAAAGGAGAACGTAGTAGACTATTGTTAACGGATATAATATGTCAAATCTAAATGCAACATAGCAATAACAATAAAAATGGTTTGACCTCACCGGATTTAATAGCACGTCGTTCATATTGGGCAACGTAGTTGTTCAGTAGACAGCCCAAACCATCTCGACATAAGCGAAGTCATCATTCTTGCTGCTGCCTGTACGCAATTTATTTTCTTTCGTTCATGTCAGAAATTGATCCACGTCACTCAGGTGACTGTGTGATTGTCTCCAATAAAGCATTTATTTTATTTTATTTGCTGCTCCATGAGCATTTTAAACATGTACACGTCCTTATTCACATCCTGTGGGCGCTGATTACATCCCGCTTCTGATGTAGAAGTATAAGGAGGCCGGACAGGCATGTGTGACGGCGGATCCAACATTACGGACCGTGTGGGCATGCATGTGCAGGAATACCTGCGAAATAAAAGTCACATAATATAACTCAATCACTATACTATTTAATTAAATTCACAAACAAACTCCATTCAGGGTTACCCGCTCTTAAAATAAATCAACTTGATGTCAACAATTTCGACAACTACCCGCTTAAAGAAATAATCAACTTTTCAACACTATTCACGATTACTCAATTAATTGAATTCCAATACAATTCCTCGAAAATTATTAATCGCGCGCCGTTATATATATATTACTTACTAATATTAAAATTTGTTCTCAAATATTACATATATCATATATCCTAATAGGTTTGTTTAAACTTAACGGACCGCACTTTATTCGGTCAATTCTAGGTTTTTGGTTAACGTTTGACTTCCACGATACAGGCCTAGCCTAATTGTGGGAAATAATGCAAAGTTGATGACAAACTTTGCATTTGTCGTACTGAATGTTTCTGGTAATAAAATATTACTTTACTACAGGTACTTTAAATTCTTCTAAATCTGTTCCATAAGTGAATTAAGGTTTTAGTAAAGATGAATTCCGTAAAAACTATTTTCTCAAAAATCATCGGCAAAGTTGAGTTTATTGGTAAAAAATCAGGACGTAAAGAGCGTAGTTTATGGTTAGTCAAAAATAAAAAAACGTTGCCAGCTCGACTTTGCTCGACTACAATGTTGCATACAAATTCCATTATTTGTCGTGGTACAAACTTAAAAAAAAGTTAAAACTACCATATAATTAAAAGGAATAGGCCCTAAACAGCCAAAACGGGAGCTGTGACATATCGCGCGACTTTTTAGTTGTCTCAAATAACTTATGGCGTTTTCGGAAGAAAAATGCACTTCAAAGCAACTTCAAAGTTGTTATTAAAAAAAAAATAGTGGCAATGTCAAAATTATTCCCTTTTTACATACATTGGCTGATTCTTTTTAAGGAAAATATAGAAAATTGACGTAAAAATGATTGCAGATTTAAAAGAAGCTGCAAGCTCAGTTATTGATATTTTTAATAGTGTAAGTTGCAAAGCCAAAAGACAAATATCGAAAGGTCTACGACAATTTCATGAAGCGGCGGGAAGAAATGCATGCCTTATCATTTTCACGGGGCGTCCTCTCTGGGACGGCCCGGCGTCCATGAGTAGTCAGTGGAGTAGATCTCCAGAACTACTAAACAAAACAAACAAGAAAAAAAAGCCTTATCATTTACAGAAAGTACATTTTTGTTTTATGTTGTACAATTTTTGATAAAATATTTTTTTTTGTCTCAACCGGAAAGACAATTGCTTCGTATTAACCCGTCGAATGCCCACCTTAGTCAAAATTCTATTCAATATTTAACTCTATAAGTATAATCAGTAGGTACACAATTACAACATTGCTGTAGACTAACGTTAGTCTACAGGACACTTGACATTAAATGGACTCCCTAAGGTCGTCCGTTTAAAATTAATACTCAGCCAGCAATTGCTTACTTCCCTTGCTTCGACAATAATGTACTATTCTTGCCTGAGAATTGATTCTACGAAATATCCCATAGCTTTTTACGGTAGAATAGTTTCGAGACTTGGCCTCTGTTTACATGGAATGTTTTTCATGGGATCTCACTTCTTTTTGTGGGTTATTGTGTTATCCATACATACAAATTATGAATGCGGACTGCATTCTGGCTTTTTAATTTTTAGTCCCAGTCACTGCAAATGTAATTGTAATCCTGTTTATTTATGTGGAATAACAAATTATTTATACAGTTGGTGTATTTAGAAAACTAAAACGAAATTTTAAAATATTTTAGTTTGTCCTTGATTTATTAACTAAACACTAACTGTATTCTAAATTTGAAGCTGTCAGCTAGCAGTGCCTTAGGATTTTGATGCTCGGTCACTCGGTGAGTGACAAAATTAAGAAACTTTGGCTAGTTGTAATTTTGAAAATATAACTAGTTCAAATGGGCGGGCACTGCCGTCGTGTCCTCAGATTAACTATGATGCCCTGCCGACAGCAAACGGTGCTATGGTTGAAAGTATCCGTGATTTGTCTCAACCTTTTTTCTAAAAGGGCCCTAAGACATTTTAGCCAAGGAGCCCCGTGTCACAAGGTACATTAATGGTTTTTATACCAGGATGGCATGGTTGACGGCAGTCCACTCGCAAAAGCTCGTCGTTAGGTTCGTTGGGTATATATAGGTACTAAACTGCCATTAAACAATTGGACTTGTCTACAGGATATTCGGCTATTTATTATTAGCTAGAATATTACATAATTGAATGCTCAACTTTTTATCAGACCGTTACTAAATGTGTTGTTTTCTTACAGATACCGCTACTGGATGTGTCCCGGGGGAGAAATTTACAAGTAACGGTTGTAATTGCAATTGCGTGATACCAAGTGTTATGACATGTGATAAAAGTTGTGTTAATCAATGAGTTCCTACACCTGAAGTGGTATATATTTTAAACATATTGTTTGACCGAATGACATTTTATTTATTTAAATACAACATTATACACCTTAAATCTGCTACATAACATTCCTGTGAAAAAGCGTACGTTCCTCACAGAAAAGAAAATACTACATTAAGTAAGTTAATTATATGTAATTAACTTATTGGGGGTGAAAAAATAAATGATCGCCAGGTAGTCGATTGAAACAGCATTGCATTATATATAAACAGCGTACACACTTTAAGGCAACCGCTGTTTCAATCGGATGCCTCGCGACAAAAAAAAAATTTTTTTCTATGTCGGCCCCAGTCCAAGTTGGCTCGATTCGGGTGGCACAGGGCGGTTCCACACTTCGGTAGCTCAAATACCGCGAGCCATCCAGTTTCCTCTTGGATAACTGCAACAACACGTCATTGCTCTGAATAACAGGAAGCGATGACTGAGCACAAGCCACGCTATTGGCAGATTTTCCTCGCTCACCGCCTCGCACAGCTCTGGTGGATGCTCACCCTAACGGCCCGTGCCCGCAAGGCTCAGGTGAGGCGTTGATGGATGGCCGGACCCTCATCAAGTATACGTAAGAACCGTATTCTAACAACAGCTAATGGTTATGGGAAACGTTTTCCGGGAAGCCGAGCCTTGGTTGCCGGGGTTACTGGAAAGTGTAGAAAAATATACCTTTGCCAGGTCAGACAGAAAACATAATAAATGAAATAAATTAAATAAAAGTTGCTCTAGCGGTCCAACTTGGAGCCCGACATTACCCAAGTTTTTTTTGAGTTTTTGAGACTGAGTCGATAACAATTCTATTTTAATTATTTCAATAAACAAATCCTTTTCACAAAATTTCACCAGAATCGGTTGAGAAATGCATTATGTAGAGGAGAACAGCTGGACAGCGGGACATCTGGATATCCGAACATACGAAAGAATTTTGGCGCTGAGGCAGAGAACTTCGCTCGCATCGCTCGGTCGTTCAATTATACCTTGTGTACAAGTGGTTCGCAGTAAAAATTATGAACAAACTATAACGCTTTATAGTAGCCTGTTTGACCCGTCCATTATACTTGATCAATCATCATGTTCACAAAAAAAATGATTTTTAACCTTTAACTGACGACGTGGGCCTAGAGTAGGTAACACTAACGACGTGGTCAATGAAGTCTGTCAAGTTGCCATAATATAACAAATCGGTTATTAAAAAATCCTATTGACATGGGAGTATTATCAAGGCTTTTAAAGCTTACTGAATTGTTGTATAAAAATTACGAAGATAATATTAAAAAATATATTTTAATTACAAGATCTTTCATCGTATTCAATGAATCAAGAACTAACGGGTAATATGAAGCGAGCAGAATCTTGTACTAAAAGAAAACTAGTTGTTCTGTAGAAAACAAAATGCTTTAACTTATAAGACGACATCACGTCTGGGAAACATCGTAGTTACTAGAGTCAAAAAGACAATCACCGACGTGACGTCTAGGAGACGTGCACATTTATACACTAGCTTCTGCCCGCGACTTCGTACGCGCATAAATTATGGTTTACATGGTATTCTTATGTTTAACCATACTACTTCCATACTGAAAATAAAGATTTCATTTCCGTATTTTGATTATTATTGTACTATTTCAAATTTTTTAAAACATTTGACACTTGATTTCATATAAATAATAGTTGTGACATTAAACATATTATTTAATGATTTGCACACCTGCTCGCAGGCTAGATACATAGTGCGCATCATTTTTGTAACAACCCTCTGACTGTATCTGTGGCAAATAAATTTTCTGATTTCTGATTTCATAGATTGTGCGTGTAACAGTTCAAATTCTCTTCGAATGTAAATAACACCTTCATAAACTTGGTCGTCAATAATATTATATAGATGCCCAAAGTATCCTTTTAGAGAGCGCTCCCTATGCGAGCCCCAGGTCCGCAGACCCTAGGGCGAGCCCAACGGACACTCACTATCCAAAGTGCCGAGCGGTGAGGTATGAGAGGCCAAATGCCATGCTTGTCATTGGAATTAATGGCCTAAAGCAATCTTTCAGAGAGCGGTCTCAATGCGAGCTCGAGGGCGTAAGGCCCGATCCCCCACGGATACTCGTTATCTCCGAGTAACTTGCAAGCGAACCCGAGGGCCGAAGTCCTGAAGGTATACGGGGTGAAAAGCGGAGCCGAAGGCTGAGGTTTTCGTAGGAATGACAGCCCCTAGGCATGGTTTTAAAGAGCGGTCGCTATGTGAGCTCGGAGGCTGAAGGCCCGTGTCAGGGAAGGCCCAGGTGTCTTCGTATCCGGAGTATCCGGAGACCAAAGTCCAGAGAAGGTGAGCGGCCAGGCAACTTTTCGTATTAATGAAAGATCCAAATCAAGCCTTAAGAAAGCACTTGGGTGCTGAAGGATACTTATATTATACTATCCCCAGGTGGCAGCGACGCCAAAGGCCGAGCTTTACGTTGGAATGAAAGGCCCACAGCATCCATTTAGAGAGCGCTCTCAAGCGAGCCCGGGGCCACTCATTATCTTCGGGCATCTTGCAAGCGAAACCTGAGGCCCAAATTCCCGAAGATAAAAGGGGAGCCAAGCGAAGCCGAAGCCTGAACATTTCCTAGGAATTAAAGGCTTATAGCAAGCTTTTAGAGACCGCTACCTAAGCGAGCCCCCACGGTTACTTACAATCTCTAGGTGTCTTTGCAGCGAAACTTGTGGCCAAAGTACCGAAAATGAGCGGCGAGGCAAGCGAGCCCTCACGGACACTTAATATCCCGTAGTTGAGTGGCCAGGCGAAGAGCGAAGTAAGTCCTGTAGGTAAGTGGCGAGGCAACCAAGGCCAAAGGCCGTGTTTTACGTTGAAGTGAAAGACTCCAAGCATTCCTACAGAAAGCGCTCTAAATGCACCCCCATGGACGGATACCTACACATTATCTCCCAGTGACTTGCAAGTGAAACCTGATGGCAACGTGGAGGGTGTACACTTACTATTCCCAGGTGTCTTGCAAGCGAAATTCCATGTAAAAGTTCGGAAGGTGAGTGGCGAGGCAAGCCAAGCCTTTTCGTTGTATTGTAAGGTAACCCTTCTCAGAACGGTCTCAATGCGAGCAATGACCCCTAAAGACACTCATTATCTTCCGGTGTCTTGTAAGCGAAACTTGAGGACCAAAATCCCGAAGGAAAACGGGGAGGCAAGGGAAGAAGAAACGCAGCGAAGGCTGAGGTTTTCGTAGGAATGAAAGGCCCAAAATATATCCCTTTAGGGGGCGCTCCTTATGTTGCGCATATTTTAGAAGTCACGGGAGTTTTCGAGAATGCCGTTTTGTCCAAATTGTATACCCACATCCCTTGACGTTGGTGAACTATGATAATTCCCTTCCTTCAAACAACTTTAGATGAGCTCTGATTTAATAGCAAATATAGGAAGGCAGAGATCAAGATTGCTGGTTTTTCAATATAAACAGCGCCGTCGTCAGTGACTGAAGTTCAATTTAATTAGGTATCTTATGTATAACAGTTACTTTCAGTGGCGGTATCAACCAGTTTTGGTTAATATGTAGTGTTTACCTTTATTTTACATCCCACAAAAACCCGTTTTCACGTTTTATCTATATTTTGCTAAAAATTTCAATGGGGTTCTTCTTATTTTATGGTCAAGTATACGTTTGTCAATTTTCAAGTCTTTAGCTCATAGATTTAAGAAGTTCCCATACAAAGTTCAACCCCAGTTGCACCATTATCTTAATATTTTTATAGCCTATATGTTGTCCGGGAGCTTTCTCGACTTATTATTAAAGTTTGCATCAAAATCCGTTCAGCCGTTTTCACGTGATACGCGTACAAATAAACAGACAAACAGACAAAAACTCTAAAAACTTTTGGATCGTGTTCTGTTATCGATTCTAAGTATCCCTAGCAATATTTGTTTGAGAATATCTTCCATGTATAGACTTTCGACCGTCTTCAGCTTTATTATATGTATAAATAGAAGATGTATAGATAAATGGCATGGTGACCTCTGCGAGACGTCGATCCCTCCGTAACCGACTCGTGCGCACGCCGCAGTTGCGGTCTTAGCTGCGGCTAGACCCCAAGTGAAAGCTAGCGGACAAATTGGACTTTATTTCTTTCTAAATTGTAATTTTCAATACCAAATTGAAAAGTATTGAATTCCAGATGGTCGTAAATAAATTATGACGACAATACTCCTGTTATGTGTGCAGATTTTTCATACAAAATACGTAGTAATAGACGTCACGCACGGTTTAAGCCAAGTTTATACAACTTTCTTAAAAACCAGTGTCAAAAATAATCTGAAATCCAGTTTATTACGCTCAGGTAACATAATTACCGAAATGATTTCGATTTAGGCATCATTACATATGACAAGCTTTTATTTAGTTTCACCTGTGCCGTTGTCTGTCTGTCTGTAATCAAATCTTGCAAGTTGAAATTGACCCACTTGAGGTGACCGATTGAGCTGAAATTTTGGGTATACGAGTAAGTATAGTTTGGAGGACAATTCAATATAATGGTACCATCGAGCTGATCTGATGATGGAGACGGAAGGTGGCCATGGGATTTCAGTACTTAACCAACGTAACCCCGTTGTGTTTGAGCTCGTTAGAATCGTCTGAATGTACTAATTCAGACGATATAGTTACTTAATACTTGTATATATAAATAAATACTAAAATACATAGAAAACATCCATGACTCAGGAACAAATATTTGTGCTCATGACACAAATAAATGCCCTTATCGGGATTCGAACCCAGGACCTCTAGCTTCGTAGACAGGGTCACTACCAACTAGGCTAGACTGGTCGCGTCTGTTGTGTGTCCAGAGAGAGAAAAAAAGTATCAACCAAAAGTGGAAACTTCTTTGGCTTCTGTAGTTATAAAATAGTAAAATATTTATAGCTATTTCTAAACGATGCGTCTAAGCGATGCAATAAACGCCGTTTGAATCCAAATCCAAAAAAGGTGTTACCTGAAATTTATTAATTCAATTAATTTGAAAACTACTTTGAATATGTACAAATAATTCATTAACGTGCTATGGTAATGAGTAATACCAACTTTTGTGTTATTGCAATAAATGATTGAGTATTGAGTGTTAAATAAATCCTTTATGACACTTCACTTTCACGCGTTTTATACACATCCTTAAATTAATATTTTCCACGGCTCCAACGCAATATATTTATACTAACCATTATTTCTAACGTTTCGAAACGGGTTGCGCGGGTCATGGTCGAATCGTTCAGCAGGTCGATCACGTAACGTATTATACGTAGGTTAGGTAGGTGTACGTAAATGTAATATCTTATATGATAAAATGACAATTAAGTTGTCCTAACGCGCTTTCGAACCGTTACGTGATTACCCCTCAGGAGAAGGACACCACCTTCGTATTATACAACAAAGTGTAGTTATCCTTTAGTTAATCGATTTGAGAAATAATTGATGGTTTAGTTACGGTTCCTATTAGTAAATATGCCGTCACATAATTCTAATCAAGAATGGTAATGGATTCGATCTAATCAAACACGTTAATAGTGTTAATACTTTTAAATTTGATGCAATAAACCTAACGACAGCTATACAGAGAAGTTCTCTTCCGATAACATGCAGTTCTGCAAATTAAATATCGTGGTATGTAGCAGTATTAAATTACTTTAGTCATATGAGTTGTTAATTAAAGGGAACAATACTATTAATATTTCTTCAACTCGGGTTCAAATTCGACCAGGTATTCGTGGCTTGTCGCTTTCGACCAATCGCCATAGGAACCCAGCTCGCATCACCGATTTTTCTATCAGTTGGAGGCAGACCTTGAATCGAATCAGGAGTCACAATCCTCAGCAACGGCGGAACGATTCAGAAGGCAGAGATCCTCCTATAACGACTATACCCCTGTAACATCAGGGAGTCGTGTAGCGTTATCACAGTCCTTTCTCCTCCTAGCTATACATGCCTCATGGTGTGGATGGCTTTCCTTATATTCCTGCTCCACTTTGCCCTGCCCTCGACATTGACTTCGGATACATACATTTCCATCTTTTTCGAAGTCTACTCCTGAATTTTCGACCAGAGACTGAAAGTTGTAGTGGTAACTGGTAAGTTATCCATGTAGTTTGGACATTGTGTGGACATGATGTGGCATTCAAAACCATCTTCGAACCTGTACTACTGTCTCACTTTCTCTATAACATTTTCATGTCATAACATGCGATTTGATTTGAACCTTAAGACTGTTCTATGAGGTCAGATACTGTACCTACTTAACTTTTTTTAATCTTGCGGTGATTGTTCCGTCGAGACGTTGACACAGCTGTATATGTCCATATTATTTTTCGAAGTATGTTAGTGTAAAAATCAGATTCATCTTTATGGTCATGTGGTTGCAGTCTCGCTAAAATATCTTGTGACACAACCGAAATATCTTGAAATCTTCAAACGTTTCGGATTTATGACAGCATTTGGAACGTTTACCACCAACCGTAACCATCTACGACCAAGGAGTCGCGAGTTGACTGGCTTAAAAGGGTTTCAAAAATTTCTTGATAGGTGGGGTGGGGCTTTCTAACTACCCGCACTTAGTCTTTTGTAACCACTTGTAAATAGTGTTGACACCTGACAACCAAACTTTAAATTCTGGTCCCAGATAAAATTAATTTACGAAAGTCAATCAGTTGAAAACATTTGATTCCAGTTGGCGGTGCTGGTCTTATCTTTTAACCATATAAGGAGTTCTTCTGGTCAATACCACCCGGTAGCAGATGCCGATGACGGGGTTGATGATACAGATCAGGGAGTGGATGATTCTGATGAAGGACTTAATGATGCCGATGAGAGGGTGAATGATGCCGATCAAGGAGTGAATGATGCTGATGAAGGAGTTAATGATGCCGATCAAGGAGTGGATGATGCTGATGAAGGAGTTAATGATGCCGATCAAGGAGTCAATGATGCCGATGAGGAAATTAATGATGCCGATAAGAGCGTCAGTGACACCTCCCTTGAAGGTAAAGACTGACGCAACACGCACCTTTTTAATACGGGCTCACTTTAACAGCGCAGTGTTGTGAATCATAAGGGTACTCGCAGGTATTTTGAAAAAGCGGCAAACATAAAGGGGATCATTTTAAACACTTCCACTACGGGTTGAACTTGTGAACACAAACGCATGTTGCCTTTGTACGTGTAAGTTATAAGTACATTCAAGATTATCAAACTTCGAAATCCCGGGGAGTTTTATAAAAGCCCTGTTTTCGTCTCTCTAATATCAGGATCTTGTAGAACGGCCGCCATCTTGTAAAATGAACTCCATTCGTACGGAAGTCATGTTTGTTCGATAACTAGAGCAACATTAAAGCTGATTAAATTCTACACAACCCCACAGTACATAACCTTGACGAAAACTTTTACATAACTCTGTACGTATGATAAAAATATAATAAACGCAGAATTTAGTAACGGTTGACGGATATATTCATATTCATAACCGGCGTGAAGTTAGCAGCCTAAAGCTGGCAGCCTATGATAACCCGACCAAATGAAAAAGTCTCAGTTTGTCGTATTTTTTTTTAAACACAAAATATGAGTCGTCCAGCTCTCTAAACTAGTCAAACCTTAAATAAACTGCATATTCTATATTCCTAGCGGCGTAGAGAACAAACAACAGTCAAAATACTACAAATACCGTCAGGCAGCTAACTTCACACGATAGCAGCCTAGACAAAATTTGCGATTTATTTTTTTTACCTACGAAGATGTCTAGATTACACTTTCTGTCTATGATAATTTGAAATCCTATCAAAAAAGCTTTCAAATGAGGTATGTCGCGACACGATTGAAAGAGCCTGGCTACTTCAAAAAGCCCTCAAAAAGTTAGCAGCTTAAACCCTATTTGCCTTTTGTATTTTTTACCTATGAAGATGCCTAGATTACACTTTCTTTCTATCTGTAATTATTTGAAACCCTATGAAATAAGCTTCCAATCTAGGTATGTCGCGACGCGATTGAAAGAGCCTGGTTATATCCAAATAATTTATGAAAGTAAGCATCCGTGACAAAAATTTACATTTTAATTTTTCTGCCTGTGAAGATGTCTAGATTACACTTTCTGTCTATGATTATTTGAAAACTAATCATAAAAGCCTTTAATCAAGGTATGTCGCGACACAATTGAAAGAGCCTGGCTACTTCAAAAAGCCCTCAGAAAGTTAGCAGCCTAAACCCTATTTGCCTTTTGTATTTTTTTTACCTATGAAGATGCCTAGATTACACTTTCTGTCTATAATTATTTGAAACCCTATGAAATAAGCTTCCAATCGAGGTATGTCGCGACGCGATTAAAAGAGCCTGACTATATCCAAATAATTTATGAAAGTAGGCATCCGTGACAAAAATTGACATTTTAATTTTTCAGCCTGTGAAGATGTCTAGATTACACTTTCTGTCTATGATTATTTGAAAACTAATCATAAAAGCCTTTAATCAAGGTATGTCGCGACACAATTGAAAGAGCCTGGCTACTTCAAAAAGCCCTCAGAAAGTTAGCAGCCTAAACCCTATTTGCCTTTTGTATTTTTTTTACCTATGAAGATGCCTAGATTACACTTTCTGTCTATAATTATTTGAAACCCTATGAAATAAGCTTCCAATCGAGGTATGTCACGACGCGATTAAAAGAGCCTGACTATATCCAAATAAGTAAGCATCCGTGACAAAAATTGACATTTTAATTTTTCAGCCTGTGAAGATGTCTAGATTACACTTTCTGTCTATTATTATTTGAAAACTAATCATAAAAGCCTTTAATCAAGGTATGTCGCGACACAATTGAAAGAGCCTGGCTACTTCAAAAAGCCCTCAGAAAGTTAGCTGCCTAAACCATATTTGCCTTTTGTATTTTTTTTACCTATGAAGATGCCTAGATTACACTTTCTGTCTGTAATTATTTGAAACCCTATGAAATAAGCTACCAATCGAGGTATGTCATGACGCGATTGAAAGAGCCTGGCTATATCCAAATAATTTATGAAAGTAAGCATCCGTGACAAAAATTGACATTTTAATTTTTCTGCCTGTGAAGATGTCTAGATTACACTTTCTGTCTATGATTATTTGAAAACTAATCAAAAAAGCCTTTAATCAAGGTATGTCGCGACACAATTGAAAGAGCCTGGCTACTTCAAAAAGCCCTCAGAAAGTTAGCCGGCTAAACCATATTGGCCTTTTGTATTTTTTTTACCTATGAAGATGCCTAGATTACACTTTTTGTCTGTAATTATTTGAAACCCTATGAAATAAGCTACCAATCGAGGTATGTCGCGACGCGATTAAAAGAGCCTGACTATATCCAAATAATTTATGAAAGTAAGCATCCGTGACAAAAATTGACATTTTAATTTTTCAGCCTGTGAAGATGTCTAGATTACACTTTCTGTCTATAATTATTTGAAAACTAATCATAAAAGCCTTTAATCAAGGTATGTCGCGACACAATTGAAAGAGCCTGGCTACTTCAAAAAGCCCTCAGAAAGTTAGCAGCCTAAACCCTATTTGCCTTTTGTATTTTTTTTACCTATGAAGATGCCTAGATTACACTTTTTGTCTATAATTATTTGAAACCCTATGAAATAAGCTTCCAATCGAGGTATGTCGCGACGCGATTAAAAGAGCCTGACTATATCCAAATAATTTATGAAAGTAAGCATCCGTGACAAAAATTGACATTTTAATTTTTCAGCCTGTGAAGATGTCTAGATTACACTTTCTGTCTATAATTATTTGAAAACTAATCATAAAAGCCTTTAATCAAGGTATGTCGCGACACAATTGAAAGAGCCTGGCTACTTCAAAAAGCCCTCAGAAAGTTAGCAGCCTAAACCCTATTTGCCTTTTGTATTTTTTTTACCTATGAAGATGCCTAGATTACACTTTTTGTCTATAATTATTTGAAACCCTATGAAATAAGCTTCCAATCGAGGTATGTCGCGACGCGATTAAAAGAGCCTGACTATATC